>CM077649.1:38880000-39432500 GCA_039707465.1 Rhabdophis nuchalis | reverse complement strand
GACCAAGGTCCCAAAAGGCTGCAGCCCAGCAACAATCTGGAGGTTGGCGACCCCTGACCTAGTGTATGCAAAATGTACATTCAGTGGAGAGAATCATTATAAAATAATTAATAATAAAGTTGACAGCATCATAATGTTTACAATGGACTTTTATTAAGACAGTTGTGACCAGTTTTAGAGCAAAGGAAGCATAGGTGTCACTTATTAAGCAATTTGTTTTGTTAATACTTATAAGGAAAAAAGATGAATTTCTTTCACTAAACTGCTGATACTTACAAAAAGACAATTTTGTCTCCCAAAAGGAAAAGCAAATCTTGCCTAACAAGGGGCAAGACATATGGTGTTTATGCTATGCTACTCCAGGATCAATTATTTGCCAATGTTTGGCAGTTGAGCAACTTATACTGTAAGTATCACTTATAGGTAATACTGCTGTGAAGTGTAAATATAAGTGATACTATTGTGAAGTGCATGTTGTTTTTAAGGCCACGATAGCCCTGTGACTATTTCCTATTGTGAAAAATTTAGCCTCACTCTGAATCTAGGTCTGCAGTCATTTTGGGAGGTCTTTCAAGGGGAAAGATAGCTCTTTGACTTCCATGTTCAACTGTTCCTTCCAAAAAAAGGAAAGTGAAGTGGCTAAACAAGTTCCTGCAGTATCTTCTTCTGAACCTTTCAAAAGCTGCAGCTGTTTTAATGCTGCTCATTTTGTTTATAATCCTGTTTATGGGAAGTCGATCTTCTGAATATCATCCACATGCCCATTTATCAAAGCATGAAGTGACATTAGGTGAATGGCAGTGACAATAAGGGTGCATGTTTTGAAGGTCATGCAACATCTTGAACTATAGAAGAACAAATCATTCAGTACTAGGTAGAGTAAAACTAGACTTCCTACTTGAAGCACCAGTTATGAAAATAATGCTTAAGTGAGCAGATAATGTGAAAACTCCAATGCTTGGGAAATTTGAAGGCAAAGTCATGAAATCTCCAAAACATTGACTAGAGCAGAAAGTAACCAGGAAAACTCTGCAGAAAATGGAGCTTTTTCTAGTTATATACAATTGGCTAACATTTCCTTGACATCCTACCACTTTAAGGGATTTTCAAAACAGTTTTAAAAAAAACTTTATTGTCTTAATATGTTCACGGCAAGTTGGTCCCCCCCCCCCCCCCATACAAATAATATTGGGGACTTACATTCTCTCTTTATTCCTCATCTGGTTTCCATTGTAGTTGTAAAACGAGGACCTTTCCCCTTCCTGGCAAAGCTAACAGAAACTTTGTGACATGAATTCCCTCTTCCAACTTCTAAGCTTCCAGCATGGTTTTAATTGTAGACATAAGTAGATTGAGAAATTCAACCATGCCCCTCTTTTCCTCATACATAACAGCTTTTCTCTTTTTTTTTAGTCCTGTCTACTGCCACATAAAGAACAGAAAATTAGTTCTTTTTCAGAAGTTTCAGTACTTCTTGTACAAGAAAGAAAGTTACTGCAAAAGTTCAGTATATATGTTCCTTTTCTCCCTCTCACTCCCTCCTCCCTTCTCAATTAGATTAATGTTGCGATTTCTTTTCCACTAAGAGCTGTTGCAGACAATTTAAGAGAAAATTATCTCAGTACTTAGTGTGCTATGATTACGATCTTAACCCCAGCTCCTGCTAGTACCGAGTCAGAGAGCCAAGCCACTTCTGGATTTTGATGTTACTGAAAAAGAACATTTTTGTCTTCTGCTTTCATGCAGTCAATTCATTGAGAAGTTTGGCTTTACAGAAAATTGATGCCTAGCCTTTTAATCCTTGGAATTTGAGATCAAGATTTATAATTTTTGGTCATAAGGCAAATGAATGTCTGGTGGATGTTTCTTGACATCACAAAACCCCCACTTTAGTCATCAGAATCAGGCTGTTCTCGTGTAGAAGACTAAAGTTCAGGATGGGAAAACAGCAGGAAATAGTCTGCAGAAAAGGGGAGAAACTCATTATCTTGCTGGTGGAAATATAGGGTTGAATGCCAGATTACATTACCAATCAAATGACTGAGGTAAGGGTTGTTAAGCAATCTGATTTTTGAACCAGGAAAACAAAGGTATTTCTGGCCACTTTGAAAGAAAATAGGACAAAAAAGTCCAAAAACAACATAATAAGGTGTTTTTTTGCAGATTTAATTTTCTCCTTGAAAATCCAGGCAATTTTCACATGTCTTTCTCTCTTCCTGTATTTGCATATTCTCCATGCAAGAAGATAGTTTTCACTATTAGATGTAATTCTTATTCCTATTGTTAAGTTCACTATTAAAAAGGTCCTAAATCTCCTTCGCTACTGGAGCACGCACACGTGCATGGGCTCACTTCGCATGGGCAGAGTGTCCATGATGACGTCTCAGCAGGTGGGCGGAGCGTCCTGCCACCGCCACTAGAGGTTCGCCTGAAATGGGCGAAACAGCAGAATAACACCCTCTGTCCTAAATATGATGATTTGCAAATTTCAAAATTTGAAATATTTTGCTTTCTTGGTAGCTACATTACACTGAAGGTGGTTTTATGAAGAGCAGACATCTCCTGTCATTGTGTGGAACATGTTTAACAAGATTTCTAATCTCTTAATTGCAACTATCTTATCTTCTCCAAAATTAAGCTACCACCATTGTTTATTCAGGCCAGAAATAGGAAGATCATATCATATCTTAAGCATCGAGACAAATCCACAGCAAACTGAGATTACAGTATGTCAAAATAGTGAAAACTGTATTGTGATGCCATGACATAAATGCTACGCTTACGTACTTTCCTCCTGACATAGGTCAGAAATTCCCAAAATCCAGGTTTTGTTATTTCCGTGCCTATGAGTTACAATTTACCAACAAATCAAGGTGTCTGACTGTCCAGAGGATTTACATTTGAGGTATAGTTCATTTAGCAAATTAAAGATGTGAAAAATACCCTTTTTAGCCACATGTTATAAACCACATGGAATAAGCTGTATGGATACAAAAGCTTTTCACACAATATCATATTTTAAGCCATATTTGCAGGGTTGTATCACAACATGGGCCTTGTTTGTGGGAGGCTATCTGTGTGGTTTTACACATAAATCCTCCGTGATAATAGATCTGTCCTGCATGATGCAGAGTGGGTTCACATGTATCATTAAGCCAGAGGGCAGCTTGTTCAGTTTTAGTTTAGCATGCTAAGAGAATTACAGTGTTTATAGATCATAGCTTAATAGCAGGTTATGCCCATGACACTTAGTCAAAATGTGGTTTTCTTGTTTGTAGCATATTGTATGAATATGGCCATTGTGGTTTAAAAAATTTGTCGTAGGGAATAATGTATTATATAAATATTATATTTTATTCTGAAATGGAGGTTAAACTATGGTTTAGAGTTTTTTTGTACTGAACCAGCATGTACATTTGCAAATATTATATTGAAAAGAGAAATTATAGATTACTTTCATGTGCAGGCAAGGCCAGAATCTAGTAATGTTGCTAAAGGTTTCAATATTTTATTTTTGCTGTTTTTTAATAAAATGACAGAGCAATATGGAAATGAATGTAAATATCTTTGTTAATATGAAGATTCATCTATGAATTCATATTATCAATTCATCTATAACTATGATACATTTTCTGGAAAACTGTAATTTACAGAAACTTGCACAATTATAATATAATTATAATATAATATAATGAGATAATTATTTAAACAATCATATTTTTCCATTGAAGTACATCTTGCACTTGAGCTAGGCCTGATTTTTTCCCCCTATAAGACAATTTGTTTATTTAGTTAAATGATTAGAAATATTATCACCCATCATATATGCTGAAAAATAGAAATATAACTGAGAAGAATTGCATAAATGCTTGAGACAACTACTGTAAAACATGACTACAGACAATCTTGTTCTTGTGATACAAAATCTATTCTACTCAATGTGAGATAACTAGAGATAAGACTTTTCAAAAATCTCAAGAGCAATTATTTCTTGCAAATCATGTGGATTTTTTTAAAAGGAAAATAGGAAAATATGGTGAGAAATTATGATGAAAACATTGTTTATTTTTAGCATCCTTTACAAATAGGTGGCCACTTTGTTCTTTAAAATATGATATGGTAACTTTTTTCCTTATGAAACTCTGGTGTATTGTATAGAAATGAAATGTATAAGTTGATTAACATAATAATGAGAAATGAATCCATTGAAGTTACTTTATCCTAATTTTTGCTTGTAACTATAGCTACAAGCTGCTGAATAATAAAATGCCATCCCTGTAATTTTGCTTATGTATAAGTAGGCAGGGAGAAGTTAAAATTAAAAACAAAATGAAAAACATCAAGTTTAAATGTCTTTGATCTCCATAATGGACATGACTGGCTAGAGAATTCTCAGAGCGGAAGTCCACACTTCTTAAAGTTGGGAAATTTGAGAAACACTATCCTATGGAAAGTATTATATTTCAGAAATAGGCTAAAAAAAGGCGATGAGACAGAATGCAATTTTTTCCACATAAAAAAGGTTTTCTAAAATCAGTCTCATTCTGTGAATCTGAGCTACTTTTGATGTCTTATTTTTATCTTTTGTAAGTATTTGGCATTTGTATTAAATGAGATTTTTTCACTTTTTCAGGTATTAGGTTTTTAAAATTTTTTTGATGTATTGCCAGATCCAGATTATTTTTTTTTTCATTTCTCATGTATTTCTGTATTGTATGTATTTTAAAAAATCATAAAATTTCATATTTTTCCCCAGACGTTTGTCTAGAGATAAGCTGGCAAGAAAAAAACATTTTAAGCTATTGTTCCATTTTACAAAGTAGAACCATATACGTGTTTCTATCTGCCATTCATAGGCTTAGAAAAGGGACTTTATTTTGCTTTTTATCTAGCAACTAGCTGATAACCTGGCATTGTCCGGATATTTATTTATAGGGGGAAAATGTCCGTAATTTCTAATGTTGGATTTTTTCCTTTACAAGAAGGAGCCACCTTGAGGAGTACTGTGAAGCCATTACCATGTCAACACCACTGCACTTTACAGTAGAAGCCATTTTAAGGTGCAATAGGCTGTATCTTAACAGCACACATACCCCGAGGAGTGTTAGGGGTATCTTACCTCCCCACACACACATATTATTTTTTTCAAGAGAGTAGGTTATCTGTGTACCAAGTTTGGTTGAAATTGCTTGAGGCATTCCAGGCTTATGCTGGAACACACACAAACAGCCATTTTTATAGATTTAGATTATTTTGATTCATATCAAGCATATGAAGTATACATCACAACTGTATATTCTTTATTAATCATCAGTTAGTTTTAGTAACAAATATTAATAATTATGTTTAATTCCTTCTCTCCTTCTTATAGTTCCTATAGTACTGAAGAGCTGTGCAGAGTTTATTGAGACTCATGGAATTGTGGATGGAATCTATCGGCTCTCTGGTGTAACATCCAACATTCAGAAACTGAGGTGACAAAAATGAATCCTGTTAAGCCTCTTATGCACTTTGTTTTTCATGATGGGGCAATAAATATAGATATGTGGATTGGACCTTGTTTTTATTTAAAAATATAGCTGTAGAATATGAAAGGTACCTACAAAATAAATTCAGAAACATCTTTTTTTTTATTGAAAAAGTTTTATTCAAACAAATTTCCCCCTTTTTACCCCCCGACATATAATATAAATCACATACAAATAATATTCTCCCTCCCCTCCCCCCGTCTTAAAATAAATTTCTCATTCAGATATTGTATTCCACCTCCCAACAATCATAATATAAATTTCTCTTAAAGTAACAATATCCCATTAACCCCATCTTCTATATTAATTATACATATATATTTCCCCACCCTCCACCCTAACCCTCCCCCACCTCCCATTCAAACCCACCCCCCTGACTTCCGCTATACACCACTCTAATAATTCCAAACATCCCATATAATATTTGCTCTGTTCACATTGTATCCCTTGCTTATCACCCTATCAATCTAAACATTCTTACCTAAAGGCTACATAATACTTCCTAGTCTGGTATTTATTCTGTATATAATCAATCCATTTTGCCCATTCCTGTATATAATTCTCCTGTTTCTGATCTCTTAAGAAAGCTGAAATTTTTGCCATTTCCGCAAACCCCGCCACTTTCTGAATCCATTGATCAATTGTCGGTAAAAAATCTTTTTTCCAGTGCTGAGCAATCAACAACCTAGCTGCTGTCAGAAACATCTTGATATGGGAGTTTTCAACAAGACCTAAGTGATTTAAACCAGGGGTCTCCAACCTTGGCAACTTTAAGATTTGGGGACTTCAACTCCCAAAGTTCCTCAGACAGCTTTGCTTGTGGACTTCAACTCCCAGATAGCTTTGCTGGCTGAGGAATTCTGGGATTTGAAGTTCTCAAGTCTTACAGTTGCCAAGGGTTGGAGACACCTGATTTAAACTATGTAGACATTTGAATGTAGTTTAGTTTATTTGATTAATTAATTCATTTCTAAGACTACCTACTTCACTAATGAATCTGGGACAGCTTATGAGGAGTAAAACAATAGAAAAGTAAAATACAAACGGCTAATAAGAAAAACAGCATCAGGGGAAAAATGATGTTCATATAAAATACAATGGGTTCACACTTAAGTCAAAATATGTTGAAAAAGCCAGACTTTTGACAATCTCTTAGTTGTCAGTGAAGCTGAAGCCATATGAAGGAATGGTGTTCCAGAGGACTGGCCCAGCACAGAAAATACAGGTTTCTAGAATCTTCTAAAATGATTATTAGAGTGGTGTATAGCGGAAGTCAGGGGGGTGGGTTTGTATGGGAGGTGGGGGAGGGTTAGGGTGGAGGGTGGGGGTTATGTCTAGGAAAAAAAATTATATTATGATTTATATATCTTTAATTAATTGAGAAGATGGGGTTAATGGGATATTCTTACTTTAAGAGAGATTTATATTATGATTGTTTGGAGATGAGGGGATACAATACTGGAATGACAAATTAATTTTAAGACAGGGGGAGGGGAGGGGTTATAGTATTGGTATGTGATTTATATTATATGTCGGGGGTAAAAAGGGGGGAAATTGGTTTGAATAAAACTTTTTCAATAAAAAAATAAAATAAAAATAAAATGACATTGCTTGATTTAATGGAACCTGGAGTGTACAACTCCTGTCAAGTACTATAAATGAAGAGAAGTGATTCTGCAAGCTGTATGTTCATGTTTTCCCCTACTATTACTACTAGTTGCAGTCATTTTATTACGGTCACAGACAAGCATTACAAATAAGTATTACAAAATAAAATAAGATAAAATTAAATTAAATTTAAAAATACAAGATAATATTTAACAACTGGTAGTAGATTGTCAGTGGGCAAAGCCTGCCTAACTTTGCAGACAGTAACAAAATTTAGCTACCTTCAAAGAGGCATTGGATAGCAATTAAACAAAAAACAGGCTGGCTTTTCCCAGGTATTTTATCAGGTGAGGTGTTATGAGATGGGTTTGTGAGTCCTTATAGAAGCTACAGTGAGTAGAGTTTTAATAGCCCCTTGTCCACAGGGGCACAATCTCATCTCATATGGATTTTTTAAAAAAAAAATCGACTCTCCAAGACTGCTGTGGGAAGTAAATTGCAGCGTATTAAGTTAATACCCTTCAAACATTGAGGTCAGTTATAAAATGTAAATATTTTGCTGCTTTGCAAGAGGAGTTTCAATGGTCAAGGAAATATTCTTCGGAAGAGCAGAGTGATCTTGTTGGACTTCCAGATTTTTGATATGAAGTTTTTGGGAGTTAGTCCTAAACCAAACTGATTCATAACTGTCCTCTATAGCAGGGGTCTCCAACCTTTGCAACTTTAAGTCTGAAGGACTTCAGCTCCGAGAATTCTCCAGCCAGCAAAGCTGGGAGCTGAAGTCCTTCAGACTTAAAGATGCAAAGGTTGGAGACCCCTGCTCTATAGGAAAAGAACTCAAATCTGCAGGAAAAAATGTTGATATTCTATTCAAACATTAGAATTAACACTGTTTGGAAATGAAATCTTGATCATGTTCAGGGGTTTTGAAAGCTATTTAATTCCTCCCAATTCTACTTTTTCAAAGCTCATAAAATCATTTTTCATTTTTTTAAAATTTATTGTCAAGCAACAGATTCTTGATCTTTCATCTACATAAAGAAGTTTCATTTTTTCCTTTCCAAACATTTTTTTACATGGTGGTGGTGGGGTACAAAAGTTTAAAGACTTATTTTCTTCTATATATGTATCAGAATGAAATCAACTTATCTTCGCTATCAGTTCGCCAATGTGAGCGTGCGCATCCACAGGACCTTCGATTTCCAACGATCAGCTGTGACACGCAATTGAAATTAATCAGAAAGCAGGAAATCTGACGATTCTAGCTAATATAAATCCCACATCACAGCTGATAGTCGGAAATACTGGTTCACCCGAAATGGTAACATATTTTTACTACCAGTTTGGGTGAACAGGTAGCATTTTTACTACCGGTTTGGGTGAACAGGTAGCATTTTTACTACCGGTTTGCATGAACAGGTAGCATTTTTACTACTGGTTTGGGTGAACAGGTAGCATTTTTACTACCGGTTTGGGTGAACAGGTAGCATTTTTACCACCGGTTTGGGTGAACAGGTAGCATTTTTACCACCGATTTGGGTGAACAGGTAGCATTTTTACTACTGGTTTGGGCGAACTGATCTGAACATGTAGCATTTCATCCCGATATGTATTGGAGGTGGGTTGCTACCAGTTCGCACTAGTTCAGGTAAACTGGTAGTGGAATTTTGGCATTGGTCGCCCAAGCCGGCAGCAACCCAGGCTGGCCATGTCTGCAAACTGCTTCCCTGGTCAGTGATGCCGTTGCTGGCATGTTTTTACTAATTTTTTCATGTTTCACAATTTACACTCAACTGCACATGCGCACGTGCACAAAGCGAACTGGCAGCAATGCCGGCAGAAAACCCACCCCTGATATGTTTGTGTATGTATGTTTATGAATCTGCCCTTAGACAGATTTTGAAATTATGGCCAGTAGTTCAACACTGGCTTATAATGGATTGTCTTCATGTAATTTGCATTTATACCATACTAATTATAGCATCTGAAACTAGAATATGCAGAATCCATGTAGTTCTCAAGGTTAAGATAGGTTTCCATGGTGATTCTAGGTGCCAAGCAGGTTTTCATGGCTCATGTACAGTATTATATTATCAGATCTTTGTTACTAAATCATACTTTTTGTGTAAAATGAAGATATGAATTTTGTTTCAATCTCTTTCTATTCATTAACCCCATGATGTCCCCTTCTCTGCTGTTGCAGACAAGAGTTTGGCTTGGATCAATGCCCAGACCTGACCAGAGAAGTTTACCTACAAGATATTCACTGCGTTGGATCACTTTGCAAGTTATACTTCAGGGAGCTGCCAAATCCTCTTCTCACATATGAACTTTACAAGAAATTCACGGTGAGATATTTCGGTTCCGTTTTTCATTTTCATTGTGGATCAGGGAGTTATCGCAGTTTTACAACGCATTCCATTTTTGTGTATGTAGTAATGAGAAAAACAAAATTCCTTGGTTTCCTCAAAAAGTCTGAGTTTCATCCTGTGCCTCCTCCCAGGTTTTAACTTGAATCTAGGTTAAATGCATTTGTGATTATTTAGCCCAAAACGCATCAAATAAGAATGACTTAGCCCAGGATTTCCCAATATAATAAAAATATGGCAATTTTTATTATAATGGAGAGATTTTTTTAAAATACACAGAAATAAAAAACATTACTTGTAAATGAGACACATATACAATAGTTTTAATCTTTGCCTTACCTAATTCTTTATCCTTTCCCTGCCTTCTTTTTTCTTTAAAGGGGGTGAGTACAGTCCCTAGCTTGTTACTTTAAGGCTAAATGTAAGCACTGAGTTGATTTTTATTTTTAATGGTTAGTAAGGCCATACCTGGAATGCTGCATCTAGTATTGGTCACCACATTACAAAAAAGATGTTGTGACTTTGGAGAAAGTGCAAAAAAGAGCAAGTAAGATAATTAAAGGCCTGGAGACTAAAAACATACGAAGAAAGGTTGCAGGATTTGGGTTTGGTTAGTCTAGAGAAAAGAAGAACTAGGAGGGACATAACAGCAGTATTCCAGAATTTGAGAGGTTGCCACAAAGAAAAGGGGGTCAACTTATTTTCCACAGCACCAGAGGGCACGACAAGAAACAGTGGGTGGAAACTAATCAAGGAGAGCAACAACCTGGAATTAAGAAAACCTTCTTAATAGTGAGGATAATTAGCCAGTGCAACAGATTGCCATCAGAAGTTGTGGATGCTTCATCACTGGAGGTTTTTAAGAAAAGACTGGACAATCACTTGTCTGAAATGGTATAGGATCTCCTGCTTGAATAGGAAGTTGGACTAGAAGACCTCCCAGAGTCCTTCTAGTTCTATTCTGATTGATTATTGCTTATGCTAAACTTCAGTTGCTTGAATAAGAGGAGTTTCCTTTGGAATACTCTACTCAAAACTATATGCAGTATGGGAGATTTGTCAATCTTATGACAACTTTCCAGTCTGTGTGGTATCATCTAGCAGAGGCCATTTTCTCATTGTGGAATTTATGAGATTGTACAGTATAGGAATGGACTCTCCACAGCAATCACCTAGATTTCTGAGACAAGCTCTGTATGGAACTTCTGTTGAAGATGGTTCAGAATTTGCAATCTGTGCCAAAGGCAGATACAAACTTGTACGCTATAGTGCTTCATGCAAGGCCACTTAATATAAATTCTTAATGAGCTCCATTAGTTGGCTCTGATCAACCTCAACTCAGAGGATTAAAATTTAATCTATAAAGCTGCAAATGGTTTAGGATTTGGTTAACCTCTAGCCTGTCCCTTTATTTTTGTTTCTGTAACATTAAACATCAGAAATACCCTGTTTTATGGATCATCCAATTACTAGAGGAAGGCTGGTTTCATAGGAATGTCAATCACAACTGTGGCACTTATTTTACCTTAGAAACTATATTGTTGCCAGTGTTAAGATTAAGGATAGTCTATAAAAAAGAAGGACTGGGGTGGGTGGTGTGGTGGTGGGGGGACAAGGATGACATGATAACAGAATTCCAGTATTTGAGAGGCTGCCACAAAGAGGAGGGGACCAACTTATTTTCCAAAGCACCAGAGGGCAGGACAAGAAACAATGGATGGAAACTAATCAAGTAAAGAAGCAACCTGGAATTAAAGAGACTAACATGAGGACTTTTAACCAGTGGAACAGCTTTCCCTCAGAAGTTGTGGGTGCTTCATCACTGGAGGTTTTTGAAAAGGGACTGGACAGTCACTTGTCTGAAATGGTTTAGGGTCTTTGGCTTGAGCAGGACGTTGGTCTAGAAGACCTCCCATGTCCCTTCCAGCTCTATTCTGATTGATGTTTGAAATAGAGTTGTTTCTTTGAGAGAGTGCCAACTGAATGGTATTCTAGTTTGTAATAAAGCATTTATTTCTTTTGACCCAAGTAAAAGCAGGGGAGGTGTTATCAAGGAAAATAGGTAGTTCCATTAGATCAGGGGTTCCCAAACTTGGCAACTTGAAGACTTGTGGACTTCAACTCCCAGAATTCTTCAGCCAGAGCTGGCTGGAGAATTCTGGGAGTTGAAGTCCACAAGTCTTCAAGTTGCCAAGTTTAGGAACCCCTGCATTAGATGGTCAGCTGCCTCGCATGGCACCACTTGGAAGAAGGGTATCTATTGGTTTTGAAGACCATAGGCATCCACTTGTAGGAAGGCAACATCTGCAAAATGGTGAATGTGGGATTGTGGCCCAACTCCCATCCTTTTTACATGTATGTTGTGTTGATGAACATACAAAAGAAATGGGGTTCGAATCATGACAGCATAGATTTGGCCTACTGCTGCATAAGTATATTTTATGAATGAGAGAAGCATCATAAAAATGATTTTCTGTCAAGCTGAGGGACTTGATCATACGTTTGAACTAATTTGAATTGTTTACATTCTATACAATTTATTTTTCCCAAACAAAAGTTAATTGCGTGCTAATTAAATATGCACATTATTTTTACATGACTTTGTGTATATGTACAGTATATATTGTATGTATGTATACACACATACATACATATATGCCTTTTCATAGCATACAATTTTCTAATATCTGAAATTTTGTGCATAGTATTTACTTGAAGAAATATATCACACAGTTTGGAGAAGGGTAATTATTTTCTGGTGTTCATTCTAATTTGTGAAATATGAATGAGGTCAGTTCATATTAGAATGTGATTTGAGCCCATTTAAAAATTGCAGTAAATCTATTTTGTATGTAATGGCTTTTGAAAAAAATATTATTTTCTTTCTCAGTGCATAGAACTACAGCGAGAAATCTGAGTCAAAAGTCCCTTTCAAATATTTTTGTTCATGGGTATTCTGCTCAATGCTGTTTTGACTACTGGTCTGCAGCTGGTAAGGTGCATAAATCCTGACTTACAGTGCACCATCATTTTATACATAAATGGTAGAAAACATTCAAAATAAAAAGTAGAGCTTATTTACATTTCTGGAAAAATAAAGGTGAACGTAATTGAGAAATGACCGCAAATGATATATGATAAAGGACACGTATGATGTGATGATAATAATGAGTATTGATGTTTAAAAAACTCA
Organism: Rhabdophis nuchalis; assembly: GCA_039707465.1. Taxonomy (NCBI): domain Eukaryota; kingdom Metazoa; phylum Chordata; class Lepidosauria; order Squamata; family Natricidae; genus Rhabdophis; species Rhabdophis nuchalis. The sequence continues at coordinate 39,419,802 of CM077649.1, read as the reverse complement.
GTTGATGACATCTGTTTTAAGAGTTGTTCTTATGCTATTTGCATAATTTAAACAGAATATAGGTTTTCTGTAGACTGCATTCTCAATACATTTTCCCTCAAGTGAATATCATGGATATCAATCATGTACTAGGTCACTTTCCTCCTTTTGCTGGAAAAGAAAAGGAAAGATTGTTTTCGAAACAAGGGACAGAATTCTTGAAAAGCTGTGGACTGAGAAACTAGAAAAGAGTGGGATTTTCCACCTTTCCATTATCCAGGATTAAAATCTGGAATTTCCCAGAAGTAGGTACTCCCGAAAAATTCCAACTATAGAGTTTATCCTCTGTGTTATTGAATACTTTGCAGCTACTGTAAATACTTAAGGTCAATGAGAATCTTTATAGTGTATAGAGATCTTTTTAGTTGAACTTTGATTTCATTATGTTTGGGGAATTAGTCTATTATCCAAGGAGGGAGAAAGGACCGAATCTACTAGTTAGGACTTCAGATGTTCAAAGACTTCTATTATATCTCTTTTTTCTATTCTCCATAGGGCTTGGTTTCCAGACTCCTTTCCATCTTGGTAGCCTTCCTCTGAACTTGTTCCAATTTATCATTATCATTGGGGTTATTTTTAAAATGGTGATGCCCAGACATGGGTATAAAATTCCAAATAAATCAGAACTGGGTAGAGTAGAATAATTATTGCCATGATCTGGATTTCATGAATATGATACTCCATCTCAAGATAGAATTTACTTTTGTAAGCAGCTGGATTGCACATTTTACTCAATTTTAAATCGTGGTCAAGAAGGTGATCCAGATCCTTTCCATACATATTTCTACCAAACCAATTTCTCCTTCCAATTGTTGGAAGAAAAATCCATCTGGTTCAGTTCCAAGTGGGAAGAAAGACACTGGAAACATGGAGGCTGATTGGAAAGATGGTTTATTGAGGGATAGGACCACATGGGTTTAAAATCCTGGGCATCTGAACACATGGAGTGGAGAGTGAGAGGTATTTATACGCTCTTGAGCTTCCTGTTCCTGTGCAATAATATGTATTATATTCTATATATATGTATGTGTGTGTGTGTGTTACATTTTTGAGCTGATCAATAAATACGTCAGGGAGACTAGTATACATCTATTTTAATTTAATTAATTAATTAATTAATTTATTATAAATTAATTAATTTATTAATTAATTTATTATATTTGTTTTGAGCTTTTTAGCTCTCATCAGCTAGCCATACCCTTACAGGGATTTGAACCGGGGCTGTATTACATGCTAGGCAAATGCCTTAGCCACTTCAGCCACCAGGTTCTCTTCCTGCTCAGCTGAGACAGGAAGATAAGTATATACTTGTGTCACAACACGCTGTTAAGCCCCAATTAAGGGAGGAAGCATACTGTTCTCCTTTTCTGCCTTTCAGCTCATCACCAGAGATCATGTAGACAGAAAGCTATGAGTTACATTGTGTAATTATTTTACACGTGTGTTACATTTTTGAGCTGATCAATAAATACCCAGTAAGGGTATGGCTAGCTGATGAGAGCTAAAAAGCTCAAAATAGGTCTATACTAGTCTCCCTGACTTATTTATTGATCAGCTCAAAAACGTAACACACACACACACATATATATATGTATATATTATATATTATGGCATTATAATGGTCTTAGCTGAATTGCTATTCATCTCCTTTTTTCTGCCTATTTGGTGGGATCAAACAGTATGGACTTTACTTATTGTGCTCCTGTGAGAACAATATGAAAGCTTTGATACCTTAAATAATTAATTTTATGGTCCTTTGGTGCAAGCAGAATAGACTAGCTCTTGTCAGATTTTATACTTACATTCCTAAGGTGCTCATTATTTTATGTATATACAATATAATGCAGTGCAAACCATACAACAACCTCTATGCAGGCACTTAATTATGATAGTTAATGTTTAATGCAGCATAGTTTTATGTTCCCATATGGCCCAGCACTTTTTATTGGATCGCTCTTTCAAAATACAGGTAATAGGAATGCCAATGTTTTTCTTTCTGGAATGCGTCTAAAATAATGCATTTCTTTTTGATGGTGATTTTCCCCTTCTTCCTGATTAGTCTGTGTCTTTTAAATAGATATATCAAAATTTAAAAATGAAACAAATTTATAAAGAGCTTATTTTAGGAAACAAAATTCTAGACCAGTGATGGCAAACCTTTTTGGCATGAGTGCTGAAAAGGGAGCGTACAGACTCATCTGGGTCACAACCCTGAAGAGGACGTGCCCAGGGTACATGCGCATGTCCAAAAATGAACGTCTGGTTTCTGGCACACACATGCGTGCCAGCCAGCTAGTCTTCTAGGTTTCTGGTGCGCATGCACGTGCAACAGGCAGCTGGCTGGCACATGCTTATGCAGGAAAACGGAAGACCAGCTCTTCCAGTTTCCAGCACTACCGCACGCATGAAGGCCAGCTGATTGTCGCCTGTGCATGCACGCTAGAAACCTGGAAGATGAATGATGGGCACCTGAAGTGGCTCTGCATGCCACTTCAGGCACATGTGCCATAGGTTCACCATCACAGTTTTAGACTGAACTGTTTATTTCTAATTTGAAGGAGTTTGAAGGCGTTTCATTTTAAGCAGCCATTATCTTCCTCTATTCTTATCAATACAGATGTTGATGAATCATTGATCTTGAGTAAAATGTTGCACTACTGTCTTGTAATTAAAGTTCTAATTTGGTAGGATAAATTAATGAGGAACCCCAAAATATTTGTCTGCAACAGAGTGGGGGAAGGTTACTCCCAAGCAGCTCTGAGTTGCATATGATTGACCTCTAATCACAGACATTCCAAATAAGTAGCAAAATTGCATCCCTTCAGGAATGGCTGCATTCTGATTGTGTATGAATATGCATTTTCTTCTCTCAGGAAGCCTGCCACAAAGTACAACTCTAAGCCAAACTTACACCTTCTTTTAAATGCAAATAGCACCTGCAGGGAGAATTGGTAATTATCTCCTGTGAACAAAGATCATGAGCAGAGGTGGAAAAACCCTAGTTTGAAATGGTTATATTAGTGATGGGAACATATTCCTCACAGGAGCCCAAAGATGACATTTCTGTTCAGTTCTTGAAGGTCATATCCTGTACATGTAGAAGATTCATTTCCCGTCTTTGACATATCCAGATAATAATAAGAAGGACTCTTGCTTCAGTCCTCAGAGAGCCAATTCAAGTTGTTATGGACAAATGGACAAATAAACCTACTCTGAATAATAATAATAATAATAATAATAATAATAATAATAATAATAATAATAATAATAATAATAATAATAATAATAATAATAATAATAATAATAATAATTTTATTTTTATAAACCGCGTCCTCTCCCGACGGGGACTCGGAGCGGTGTACAGGGGAAAAATTAAAACTCATAAAATACATATACAATAAATACACTAAGTTAAAAACCAAATTAAACTCAATTCAATTGTCCCTGCACTAAAATTCCCATTAATTAAAACTAATAATTCCAAACCCTAAAGGTAGAGACTAAGCTAGGCCGGCCAAACGGAAAAAGTGTGTTTTTAATTTCTGACGGAAGGAGCGGAGGTCCGTGGTTGTTCTAATGTCGGGGGGAAGGTCGTTCCAGAGGGCTGGGCCCACCACAGAGAAGGCCCTTCCCCTGGGCGTCGCCCGCTGACAAAGTCTAGTGGACGGCACCCGGAGAAGTCCCTCTCTGTGGGAGCGAATCGGCCATGAGGATATATGGGGCAGGATCCGATCCTGCAGATAGCTAGGTCCTGAGCCATGGAGCGCTTTAAAGATGATAACTAACACCTTGAAGCGCACCCAAAAGACGACAGGCAGCCAGTGCAGCTCGCGCAAGAGCGGTGTTATGTGGGTATACCTTGCGGTCCCCATTATTGCTCGCGAAGCTGTTTTGTTTGTCTTACTGTATCCAGTACTTTTTAAAAATACTTTCTAGCCAACATTGTAGTGGGACTTGATGGCTCAGTGGCTAAAACACTGAGCTTGTCAATCAGAAGGTCAGGAGTTCAGCGGTTCGAATCCCTAGCGCTGCGTAATGGAGTGAGCTCCCGTTATTTGTCCCAGTTTCTACCAACCTAGCAGTTTGAAAGCACGTCAAAAATGCAAGTAAAAAAATAGAGACCACCTGGGAAGGTAACAGTGCTCCATTTAATCATGCCAGCCACATGACCATGGAGACATCTTCAGACAGCGCTGGCTCTTTGGCTTAGAAACTGAGATGAGCACCACCCCCTAGAGCTGGAAATGACTAGCACACATGTTCAGGGAACCCTTTACCTTTACCTTAGCCAGCATTGTGTTCAATGGTCCCATGTAATGTGGAAAGTGCCAGTTTATGGAGAAAACTGATTGAGGTGGTGACCTCTTTGGCATTTATAATGTGATCATGAGGAAAACAATGTCCTTCCCTAATATACTAATTGATATGTCACCACTGAATTGAAAATTTTGTATAGTGCTCATGACAAATAGTTCTTGGCAGGTCTATTTTTTGTGCAATTGCTTAATTCCCTTGTAAGCTAATGATCAACATCACACTCCATTTTTTTAATTCCCCAAATGTCATTATTTCCTAATACATATTACAATTTTTTGACTGTCACAACTTGATGGAAGGCTGCTGTTGGTTTTCCTTGGTTTCTGCAGACATCATTATTTCCATGTTTGTTTATTTTGTGCATCAGTTTGGTAAGGATATAGTGGACGACATTGTTTTTGCCTTCAAGAAATAGTTGTGAACTAACTGAATACTTTTTTATTTCTTTTTGTTGATGTCTTTGCAGGAAGCAGTCTCGTGCCTTTCTGAGAAAGAGCAGTTGGCCCAGATTCAAAATGTTATCCTGGAACTCCCACCCTCACATTATAGGTAAAAGAGAAAACTTAGTAGTGATTGTGTGTTGCAGGCAGATAAAATCAGAAAAGTATCCTTTATGCTGAGGTTGCTCTGTTTATAACTAGTTAAAAGACTGGATAGTCCACTAATAGTCTACTAATCAAACAATTGCTCAACAACTTAGCTATATTTTTTTCAATATATTTTAAATGAAACAGACAGGATGCTATATTATCAGGACTAATCATCTCTGCTCCCCACCTATCCAAACCATCTTTTTCCAGCCACGTTCTTCCAGTGTTTTTGTTTCATGGTTACTCATCTATTACTGATGTTTATTACTGTATTCAGGCCTCTATCACATCATTTTGAAATTCCAGGAAGCCTTTTATTGTCAACTAAAATATTTTTAATCATAAAACACTTTTTGTTTTGAGTCTCTGCTGTATAAGCATTGTTGTAGATAATTGCACAACCAGCTGGCTCCTCAGTCATATGTAGCTTCAAGATAATTCAGATGAAGTTTTACATAGCACAGGTTAAATTTATTTTGTGTCTTCTCCTCATTCAGTTTTAGATGTTCAGTGGGAGGAACATTGTGGGTTTGTGAGGTCCCAATGCCCCCCCAGTAGAGATAAGTAAGAGTAAGAAGAAAAAAACAAATATTTCAATGAAAGGGGGGTGAGTAGTTAACCAGTGCATTAGTAACCAATGTAGTAGGCCACAATGAGGAAACTGAAGTCCTCATGGCCCAAATTTTGCTGCAACTCTCAAACACAGTTGGAAATGGTGTTAAATTTGTAATTTTTAATGTGACATAAGATGGGAAGTATGATTATAGACAGTAATCATATTAGCTGCAATTTATTAAAAGTTTTTTTAATAAAAATAATGAAATGTAGTGTCTATTCTTAAACATCTTTACTTTGGCCACTTTCACTTTTTAGATCAGGGGTCTCCAACCTTTGCAACTTTAAGTCTGAAGGACTTCAGCTTCGCTGGCCGGAGAAGTCTGGGAGCTGAAGTCCTTCAGACTTAAAGTTGCAAAGGTTGGAGACCCCTGTTTTAGATAGAACATAGATCCTAGCAAACCACTCAAAGGCCAGTATAACTAACACAATATCTACATTTATTGGTAACTGGAAATCTTTTATGGACTTTTTGCATTTAAAAAAAGCCTGAAGTTATGATTTATGGCTTTGATGATTAGACACTAAAAATTATAGAAAGAAGGGAGTCATGATGTAAAGTTAATTTATAACTATACTTTTAACTGCTATTAAGAAGATTTATTCATATATTTATTATTAATGAAATTTGTATATTCATCCATCTCATCAAAATTTGTATATTCACCCATCTTACTCTGGGTGGCACACAATCGAATAAAAACTACAGATATAAAAAATATACATTAAGAAATAAATAGTATAAAATTAACAAATGTACAAACCGTTAGTTGAAGGGAGGATAACAATAGCTGCCTCAACAATGGAGCCATCTAAGCACATTAACCGGAGCCCCAAGCCTCATAACATAAGCAAGTTCAAGGGTCTTTCATAATATCAAAAGTGATGGAGCTACTTTGGAATGGGGGACAGGAGGGAAAGTCCCATAACGTAGATGTCACTTCTGAATATTAGTTTTCTTTCCGTCCTATTTTTCTGCTTTTTTTTCTTTTTTCAACTTAGTTTTTTTCTTCATTTTTCTCTTTTTTCTCTTATTGCTCTAGTTTAGTTTGTAAGAATAAGACTAGTACAAACTAAACTAGAGCAAAAAATAAAAATAAAAGAGAAAGTTGAAGAAAAAACTAAAGGTGCCAAAAAGAAAAAAAAAAGCAGAAAAATAGAACAGAAATAAAAGTTTGTACTATGCTTATTCTTAAAAGGGATGCAGTGGCTTAGTGACCAAGACAATCAGAAGGTCGATCAGAAGGTCGGCAGTTTAGCATTTCAAATCCCTAGTGCCGTGTAATGGAGTGAGCTCCCATTACTTGTCCCAACTTCTGCCAATCTCATAGTTCGAAAGCACGTATAAAATGCAAGGAGAAAAATAGGGACCGCCTTGGTGGGAAGGTAACAGCACTCCATGCACCTTCGGCATTTAGTCATGCCAGCCACATGACCACGGAGACGTCTTCAGACAGTGCTGGCTCTTTGGCTTTGAAATGGAGATTAGCATCGCCCCTTTTCCTTTAGTCTTATTCTTGTGTTTAAAAATGTCAATATTTTTTTTAAACTTCTCTAGCTGTTAACCCTAGCTACAAAATGATTTCACATTCAATCCCAATCCTGCTTAGTTTACATCATCACTTTAAAATATACTTAATAATTGGCAATCGGTACAGATTTTAGTTTAGCCATTAGCATTGGACTACTGCGTGTTACATTAATTATAGCTGTTCCAGATGGTCCCATATCCAGATTGCGATAATCATATTTGTTCTTGGTTTGTCTTGACTACTTTATTTCAGGACCTTGGAATACTTAAGCAAGCACCTGGCACTTCTGGCATCCTTCAGTGGCACAACCAATATGCACACCAGAAACCTGGCTTTAGTGTGGGCACCTAATCTCCTTAGGTATGATAAATGCACTTACTCTTTTTATTTATCCTAAAGGCAATACTGGAAAAGTTAATGGAAATGTATATTAGAAGTGCTCATCAGAACTTTGTGGACAAATCTAGCTGTGGGGGAGAAGCATACATTCAAATATGATTGTGGAAATGAATCTCAACAATTTGTTGTTTGTTTTCCCATTTTCATGGCCATAAAAACTGATGTGGTGTTCATATATAGTTCAGTGACCCATGTTTTCTTGGAAAAAGTAAAGGGAATACCTGAAAAAGTTGCAAATCTGAAAAATTATAAAATGTGTATTTTAATAAAATATTCAATCAAGAGTTCATGTAAACTTTAGATAGATAGATAGATAGATAGATAGATAGATAGATAGATAGATAGATAGATAGATAGATAGAGACAGACAGACAGACATTCAGACAGACAGACAGACAGACACAGAGAGAGACTTTCAAGAGACCAAAAGTAGAAACAGTGGTGTGAAGTTGAATTATCTAACCAAATAAGGCAGTGGTTCTTAACCTGTGGTCTGCGGACTTCTGTGGGGTGCTACGATTTCATCACAGGCTTAAAGCCTTGAAGAAATGTTATGATTTAAATTTTGAGTTACGTCTTGGGCTTCCATGGCCACAAAAGGTAGTTAAAGGGGATCTGTGATGAAGTAAAGGTTGAGAACCACTGATATCGGTCATGACTGGAGAAGGAAACCAAGCCTGTTTTTTTTAAACTTTTCTCAAAATATAGTAAAATGATTGCTGAAAAATTGGCTATAGCAGGGATGTCAAACTTGATTTCATTGAGGACTACATCAGGGTTGTGTTTGATCTTGGGGGGCGGGAGGCATGGCCAGGGTGGGCATGGCCAGCTTGACATCATTCATATTGGGAGTGTCTATGGCAACCTGTGCACCCTGCCAGTGAAAATGTGCTCCTGACCTCTGTTTTTGGCTGCAACTGCCTCCTGCAAACCCCTGCCAGTCAAAAACGGAGCTCAGGAGGGCTGCATATGGCCCTCCCGAGCTCCGTTTTCACTGGCAGAGACACTGTACGCTGGGCCTTCACTGTTTCCAGGGTGGCCCTAGGGGCCAGATGCAAGCACCACATGGGCCAGTTCTGGCCCATGGGCCAGTTCTGGCCCATGGCTCTTGAGTTTGATACCCATGGGCTATATGTCCACAGTATTTTTCAATGGGATATGAAAATGGTATTGCAACTCCTAAAATAGGGTTTGTACAGATTAAAACAAAAACAAAAATCTCATCCCCTCTAAATTAGGAAAGAAACTGCAAAATCCCAACTCTGTTTATGTGCTTGCTGTAGCCATGCCCATTTGCCAGTTGCATCTGGTGTCCTCATTGCAAGGCACAAGAAGAGTGGACAACACACACACACACACACACACACACACTTTTTACTGAAGTTTCTAGTATTAGGTGGAGCAATGATTTATAAAGTGTATTAGAGATATCTGACACAGTACTTCTCCAAGCAGCAATACACTGAAATGAATTTGATTATGGAAGCACTAGTGCACAGATCCATTTGTTTCATGTAATTTGGGAAACATAAGCTTCTCATTAGACTTTTCCATTGTGAGTATGCAGCACTACACTGCATGTGAACTACTACTAACAAGGAGTTTGTTCAAGGATACCAGTCTGGTCAACAAGAGGCTGAGGGTTTGAGCGTCAGAAAATACAGGGTAAAACCTGTCTCCATCTTTGCAGTTCTTGAACTATTCCAAAATTTAATTGTGTCGCCTGCATAGTCTATTTTTTTTTTCTTTTGGGGAGAGGGCGGTTTGGAGGTGGTGGAAGCTACACTTATTTATATAAATATGGATCCCCAGGGAAAATGAAAATCAGCTGTACCTCCCTTACAAGGCTATCCTGTTGAAGGAATCCCTTCTGAATTTTATCTAGCAATTCAGCCATTAGCTTTACAAAGGACTGTGTTGCCCAGAGATAATTTCTTCAGCAACACTTTGGCATGTCAAGATAAGAAAGAATTTATCTGTTTCTACTTTTTGGATGGGTGGGTGAAGCTGGAGTTGGAAGGAGAGATTGTTTGGGCCAAAACATTGATGTGATGAAAAACACAAAGCAGACTTTCTTTTCTTTTCTTTAAAAAAAAAAGCCAAACTCACAGAATCCATCAAGTTGAATTATTTTCTGATGTTTTCCTGTCCTTTCCCACTTGATGCTTTGAAGTGATGGTTCCACTCAGAGATAACTTAAATCCTGTGGATTAACTTGGACTGCAGTAGCCTCAGCTCTAAGCAGAACTGCTACACCAGTGAGCAGAATATTGCCTAGAAAATGGCTCCTGTGCCCCTTAGCAAGGGGTTGTTGAGATCTGTTGTCATAATTAGGAGTTCTGAAGTTCCTGGGGCATCCCTCCTTGCATCTTTAATAATCTGGTGTAGTAGAGGGAGCCTTGCTGTAATGCTATATCTTGTATTCACATGAAAGTGCTTACCAAGCACTTTAAGGCTCTTGTCTTCACTCTTTGCTGTACAGAAATGGGACATAAATTTCTGCCACTAGGCAGCAGATTTAAAGTAGCTCAGCTCAGATAAGAATTTCATCAGAATGTTCTTTGAAGTAATCTGAAACAATCCTTGCTTGTGTGTGCTGTTTATTTTTGCTGACATAATATTGTTGGCCGAGATATGTTTCATGTTTGATTATGTCTCGTGCTATTTTATTTCTCTGGTCTGCCATAAAACAATGCTGCCCTGTTGATTTATAGCATTTCATCTTCCCCTTCTTTTAGGAAGCTGAAATGACAACCAAGCATTCCCCTCCTCCGCCCATTTCATCTCATACAACAATACTGAATGTTCATGCTTTAGTTTGGCCAGCTTAAAAATGCTAAACAGGATCAGCCGGAGTAAGGAGTCTGATGAGATGGAAAATGCTTCTTTCATAACTGATATTTGTTTTAGAACAGGGGTGTCAAACACACATCCACACGGTGGCTTCACATGACATATTGGGACAATTTTCCCCTTTGCTAAAATGGAGATGGGTGTGGCAAGGCATTTGACCAATCTGGCCCGTGGGCCAGGAGTTTGACAGCCCTGTTCCAAAGCAAATATGAAAGAAGCATTTTCCATCTCATCAGGCTCCTTACTCCAGCTCATCTTTCCTTTTGAAGGAAAGCAGCTATAATCATCATTATCCTTGACATGCCCCCAGCTCCAGCTGATATTAATTGCCCCTTTAAGAAAAGACTGTCCATTAGATATTATGTTAAATATATTTCATCTGGAGAAATCTTTATTAGCATTAGAATAGGTTCGGTGGGCTACTTTCTGAAGAGAGCTTTCAAATACAGCTCCTTGTTCCTAATCTGATATTCTAATCATTGTACCATATCGACTGACTGTCTTCCTAGGTTTAAAAAGTTATGGGTGTTGAAGGCTACACATCTGAAGAATGCTGTTCAGGGGAAGGATTATTAAAACTGTCATTGCAATGTTTGATAAAAGCCAGTGAAATCAATGGGAGTTTTTGTCACATTCTTTCAAACCCAGACTTAATGAGATCTAGGGAAGGGGCTTGTTATATTGTACTTCATCTTTGTTCATAAATTTTGGACTTCCTTTTATAAAAGCTTAGCAAAGACATTTCACTAACTAAGCAAATCAATACACTAATCCATGTACAGAAAACCCCATCTGGATAATTGAGTCTCTTTTAATGGGATGACTATTCTTGAAATTACTTTTAGCTTACACAAGGATTGTTCTTGCACCAGAATTGTTCTGAAGTGCAAGTTCCACTCATGAAACTTCTCAGTTATGATCTGTGATCCATTTTAATTCTTCCCCTGTTGTCCTTCTAAAAATCTATATTTCGATTCCACCATAAGTTGATTATTACCATTTCCCCCCCTAAAAGAGTAATAAAGAATTATGAGCTGTATATACCCCGTGGAAGTTCTCTTTGAAGGTGTTCCCCCAGATCGAGGCTCTTCTTCTTTCTTTCTGAAAAGGGGAGGAATTGCTCATTGAAAGACACACTGCAGTGTTTAATGACTGCCTGCAGATTTTTGCTGCATCTTTGAAAGGTTCATAGCTCTCCGAGGCTTTGATGGATCTCTATAAAGAGTTGTCCCCTTTGTACAGTATTTAAGTTTCAAAGCAGACTTGATGAACTCTAGTGGACGATATCTTAATACCCAATTGTTCTGGTTTCTGAGAAGGGAGAAGAATTTGGGAGGACTAAATGGGTGAATAGTCTATGTGTGGACAGAATGTATGCAACCATGGTTCTACGGCCAAACCATTTATCTGCTTTAACTTAGCTCTGTTGGTGTTCATAAACGATGCACCCTTCATGTCATAGTATTCCTAAAACATTTGTCTGGAGACCATTTGAAACTGATTGTCTACTCTGACTCTGTATTTTTATATGAGCAGTGCAAGTTCTGTGTGATTGGCTTTATTTTGCTACCCAACAAAATGTTGGTATTGATGAAAATAGAATGGTACTTTGGACAAATCTTTCCATAAACCGACTATGGCTTTTATTTTTAAACCATGCCATGCCATTTAAAATGTACTTCATGTAACTCTTGTAATGTGTATAGTTGATTTATGCATGTCTGCAATGTAGATGAGGAGTCACGAAAGAATGCAAAACCAAAAGGTTTATAGGTAGGCCGTGGGTCAATTTTTGCTGCTATTACAATGGGATTTTTTGCTTTAAAGTTGCAGACATGGCTTATTAGGAAATTTAGCTCTCTTGTTCACAAACAGTGCCTCGGTGGTGTGATGTTTCGTTGTTCTTCCCACTGCTTCTCTGATTGTGCTTAGATCAAAGGAGATTGAGGCGGAGGGCTGCAATGGAGATGCAGCTTTCTTGGAAGTGCGAGTCCAACAGTTGGTGATAGAATTCATATTGAACCATGTGGATGAGATCTTCAGTGACAATGTTTGTGTCATGCCAAAGGATAATGAAGGTAACTTCTTCTCAAATATTTTCTTTTACGTTAGCAGTCATCATTTCCAAATGTATCTGACCTCTTTTGGCCAATAAACATAGTCCTTCCCAGCACATAACCTATTTACATTACTTTTGGTATTTAGGTCTGAATCCCTACTCTACTGAAAAAAGAAAACAGAAGAAGGAAATGAAGGGCATCTATATGATTTAAAAAAATAATAATATCTGACCTTGGACTATTTTGATGTGACTAATATAAGGCCTGACTAATAGTGGACAAAGGGATGCTATGGCTCAGTGGCTAAAAGGCTAAGCTTGTCAATCAGAAAGGTTGGCAGTTTGGCGGTTTGAATCCTTAGCATCATTTAACTGAGTGAGCTCCCATTCCTTGTCCCAGCTTCTGCCAACCTAGCAGTTCAAAAGCATGTAAAAAATGCAAAAGCATGTAGAAAAATAGAGACCATCTTTGGTGGGAAGGTAACAACATTCCATGCACCTTCAGCTTTTAGTCATGCCAGTCACATGACCAGGGAGACATCTTCAGACAGCGCTGGCTTTTCAGCTTTGAAACGGAGATGAGCACCACCCCCTAAAGTCAGGAACGACTAGCATGTATGTGTGAAGAGTACCTTTTTCTTTACCTAATTGTGGACAAAAGTCTGCTATCTCAATTTGTACAGGTAGTCCTCCACCTACGACCACAATTGAGCCCAAATTAATATTGCTTAAATGAGAAAGTTGTTAAGTGAGTTTTGCCCTATTTTATGACTTTTCTTTACACATTTGTTAAGCAAATCATTGCAGTTGTTAAATTAGTAACACCACTGTTAAGTGAATCTGGCTTTCCCATTGACCTTTCAGGGGGTCACAAAATGGGATCATGTGGCCCAGCGACTCTGCAGCTGTCATAAATATGAACCGGTTGTCAAGCATCCGAATGCAAGTCACATGGCCATGGGGCATTGCAACAGTCAAAAGAGTGAAAAGTGGTCATTAGTTACTTTTTTCAGTGCAATTATAACTTCAAATGGTCACTAAATGAACTGTTGTAAATCGAGGACTACCTGTAATTTTTTTTCTCCTTTAAGGCTTTTTTTTTTTTTTTAATTTGTTTTTTAATTTTTACAATATATCACCCGGTGCTGTACAAAACAAAAGGAAGAGTTGGTTTCAAGTGTCGTCTATTGTCTTTAAAATCTCCAAAATCCACGTTCTCTCGGTACAGGCGTCGAGACATCCAAAGTTCCAAGTGCATAGTCCACAAATGGCTTCCAAGTCTTCCAAAAAATATCATTTTTATAAACCCCCTCTCTAAATTTAATATCACACGTCATTTTATCGTTTAAGGCTAATTTCCACATTTCACAATACCATTCATCCTTTAAGGCTTTTAAAAATTGCTTTCCGAACCTTTAGTAGGTTTGGGAAGATCCAGCCTTACCAAACCTTTAATTTATGCACAAAAGGAATAAAGACCTAAAATCAGACATGGTATTCAGCAAGTGTCTGACCAGTTCTGGAGAACCGGTAGTGGAAATTTTGAGTAGTTCAGAGAACAGGTAAATACCACCTCTGACTGGCCCCGCCCCCATCCTTTCTCTGCCTCCCACGTCCCAGCTGATCAGGAGGATTTTACAGTAACCTTCCTCTGGATTGGGGTCGGAATGGAGATTTTATAGCATCCTTCCCCTGCCATGCTCACCAAGCTACACCCACCAAGCTACACCCACAGAACCAGTAGTAAAAATGTGTGAATCCCACCACTGCATAAAATCCTCAGTTCACATTGGAACAAAAGTTGCAAAGTTTCTCATTCATTGACGCCTGAATTATGGGGATCTAGTGAGAAGCCTCAGCTTTCATTGTTCTCTTTTGTTGCTCATTCCTCTTGATTTTACAACCTGCTTACTTGGAAAAGCAAAAAAAGGAAGCATGGAAAAGAGAACTAACAACCAGAAGATCTTTGCCCTCATCATTGACCTAATGTTGTTACAGTAACTCATCACACCAAAAATATATAGGAACAGTCCTGAGATACTTGGTTTGAAATTTATCAGCTATCATAAATTGGCATTTTAATGGGATGGCACCTTCGAATATTAGACAATGTTGCCATCACTAAAATGACTTTCATGTAATTTCTCCATCCACAAATTGATGCTAAGGATGGGTACATTATGGTTAGGCATAACGTTTCCATTTAGTAGAACACAGTGAAACCGGAGAGGTTGCTCCTGACATCACTAGTATCTGAAATGTCCCCTGATCCCTGATTATTTTGTCTTGTTCCTGAGCATGTGGGCATATTTCCAAATAAACCACCCAATTGCAATCTCCACACTTATTTTTGCTAAGATTAGAAACCTTCTTGGGGAAAAAGAAATGATATTAGCAGCTGACACCTTGATTTTTACTGCGTCAGTTTCTGACACATCAGGTTTTGGATTAAAATAGTATTAAAAACAACAACAAGTGAAGTATGGCAAAGAGTATGTGCCAAGAAAGTTGTTTGCAAAGGCATTACCTCCCATGGATGTTATATATCCCATCCTTGTGCTGTTTCACTAGTTAGAACAGCCATCATGCTGAAAAATCAATTTAGCCATTGTTCTGTCCCATAACAATCTTGAAAATGAAAAAGGTGTAAATAGCATGGGCTCATAGGTTGCAGCTGCTGGGTGGACAGGCTGCTTTAAATTGTTCCTTTCTGGCAGCTTTTAATGACAAAACATTCAGTTAAGGGATTATTTTCACCATATACCACGAATAGTACTCAATAAAAGTTGCAGACCTGTTATAAGAATTTCCTAGGCTCCCTTATAAACTGTTCCATATAAATGGTGCACAACATGATAAATCAGAACAACCACGGACCTCCGCTCCTTCCGTCAACAATTGAAAACAAACTTTTTCTGCTTGGCCGGCCTAGGTTAGTCTTCCGTCTTTTGATAGGGTTTTAGGGGGGTTTTTTTTAGTATAATTTAAATTGAGGGGATTTTAGTGCAGGGACAATTTCGGTTTAATTCGTTTTTATTATCGTATTTGTTTTATGTATATATATTTTTATAGTATTTTAATTTTTCCCTGTGCACCGCTCCGAGTCCCCTTGGGGAGAGGGTGCGGTTATATAAATAAAAATTTGATTGATTGATTGATTGAAAGGCTTTCAGAAGAGCATGGTTTCTATATAATAACTTTAAAACAAGATCAAACTATTTAAAATTAATTGCAAAGTCCATTATTCAAATTGTATAATAACACAATCATGACTTCCCCACCCCCAGCCCCTTTCCATTCAGATATATTCTGTTTCACTTCTGTTTAATCTGGGTTTGTCCTCTATTTTATTATAAAGTGTGTTTGGAGGTGAGCTTTCTTTGCTATGGCTTTTCCAATAAATAAATAAAAACACACCTAATTAGGATAAATGCTAAAGTGCCACTTTTGAAGCTGGGAAAGCTGCCTTTAATCATCAGGACTTCCTTTTTTCTTTTTCTTTTTCTTTTGAGTTCCAGGGCTGTAACTTCTTACTTCCTTCTAACAATAGCAGTCAGTGTTGAATAGGAAAAACAGCAACGATATTCAGAACAAATTTCCAAAATAGTCTGGATGGGAGAGAAGTATTGCTTCATCTTCAAAACTAGAAAAAGAGCTTAGTCTTCTCAAAGTTCATCACAAATAAACACCCACATTTTCAGAAGATGTGTGCCAAGGCACTGTGGAGTGTGGCTGCTGACCAAGGGACTATTGGGGTAGAGGCAGTGGTGGGTTGCAGGTGGTATGCCCCGCTACGGGCATACCGGAGCCTGCCCAGAACACTGAACACTGTTCCGGTAGGGTGCTCTATTCCTTTTCCATTTCTCTCTGCCATTCCCACCTTCCATTCCATCCTATCCCAAATTAGGCTAGATTTCTAATGTGTTTTTCCTTCTGTTTTCCAGAGAATAAACCTGTGATGAAGAGCCTAACTTTACCTTCCACTCCTCTGCCAATGAAGCTGGTAAGCTTGGAAGAAGCTCAGGCCCGAAGCCTCTCAGCTTGTCACCCTGCTCGCAAAGAGCGAAGGGAGAACAGTTTGCCAGAAATTGTTCCAGCCACAGGCTCCTTTTACCATACCGTCCTTGATCTACCAGACAGCAAGTAAGTTAATCCTTGTTTTAGTACCTAAAAACTGGACAGAAAAGATAAATAGGCCTTGTAACAGCCTATAAAATTTACCATATTTTTCGGAGTATAAGACACACCTTTCCCCCACCTAAAAGAGCGTGGAAATGTTGGTGCATCTTATACACCAAATACAGTCTTTTTTTACTTCCCAGAGCCCCGCCCCTGCATCCCATTTTTGCGAAAAACAGGCAGAAAATGGAGGTGTTTTTGCCTTCCCCCAGCCCCCAGTAGCATCCTGCAGGCTTCAGCAGGGCTGGGGGAAGGTAAAAATGCCCTGTTTTATGAAAAATAGGCCATTTTTCGCAAAAACCGAGGCGTTTTTGCCTTCCCCCAGCCCTGATGAAGCCTGCAGAGTGCTGCTGGGGGCTGAGAAGAACCAAAACTTTTTTTTTCCGTACTTACCTCTTCAAAATCTTGGTGCATCTTATACACCAATGCGTCTTATAGTCTGAAATATAGGGTAATAAATAAACAAATATCATCCAAGGGTCTACCATTGTCTAACTCAGAGTTCCCCAACATTTCTGGCTTTGTGGACCAGTCATGGAGGAAGAGTGGATGGTTCTACATGAGCAGCTGGCAAGTGCACACACTCACAGCTCTTGCCGCGTATGAAAATGAAGCCTATGCGCTTGACCACTGCTTGCAGAAATGAGAATGTGCATGTGAGCGCTCACCGGCCATTTCTACCATCGGGTTGCAGTCCCCTCACAGCCCCTGGTCTAACCTTTGGTGCTCTGCGGTATCTTTAGAATAGAAGAAAGTTGGAAGGGACCTTGGAGGTCTTCTAGTCCAACCCCCTGCTTAAGCAGGAAACCCTACACCACCTCAGACAAATGGTTAGCCAATCTTTTCTTTAAAATGTCCAGTGTTGGACATTGACAACTTCTGGAGACCAGTTGTTCCACTGATTAATGTTTCTAACTGCCAGGAAATTTCTCCTTAGTTCTAAGTTGCTTCTCTTCTTCATTAGTTTCCATTCATTGCTTCCATTATCTCCCTCAGGTGCTTTGGAGAATAGTTTGACTCCCTCTTCTTTGTGGCAACCCCTGAGATATTGGAACACTACTATCATGTCTCCCCTAGTCCTCTTTTTCATTAAACTAAACGTACCCAGTTCCTGCAACCGTTCTTCATATGTCCCCTAATCATCTTTGTTGCTCCTCTCTGCACTCTTTCTTGTTAGGTGCAATTGGTGTGCAGTCAATTTGCACCAACTACGCCTAACAGTAGCTATAGTGCAGTTAAGCACTATTAGAGAAACCATCTTTGGTAGCTTCTAATAATAATAATAATAATATATTTAATTTCTAGACCGTTCCCTCTCCCCAAGGGGACTCGGAGCGGTGCACAGGGAAATTAAGACAATAAATATATACAAAACAGTTAAAAACAGATTAAACATAAGACCCTGCGCTAAAATTCCCCAAACCAATCACTAAAACCCTAAACCCTATAATACTGTAATAAGAGGCTACCCTAGGCCGGCCAAGCAGAAAAAGTGCGTCTTCAATTTCAGACGGAAGGAACGGAGGTCCGTGGTAGTTCTAATATCGGGGGGGAGGTCGTTCCAGAGGGCAGGGCCCGCCACAGAGAGAGCCCTTCCCCTGGGCGTCGCCCGCTGACAAAGTCTAGTGGACGGCACCCGGAGAAGTCCCTCTCTGTGGGAGCGAATCGGCCGTGAGGAAGTATGGGGCAGAATCCGATCCCGCAGATAGCTAGGTCCCGAGCCATGGAGCGCTTTAAAGATGATGACTAACACCTTGAAGCGCACCCGAAAAACTACAGGTAGCCAGTGCAGCTCGCGCAAGAGCGGTGTTACATGGGTGTACCTTGTGGTACCCATTATTGCTCGCGCGGCTGCATTCTGGACCAACTGCAGCATCCGGGTGCACCTCAAGGGGAGCCCCATGTAGAGAGAGTTACAATAGTCCAGTCGGGATGTCACGAGAGCATGAGTGACTGTGCGAAGGGCATCCCGGTCCAATAGGGGGCGCAACTGGCGAACCAGGCGAACCTGGTAAAACGCCCTCCTGGCCACGGCTGTCACTTGATCTTCCATGGACAGCCGGGAATCCAGGAGGACACCCAAGTTGCGCGCCGCATCCACAGGGGCAAGATGTTCGCCCCCTATGGCCAGCGATAGAGACAGCTGGTTGAACCGGGCAGCCGGAAACCACAGCCACTCGGTCTTGGTCGGGTTGAGCTTGAGTCCGTTACTTCCCATCCAGACCCGCACGGCTTCCAGGCACTGGCACATCACCGCTACGGCATCGTTGGGGTGGTTTGGGGTAGATATATACAGCTGAGTATCATCAGCGTAGAGATGGTACTCTACCCCAAAACCACGGATGATCTCACCCAGCGGCTTCATATATGTGTTGAATAGGAGGGGCGAGAGGACCGACCCCTGAGGCACCCCACATGTGAGGGGTCTCGAGGTCGACCTCTGCCCCCCTGTCAACACAAATTGCGACCGACCAGAGAGGTAGGAGGAGAACCACCGCAAAACGGTGCCTCCCACCCCCAACCCCCCCAGCCGGTGCAATAGGATACCATGGTCGATGGTATCAAAAGCCGCCGAGAGGTCTAATAGGACCAGGATGGAGGAACAACCCCCATCTCTGGCCCTCCAGAGATCATCGACCAACGCGACCAATGCCGTCTCGGTGCTATGCCCGGGCCAAAAGCCGGACTGGCGCGGGTCTAGATAATCAACTTCCTCCAGGTGACGGGGAAACTGTTGTGCCACCACACTCTCGACAACCTTCGCCAAAAAGGGAAGGTTGGAGACGGGACGATAGTTGTTTAAAAGAGCTGGATCCAAAGAGGGCTTCTTCAGGAGGGGCCTCACCATGGCCTCTTTAAGGGAGGCAGGCAAGGAACCCTCCCTCAGAGAAGCGTTGACAACCTCTTGGAGCCAGCCTCGTGTCACCTCCCAGGATGCCAGTACAAGCCAGGAGGGACACGGGTCCAATAAACATGTGGTGGCTCGCAGTCGCCCACGTAACCTGTCCATATCCTCGGAAGTAACGGAGTCAAACTCCTCCCAAACAAGATCCGCCTCGTGGCAACCCACTGGGCCATGAATGGGGGCTAGCTCGTTCTGTAATAAGCTTAGTGCAATTTTGGGAGGAGAAACCATATTCCCCAGCACTGTATAGCTACATCAAAACTTGAAACATGTGTTTAAAATATATGAACTTTTCCCCTTAATTCCTCAACATTGCTGTGAGAAAGGGAACATTTAATCCCTGGTCCGTGGTATCAGGCAGACAGATGGACACAGGAATAGTTTTTCCGCTTTGCTTCATTTCAAATGTTTGATCAGCAAGCGTGGAATACAAAGGCATGAGGCACCTGTGATAAGACAGCCACCTACTGGTAACCTTCTCCAATTGCATTTGCAATATCTACTTTAATATTCATTCTACTGTATATTTGTGTAGCATATCCGATATTCTATATTTTACTCTTATGCATAGTTGGATACCGTTGAAAGATGGCAAAAGCTGTTATAATCTAAAGACTTATATTATCCAGCCACTATGGCATCGTCATCAGTACTGTTTAGATACTTAAATTGCTGTTGGAATATGGCATTTGATCATGTTCCCATAATATAAATTAGGGCTTGAGTAGCCACATCTTTGTACGAGTAATAAATTCTGAATCCCATAAAGGATTAGCATGAATGGCAGGCCGCACTGAACTCAGAGGCCTGAGGTCAACTGTTATTTTACCCATAATTTCATTGGGTGGAGTTGGCCAGTCATAAAAGGCCATTTCCCACATCATACATAATATAACATATATAATTAGTGGGAAAGGAAAAGCAGTCGTTTTCTGGGTCAAACTGTCTAGCCTCTTGGCTACTCTGATGGCAAGAGCCGTCTATGTTTCAAATCAAAGCCTTCACACCATCTGCTACCTAGATCTTTTTTTAGCTGAAGATGCTCAAGTCTTTCTTGGCTGCAACTGTGAAAAGCGATGAAATAAAGTCTGAGAGGAAATGAAGGCAAGCAAACAGGACACATTAAAAACATATTAATCTTAACTGTTAAGCATTGCTACTTAGTCACAGATCTTTGATTTTATCTTTCAGGAGAAAATTATCCACCAAGTCCAAGAAATGGAAGTCTATTTTTAATCTGGGCCGGTCAGGAACAGAAGCTAAAACTAAACTGAGCCGCAATGGAAGTGTGTTTGTTCGCGGACAAAAATTATCTGGTAAGGACTCCCTATGACCTTCATTAATATAGCTTCTCTTTTCTCCCTTAGCTTGGCCTTGGCCAACAAGAAAAAAACCCACATCCCAGCCCTTTGCAAAAGATCATTCATGCTAATAAAGTAACAAGGATTAAAAGCCAGTATGAATGATGCTTGACAACAGCATGGGAGAGACTGCATATTTAACCTCTTACATCATGCCAAGTATCACTTCAGTAGGACAATAACAGGCAGTCATATCCCAAAGCCTATTAAATTCTTGCTGTGAATACTGCCTATTATTTTACTGTGTTGAACATGCATTTCTGAATTCGCTGAATGCATGCGCAGGGAGAGGTCAAGTGTGGGTCTGCCCAAGCTGTTACTAAGAATATACCTATGCCAGTCATTTTATTAAGGAATCCTGGAACATGTGTCGATCTCATCTTGTCTGGGGTTTCTGATTAGAATCCTTATGAGATAATCAGTATCTTATTAAAGAAATGTACTGACTCCCTTCCATCAATCCTTGTAGAGCAAAGAAGATGCAATTACTATGCGTAACTTTTAATTCATATATATATATATGCTGGAATTGCTGACTTCGGGGATTTTCCCGTGTATATAGCATAGAGATGTTATTGCAACGTTTCGGCAAGATCTCACTTGCCATCATCAGGCAGGATTGTGTCTGACATAATCCTGCCTGATGATGGCAAGTGAGATCTTGCCGAAACGTTGCAATAACATCTCCATGCTATATACACGGGGAAATCCCCGAAGCCAGCAATTCCAGCATACCTACACCTGTGAAAATCTACGAAAACATATATGTGTGTGTGTGTGTGTGTGTGTGTGTTAGTTTTATGAGCTGATCAATAAATTTAAATTTGAGAGACCAAGATAGATCTATTTCGAGCTTATTAGCTCTCATCAGTTGGCCACACCCCACTGGGATTCGAACAAATATATATTTACAACAAGACCAGCATATATATATATATGGAAACAGTATGTCTCCTCCCTTAAAGGGGCCCTAACAGGAAGTTGTGAAAACAATTATCTATACTAAATACTCCTGTCTCAGCTGATGCAATAAGGTAGAGCCGGTTAAGCTGATTTGCTAGGCTTCTGCCTCAGATGCATTACAGCCCCAGTTCGAATCCCAGTAAAGGCCAACTGATGAGAGCTAATAAGCTTGAAATAGATCTATCTTGGTCTCTCAAATTTAAATTTATTGATCAGCTCATAAAAACTAACACACACACACACACACACACATATATATATATATATATATATGTAATTGTTTCACAACAACCTGTTATTAGGCCCCAATTAAAGGGAGGAGACATACTGTTTCCCTTACTGCTCATCGGCTCATCGCTAGAGACCATCCAAACAGCAAGCCAAGAATTACGTTGTATAATATTTTAGATATGTGTGTTGATCAATAGCTGATCAAGAATTTAATTTATTGATCAGCTCATAAAACTTTATATATATATAAATATATATATGTAATTGTTTCACAACAACCTGTTATTATTAGGCCCCAATTAAAGGGAGGAGACATACTGTTTCCCTTACTGCTCATCGGCTCATCGCTAGAGACCATCCAAACAGCAAGCCAAGAATTACGTTGTATAATATTTTAGATAATAATAACAGGTTGTTGTGAAACAATTGCCTATACTAATATACCCTGTCTAAAGCTGATGTAATAGGGGAACTGGTTTGGCTTAAGTGTGAGGTTCCTCGCCTTGCATGCAACATAGCCCCGGTTCGAATCCCAGTAAGGGGTATGGCCAGCTGATGAGAGCTAATAAGCTCGAAATAGATCTATCCTGGTCTCTTCTAATTTAATTTATTGATCAGCTCATAAACAAACCAGATAAGTACCTTACATGAAGGTACAAATAGTTGTCACAATGAGGAAGGATGAAGAAAATAATCCAGCCGAATACTCTGCTTAGGGAGAAGTTAGTGGGCTCCTTGAATAAAGAACAATGCACAATTATTCATTGTTTATGAATAAGCAACTCAGAGAATCCTTGCAATAATCATATCACTATTTTGGCAGATAAACATACTGAATAAAACTTGATTTTTTCACTGTGCTTAAAAAAGTTAAGAAAGCATTGCACCTCTTATATCTTGCTAGTTGGTAAACCTTAGTTTTAGCTGTAAATTAAAGATAGAGTTGTATGTATTCTCAGGATATTAAGCCTTTTCCTGCTTTGCAGCTGCACTTGTTAACAATTTTCATTTCTGTATAACTGCACTGTGTGGTTATCTTTCAAACATTTTACATCCTTTCCTTCTTCAGAGAAAGCAACCATTCGACCAGCTAAAAGCATGGACTCACTTTGTTCACTTCCAGTAGAAGGTAAGACTTGGCCAGCGTGTATCAAATGTGGAAAAGTCAATTTGGGATTTTTAAATTTGGGATTTTTAATTCGGTTTTTAGCGCAGGGTTTTATTAGAATAAGTTTTTTAAATTTTATATATTTTGTATGTATTTTAATATCCCTGTGCGCCGCCCTGGGTCCATTTGGAGAAGGGCGGGGTATAAATTTAATAAAATAAATAAATAAATAATAAATAAAAATAAATAAAGATTTACCCAGTCTTTGGGCATTTTTATAGCAGAAGCTGAATTTGTGTGATTTTGATGGACATTTTGGATATCTGTTTATATCAATCTGTTTATTTACTCAAAATGTTTTGTGGGGTTTATTGTATAACACCAAAAAGTACTTCTACAATCACTGGTCGGAGAGCGCGCTGGAGTATCCACTTGCCTTTCACCATCATTTTTCTAGATGAACTCATGGTTCAAGAAAGAGGAAGCCAAGACTTTCACTATGATATGAGTCAGCAGTGTGCGGCTGTGTACAGTGTGTGGCAGCAGCCAAAAAAGCTCATACAATCCTTGGTTGGATAAGCAGAGGATAGAATCAAAATCAAGTGAAGTATTAGTACCACTTTATAAAGTCTTAGTAAGGTCACACTTGGAATACTACATCCAGTTTTGGTCACCACATTAGAAAAAAGATGTTGAGCCTTTGGAAAAAGCACAAAGGAGAGCAAGTAAGATGATTAAAGGCCTGTAGATTAAAACATATGAAGAACGGTTACAGGATTTGGGTATAGCTATTCTAGAGAAAAGAAGGACTAAGGGAAACATGATAGCAATATTCCAGTATTTGAGAGGCTGCCACAAAGAGGAGGGGGTCAACCAAAGCACCTGAGGGCAGGACAAGAAACAATGGATGAAAACTAATCAAGGAGAGGAGCAACCTGGAATTAAAGAGAAACTTCCTAACAGTGAGATTGCAATCAGAATTTGTGAGTGCTTATTCACTGGAGGTTTTTAAGACAGGACATTCACTTTTCTGAAATGGTATAGCGCAGGGGTCTGCAAAGTTGGCCTTGCTGGCTGGGGAATTCTGGGAGTTGACGTCCACCAGTCTTAAAAGAACCAACTTTGCAGACCCCTGGCATAGCGTCTCCTTGAGCACGGGGTTGGACTAGAAGACCTCCAAGGTCCCTTCCAGCTCTATTCTGATTGATTATTGTTTATGCAAAACTTCTGTTGCTTGAATAAGAGGAGTTTCTTTTAGGATATTCTACTCAAAAATTTATGCAGTCTGGGAGATTTGTCAATCTTATGACAACTTTCCAGTCTGGGTGGTATCATCTAGCAGAGGCATTGGCTCTCCACAGTAATTCAAGCTTCGCAATTGCCTAGATTTCTGAGACATGCTCTGTATGGAACTGCTGTTGAAGATGGGTCAGAGTTGCAATCTGTGCCAAAGGCAGATACAAACTTATAGACTACAGTACTTCATTAATGCAAGGCCGCTTAATATAAATTCTTAATGAGCTGCACTAGTTGGCTCTGATCAACCCCAACTCAGAGGATTAAAATTTAATATATAAAGCTGCAAATAGTTTAGGATTTGGTTAACCTCTAGGAATGCTTGTCCCTTTATTTTTGTTTCTGTAACATTAAACATATTCTTAGAAATATCCTGCTTTACGTTTCATACAATTACTAGAGGAAAGTTGAATTCATAGGAATTCCAACCACAACTGTGGAGCTTATTTTTCCTTAGAAATTAGATTGTTGCCAGTGTTGAGATTACTGCAATTTTGGGTCTTGAATGAAGGAATTCTTTTCTACCAAGCCTTTGGATTGTTTTTCTAAAATTAAAATAATTGGACCAATGTCAAAATAGGCTGTTTGATTTCTGATATTGAGTCTATTTTGATCTACATGGGAACATTTTTCCAAAGTGAAAGGTTGGCTTTAAGAAATTATATTTAAAATTATAATTATATCAGTTTTCGGCATTTTATGCTCTACAATCTAGAGACAAACCTTACTGTGTTATTATTGCTACTTCAGAAAAATAGTTTGTGGCAAGCTGTTGTATATCTGCTGTATATCTACACTAGTATCCCTTATATCAACAAATATCTTAATGTAATGGATGACTGCAGTTTATGAGGGGGGGGTAAGAGAGAAGCAGGAGGAATAGTGAGAGGTTTTTTTTCATATTTCTTCATCGGGGGTGGGGTGGGGGATCCATCTTAACATATTCAGAGATGGAGAGGGAGACAGAAAGAATGAGGAAATATTGCAAATATGGATCCAGAGAAAGGCTGGGGGAAAATATATGCGCTTCTCTCATTTTCTTCCCTATTTCACCACCTCCTAAACTTTGTATTTCATCCTGTCCATCTTTTAAAACAAATTTATGGCTGCTGCCTTCAGCTTAGAAAAAAGATAAGAGAATTGAGGAGGAAGCGTAAAATACCCCCTTTGCCTCAAGTTTCTCTTTTACTGAATATACTTTTCCCTATCACCATTTCCAAATAGAGGGTAGATGGAATCCATGACTGGGATACAGAATACAGATTTGCAGATACCAAAGCAGGTCATGATGACTGCTTTTGAAATTATAATTGTAAACTGGGGAGAGCTTAGAAATAAATTCAACCAGAGGTCTAACAGAAAATTGAATCATGTCTAGCAAGTATTGTGCAAGGAAAAAGCTCTCTAAGCCAGCCTGATTTCTCCCTACTCTCAATAAAGTATTTGCCATAGGATTACAGCATTTGTGGGGTGACACAGGTGATCAACCACACATCATAATTTCACAATGCAAACTTTGCCAGTTATGTACTTGTGTTTGATACCTTGATGCAATTATGAAAGGTCAGAATTCGCATCATGGTGTTGTAACACATTCTCATCATTTTTTCTTCATCGTGGTGTGTACCAGGTACTGACACAAAGGACATCCTAAAAGTTGGCTTTTGCTGGGCCATTGTAGCAATAGCAATAGCACTTAGACTTATATACCGTTCCATAGTGCTTTTACAGCCCTCTCTAAGCAATTTACAGAGTCAGCAGGTTGCCCCCAACAATTCTCATTTTACCTATTTCGGAAGGCTGAGTCAACCTTGAGCCAGTGAGATTTGAACTGCCAAACAGCAGCTCGCAGTCAGCTGAAGTAGCCTGCAGTACTGCACTCTACCCACTGCACCACCTCAGCTCTTATAAAGATTGAACAGACTTTTGAAGGAAATATTAATCTCCCTATTTGCACTAGAAGGAATAGAAGACACGATTTAAAAGTACTATCTGGCCAAGTATTCAAACTAATCTAAGATGAATAGCCATGGAATATAGTCCCCAGATAACATCGAGATCTCCATGTTGATCCCAAGGTTCTGCCATGTTCTGTGATATTAATTTTACTCCAAAGGAGCCAAATAGTATCAATCTCTCCTTTATTAGTATCAATCTACTATTATTATTTTTCTTTTAATGCCCCTTTAGATTCTTCTTTCCCCTCTCCATGAATATCACTAGAGATGTGTCTGTGACCCTTAAACATTAAAGCAAAAAATGAACAGATTAATAAATCAACAATGTAGAATCCAAGACAAAAAAAAAAGATAGACCATCTATGACAGACCGGACTGGCAAAATTCATCTTTGAGTGAGGGGTCCTTGCCTGCCGTCTTGAAAGAGGCGGTAGTAAGGCCCCTCCTCAAGAAGCCGTCCCTGGATCCAGCATTATTAGAGAACTATCGTCCCGTCTCCAACCTCCACTTTTTAGTGAAGGTTGTTGAGAGTGTGGTGGCTCAACAGTTTCCGCGACACTTGGAGGAAGTTGATTATCTAGACCCGCGCCAGTCCGGCTTCCGACCCGGGCACAGCACCGAGACGGCATTGGTCGCGTTGGTTGATGATCTCTGGAGGGCGCGGGATAGAGGATATTCCTCTATCCTAGTCCTATTAGACCTCTCAGCGGCTTTTGATACCATCGACCATGGTATCCTATTGCGCCGACTGGGGGGGTTGGGGTTGGGAGGCACCGTTCTGCGGTGGTTCTCATCCTACCTCTCTGGTCGGTCGCAATATGTGTTGACAGGGGGGCAGAGGTCGGCCTCGAGACCCCTCATATGTGGGGTTCCTCAGGGGTCGGTCCTCTCGCCCCTCCTATTCAACACATATATGAAGCCGCTGGGTGAGATCATCCGTGGTTTTGGGGTGGGATATCATCTGTACGCTGATGATACTCAGTTGTACTTATCCACCCCAGACCACCCCAACGATGCCGTCGAGGTTATGTCCCGGTGCTTGGAAGCCGTACGGATCTGGATGGGTGGTAACAAACTCAGGCTCAACCCGTCCAAGACTGAGTGGCTGTGGCTTCCGGCGCCTCGGTTCAGCCAGATTATTCCAACTCTGGCCATTGGGGGCGAAACACCGGCCCCCGTGGAGAGGGCGCGCAATTTGGGTGTCCTCCTGGATTCCCGGCTGTCTATGGAAGATCATGTGGCAGCCGTGGCCAGGGGGGCGTTTCATCAGGTTCGCCTGATGCACCAATTGCGCCCCTTACTGGACCGGGGGGCCTTACGCACAGTCACTCAAGCACTCGTCACCTCTCGACTCGACTACTGTAATGCTCTCTACATGGGGCTTCCCTTGAGGTGCACCCGAAAGCTGCAGCTAGTCCAGAACGCAGCCGCGCGGGTGATTACGGGAGCGCCTAGACACTCCCACATAACACCTATCCTGCGCGAGCTGCACTGGCTTCCTGTGGTCTTTCGGGTGCGCTTCAAGGTTTTAACGACCATCTTTAAAGCGCTCCATGGCTCGGGGCCTAGTTATATGCGAGACCGCCTCCTGCCCCATACATCTCTTAGACCGATACGCTCCCACAGAGAGGGCCTCCTCAGGGTGCCGTCGGCTGGACAATGCCGACTAGCGACACCCAGGGGGAGAGCCTTCTCTGTGGCGGGCCCAGTCCTCTGGAACGACTTACCCCCTGAACTCCGCACCATCTCCGACCTCCGCCTCTTCCGCAAGTGTCTGAAGACACACCTATTTCACCTAGCCGGCCTAGCGTAACCTCCACACTGACCATTAGATAGTTTTTAAACTTGGGATTTTAATTTGGTTTTAGCGCAGGGTTTATTTATTAAAATAAGTATTTTAAATTTCATATATTTTATATTTTGTATGTATTTTAACATCCCTGTGCGCCGCCCTGGGTCCTAACAAGGAGAAGGGCGGGATATAAATTTAATAAAATAAAATAAAAATAAATAAATCTTTGTTTTCTTCCTTCCTTCCTTAGGAGAGGATGAAAAAGGTCACTTCAAGCGCACAATCACGAGCGGAGGTTTTTTTGTTCCGATGATGAAACAACGATTGGGAGGACCTAGCAGCTCCTTTGACCTCAACAAGCAAGACACAGAGTGGGATCTCAAAGGTGCCATGAAAGGAGCAGAAGGAGGGGAAGAGGGCAATGCAGAGAACCATATTCCACGGCCAACCCAAATGAAACCGCTTCCTGAGCAACTGAAGGTATTCCGCCCCATTGAAGACCCTGAGAACGAGCAAACCTCCCCAAAGATGTGCCGCATGTTCTATACTTCAAATGATGAGACATCCAATTTGGGATTCCATGGGACCCTATTCCCCCTGGAAGCCTCTCCCCGTCACCAACATAAAGCCTTGAATATCTCGGAGCCCTTTGCTGTCTCGGTGCCCCTTCGAGTATCTGCAGTCATCAGTATCAACAGTACCCCTTGTCGGATGCCTGTCAAAGACAAAGCAGCTTTCTCTGGCCTTCAGGAGTCTTCTTTTCTGGGAAAAGGAAATGCTATCTCTTCAGTCCCTGAAGGTGACAACTGTGACCAATTAGAGCATGTCACAGTCAAGGAAGAAAAGAAGCCTGAATCCAAATCCCTAACAGGTAAGCTTAGAATGAGAATGGATGATGTTCCAGGAGATGTTGAACAGCTTATCTCCAGCCATGGCAAATGATCAAAAGAAAGAGATTTGCAAATGTTGAGAACAACATTTGGAAAGAGTTGTGACTTAGAAAAGGCTGTAGTAATTTGTTCACAAGAGACCTCCAACATGGGTAATAGAGAATATTTGAAATATTAAGAGCATGTCATGGAGATTCTTGAAGAATATTTGACATACATGTTTTTTCACAACTCTTCTTCTTCTTCTTCTTCTTCTTCTTCTTCTTCTTCTTCTTCTTCTTCTTCTTCTTCTTCTTCTTCTTCTTCTTCTTCTTCTTCTTCTTCTTCTGGGAGCATGCAGTTGAAAATGCCAGTTTACCTACCTTTTTTCTTTTTGCTATTGAAGAAACAAAATCTAGATATATTACAGTAATTTTTTTAAAAAAAAAGCAAAACTGGCAAAAGAAAAGCTAATTAACAGAAAAAAACCCAATCCTTATAATTATCAATAGCAATTGAAAGATTGATGTAATCTTTCAAGCTTATTAAATCACAGAGCAACACATTGTGACATCTCTCATTTTTATAATATAGAGATTTTTTTTCAAAATAATAGATATGAATCTTACCGTGTTTTCCCGAAAATAAGACTGGTCTTATATTAATTTTTGCTCCAAAAGATGCATTAGGGCTTATTTTCTGGTTACCATATTTTTCAGACTATAAGATGCACCATGATTTTGAAGAGGTAAATTTTAAAAAACGTTTTGCTCTCTGCAGGCCTCCCAAACCTCTGCATGATTCATTTTTTGCAAAAAAAAAATATGGGGTGGTGGTGGTGGAGAATGCAGAGCTTTGGGAGGCTTGTAGAGTGCTTCTGGGGGCTGAGGGGGCAAATACAAGCTCCTTTGCAAAGAAAAGGAGCATGCAGAGCTTTGGGAAGCTCTCAAAAGTGCTCCTGGGGGCCGGAGGGGCAAAAATGAACAAAAACAGCTTGCCTCCCAAACCCTCTGCATGTCCATTTTTGCAAAGGGGGTTGGGTTTCGGTAGGCCAAAAATGCTGTATTCAGTGTATAAGACACCCCCAGATTTTCACCCTCTTTTTTGAGGGAAAAAGGTGCGTCTTATACTCCAAAAAATATGGTAGATCTTATTTTTTGGGAACCGTGGTACTAAATGCATCCATCTATCTGACAATCTTAACTGGGGCTTATTTTGGGATAGGGCTTACATTACAAGCGCTCTGAAAAATCCTGCTAGGAATTATTTTATGATTAGGTCTTATTTTTGGGAAAACAGGGTATAACCTGCCTCTGTTCTTTAAAAGTGAGGGAGTTTTATATAAGAAAAGTGAAGGGTTTTTTTGCCCCAGTTACATAAAATTGTTAAAAATATCCCGTGGAACAGAGTGCCTTTAGGAACACATGGGTGACTTTGTATTGGAGATCCCACAACCTGAGGATGTTATGAAAACCTTGCCTGCAGTGATACAGCTGGAGTGATCTTTTTCCTCAGTTATTAATGGAACAAAAGGGAAGTCTTAGTGGTAGGTGAAATTAACTGTCAAACAAGTTATTACATGTAGTTGTTACAACATGAAGACAAAAGCAAGTGTTAGAAAGGATCAGTTGAGCCAGGAAAGCACCTGGCAAGGAACAGCTTAAGCTTCCCCAATTGCTTTCCACTCTAAACCTCTTTTCATTACAAATATAATAAAAAATCAGAGTACAGTATTTTATATGCCTATTTTATATACCTCGATTTCCTCTTAAAGCAGATTACTGCAATAGCCTGAACATCTAGAGCAGATGCTGGCAGCACAGTGCCAGGGCATCTCTTACATTCTACAATATCTATAATGGTTCCCAAAATAAATGACATGATATTTTTGAATAATTAAATGGCCAGTTTTCAGAGATTCTGGTGTGAGATATCATTAAATTCTAGACTTCTTTTCTAGATGTCACAAGAACCCAACATGAGGTTGCAAAGATAATGATCTCATGAAAATTTAGGCATTAAAAATATTTAGGCCATAACTGAAGTTCTTATGATAGCATTTACAGCTTGAAACTGTTGAAAACTCCATATATTTAGAGATGTTGGGATATGAAGGATCATGCTAAATCATATACTCTCTCTATATAAAAGAACCCAGATTCAGTATGTGCTACTTCCAGATAGAGATCTTTGTATCTTTCAAAAGACCTCCAACTTTTTGTCAGTGTGAAAAATACTTGAGGAGCAAGAATAATTATTGGCAAAATGTAGCTAGTGTCATGTAATTTGTAGACTGTTCAGATTAGGGGCATACTAGTATATACTGTAGAGAAGAAACAATGGCTTATTGCATATAATTATGCTGCCAAACACATGTAGAAAGCATTGTTCATCACACAGCTATATAACAGTTCAGGCACAGTTGACTTCAATTATCTGTCCTTAAGATAAACTCCCATTGAGAAGTGCATAAATCCAAAAAGAACATTAAGATGGCCTCCATTCATAACCAGAATAGAAAATCATTTCCAGTTTAAAAGCCAGGCATTGCCTGTCTGTCTGTCTGTCTATTATATCTATCTATCTATCTATCTATCTATCTATCTATCTATCTATCTATCTATCTATCTATCTATCTATCTATCTATCTATCTCTATCATCTACCTACCCATCTATCTACCTACCTACCTATCTACCTATCATCTATCTCTATTTATCTATCTATCATCTATCTATCTATCATCTATCTATCTATCTATCTATCTATCTATCTATCTATCTATCTATCTATCTATCTATCTATCTATCTATCTATCTATCTGCCTGGAAGTTTCCTTTTCAGTCTGTTTCTCTCTCTCTTTATTTGTCCAAAGAATAAGCATGTTAAGCATAAATTGTACTATGCAGATTCAGTTTGAAGAATGCTGTCTGCTTAATTCACTAAATTCCATAAATGCATGGACATTCATTGTTGTAAACATGTTAAATACTGCTACATTTCAAAAGACTCAGAGTTTATATAAGCTTATTGAAATTATAGTTAACTTGTGTTGATGTGTAGGTAGACACTTCGCTGGAAAACTTGGGACTGTAATAATTTGTGTCTCCACAAGGTGGTTTTATTCCTTATTGTCACATGGATCTTTAATCAACCTCTTGAAAGACTTTAACCACAGCTGATTTAGTTATCATGAAGAAGTCCTTTGATCTGTGAAGTTCAAACATATCCATTCGTGACAATAAAATAGGGCTTCTATCTTTTTAATTTTTTTAAGTTAAAGTTTTACAAAGTATATAAAAAAATAACACAAACTAATAAAGAACAGAAACAGTAAAAAATAAAAAATAAATAAAAAAGCAACAGCAGAGAAACAATAAAAATAGAAGATTCCAATTTATTTGCATCAAATAGCAATGCAATTGCAAAATTCACCCTTATTCTATTATTATAAAATAGCTCACTTTTTTCTATATTCAGGGTTTTTTTCTAGTCATCAGAATCCCAAATCATAAGTACATTTTTTGTTTCATGCAAAAAGGCTTCTTAAGGAGGGGCCTCGCCATAGCCTCTTTTAGGGAAGCAGGCAAGAAACCCTCACTTAAGGATGTGTTGACAACCTCTTGGAGCCAGCCTCGTGTCACCTCCCAGGATGCCAGTACAAGCCAGGAGGGACACGGGTCCAATAAACATGTGGTGGCTCGCAGTCGCCCACGTAACCTGTCCCTATCCTCGGAAGTAACGGAGTCAAACTCCTCCCAAACAAGATCTGTCTCGTGGCATCCCACTGGGCCATCAATGGGGGCTAGCTCGTTCTGTATCTGAGCGATTTTCTCCTGCAGAAAAATCACAAATTCCTCTGCTCTACCCTGTAACGGGGCTTCCCGCACCCTCTGTTGAAGGAGGGAGCGGGTCACCCTAAACAGGGCAGCAGGGCGGTTGTCTGCGGATGCTATGAGAGTAGCACAATGATGACGTTTGGCCACTCTCAG
Organism: Rhabdophis nuchalis; assembly: GCA_039707465.1. Lineage (NCBI taxonomy): Eukaryota > Metazoa > Chordata > Lepidosauria > Squamata > Natricidae > Rhabdophis > Rhabdophis nuchalis. The sequence goes on along the minus strand of CM077649.1, from coordinate 39,386,745 downwards.
TGCTACAATGTAAGTCCATAAATGGGCTCTTACCTGTGTCCGGTCAGATTCAGATCGGGTAGACCTCCATCTTCTCTCTAGGCATCTCTTGCGGCGTTTCATCACCCTCAGCTCCTCGGTAAACCAAGGAGCCAGGGTGGTTCGCTGCCACAAGAGAGGCCGCAAGGGTGCGACCCGATCCAAGGCTCCCGTGGTCGCAATATTCCATGCGGCCACGAGGTCCTCCATCGGGGCGCGGGTCAGGGGTACAGGAAGTGGCCCAAGCGCCGTCTGGAACCCTTCAGGGTCCATCAGGTGCCTGGGGCGGAACCAGATTGGTGACTCAGGTTCCGCCTCCCCGCGGAGGGGAGTAGCGGTCGGAACGTCGAGCCGGAGAAGTGAGTGGTCTGACCATGACAAGGGCGTGATAACTATATCCCCTATACCCAGATCACTCTTCCATTGGCCTGAGACAAAGATGAGGTCCGGTGTATGTCCACCCTCGTGGGTGGGGCCTCGAATTAGTTGGGTCAGGTCCATGGCCGTCATGGAAGCCATGAACTCCCGAGCTACCTCGGATGATTTGCCCAGCGATAGCAGATTAAAGTCCCCCATGACTAAAAGTCTGGGGGTCTCAGCTGCCACCATAGCGATCACCTCCAGGAGCTCGGGCAGGGCTGCTGCTACATAGCGGGGAGCCAGGTATACAACCAGCAAGCCCAACTGCCTCCCTAGGCTCCACTTCACGCAGAGGGACTCACAACTGGTGGTCTGTGGCACAATGGTCTCTCTCGGCTCAAGGCCTTCCTTGACAATGACCGCTACCCCACCGCCCCTATCTAGGGCCCGGGGCTGATGAAAAGCGCGGTAACCTGGTGGGCACATTTCAACGAGGGGGAGTCCTCCCTCGTGGCCCAACCAGGTCTCCGCAATTCCAACCAGGTCCGGCTCCCCCTCTGACACCAAGTCACTGATGAGTTTTCTTCTTTAAAATCTGTATATCTGCTGTCAGGGTTCCAAGTAAGACTCCCAACAAAAGAAGACACTGAGGCTTGAAGCTCAGTGTTCCATTTTATTAGAGATGTCATATTGGCACTTCTGGGAAAACCCGAATCTGAAAATTTCCAGGTTTTCCCCACCCAAATGAAAGTCCAAGTCCCTGCCCAGCACCTACATGTCTGTCACATGGCCGATTCAGGCACCGTCCCAACTGGAGATGCCTCTCAGTCACACCCTCCCAGGTGCAAGGCAAGATGTCCTTGACTCTCTGAGAAAGGAATGTTATTATGACTATATATCTCCCAGACTCCATATAATCTCCCCTCCCATTTTCCCACAGCATTGAATGTGGCAGGCCTAAAGGCCCAATGCAAAAGATGGCTTCCAGGCCTGACATCTGCTTTTTATTTTATTTGTTTACATAGATTCTACTACTGAGAAAATAGCCATTGTTAAGAGGCTGGAATCTGTAAGTATTCCTCAAGTAACCGTCAATACTCAGGAGACAAAGAGTGGAGGCAACAACTGCAGCCAACCTTTAAAAGATAAGCTCCCCCTGGAACAGAACCCACTGGTTATGATCCTTGCAAGCCAGCAGCAGACAGAGAAAGCAAGTCAAGACCAGTTTGGGATTAAGGACATGTCAGAGCAAATTTCCTGGCCACCAGAGCTGTCAATAGATAAAACAGAAGATAAATCACATCTAAAGGAATTGGTAAGAAAAAGCATTGAAAGACTTCTTTGGATGTTATGTTGTTTGACCGTTTTGCAATTTTATGAAAAAGACACCAACTATTCTTTTCTCAAGTATCTTTCTTGTTATACTCTGTAATACTGGACATTTTTAGACAGTGTATTCCAGATTTAAACATCCCCCAAACTGAATCAGGGTGATTGGGACATAATAAATACGTAAATCAAAGCAGAATTCATCCAAAGCCAGTTAATTTGATTCTGAACTATCTCTGACTTTCAATAATGATTGTGAGTTTCATATGCTTACAAAAACACTGCAATGCTAAGAATCAATCCAAAGATAATCTAAAACATTTTCCATAAAAACCAAACAAAAGCAGTGATGTTATTCATAAAATTTTCAGATTGTATGGATAGGCACACCTCTATTCTACTTGTAATTCTTTTCACATTTGTTCATAAAAAGACGGAAATGTGTTGGTCTGATTTTCATCTCAGAAGGGTAAATAAAATTTCTGAATATGTCATTCAGTTCCACAAATAATTAAATTAGTCATTAGAGTGTCCTCCATATTACTGTTTTTTTAACAAGAAATGTCTGAACCTTTAAAAAAAAATACTGAGCTGTCTTCCTCTTCTAATAAACATCAACAAATTTTCATCCAATTAATTGAGCATTAAAAAAATTTAAACCCTACAGCTTGTTCATTTTTAATAATAGCCAAGAAGGGATTCAAATTTCAGATATCAAATTCAATTCAATCCCCCAAAAGAATTGAGGCATTCTAAATAAACTGTACTAAAGCTATTTGGAAGGTGGGATCCAAGTTCTTTTCACTCATTGCTTACTAATAACTCCCAGTCTTGCTTCCTTTGAGTCAAAAAGTCTTTTTTCTCTTTCTCCTTTGCCATTGCCAAATGTTAAAGTCCAATAATGCCGATCCCAAATCTCTCAATGGAAAAATTCCTGGGAATCACATTAACAGTGTGAATTGTCTAGCTTGATCTTTACATTGACTTTGAGGGAACAGTCATTATGAAGTTTCCGATGATATAAATACAAATCCACTGAAAATATTATAGTTGATTGAAATACTTTATTACTTTTCAGGTAATTGATGATCATTCCAACACTGTGATGAAACCACTGTGGCCAGATATTCAACAAGAGCTGAAAATTGTTGAGTCTGAAGAGGAGTTTTCATGTACTGGAAGTGCTCTAAAGACAAACGAACAACAACGGGAGTTTAAAACAAGTTTTACATCTATTGCATCTTCAGAAGCAAAGAGTTTAGTGTGTAGTTCGCTTCTGCTACCAACTACCTCCAAAGAGGAAAACGTAACTGGAGATCCATTGACTATACATGACATTCTTCCCAAAGAATCAAAAGATGTACAACTTTGCAACTCTGAGCCATTCAGAAAGCAGAGTGATATTTCCTTTATCTCAGTGAAGCTGCAAAATATTCCATGTTCAAAAAATTGTCCACAAGATGATAACACAAAAAATGACCTCCCAGCTCAATCCCCAAATTGGAAGTTTCCATCACAACTAAAGGAAAACACAACTTTTTCAACAGACAAGTCACCATATTCCAAAGAAAATAATTTAGATCAGCCAGAATGTGAAAGTAAGAATCGGCTTCTTCAACAAGAGAAAAAAGTTGAAACAACAGCCCAGTTAGAAAAAAGCAGTGACATATTCTCAGAGAGAGATCTAGCCAATTCAAGGATCCAATGTAGAGCTGAAGTCCCCTGGATCAAAGGACACAGAATGAATGATCAAAACTCTGCTAATCAACAGGAGGAAGAGAAATGGAATGACCATGCCCATGGTTTAGAGTTGCTAGAGCCATGGGAAGATCATCAGTGGGTAACCAGTCCACTTCATTCTCCTACCTTGAAAGAAACTGAAGGGAAAGCACTTCAGGAGTTTCAGCCACAGAACCAAGGAGTAGCCCAAAGCCATTTCAAGAAATCATGTTTCAGTCGTAGCTTTTCCTTAGATAGTAAAGATTTTTTGAAAGCTCATTGGACTATAGAAATACCTTTAGCTAATGCACCTGAGGAACAGCTTTGTGGTGATCTAGAACAAGGCATGAAGGAATATTCACCAGGACAGTGGAAAGAACGTTTTCAGAAAGCTGAAGCCTGGCTGAATTGTTTAAAGGAAACTTCAAACTCTCATGAAACAAATATGAAATATCTAAGTCATCAAGCAGGCTTTGCAGCAACAGAGTTGCCTTCTGGTCTTGAAAGATTGCCCAGTGTTGTCTGTAAAGCATTGGTTAAGAAGGAAGTGCCTAAAGATGAAAAAAATCAAGAAAACATAAAGCTAGATTCTCCTTTGTCACAATTTAATACTGAGGTCAGTTTATTAAATTCAAACTGCACAGGAAAGCATGCAACTAATATTCAACAGAATGACCGACCTGGAGTTCCTGTTATGAAAGGACTATGTTGTACTAAAGAGCTGCAGATCAATAAAGGTGAAGACATTCCATGTAAAGGAAAGCCAAGGCCCTCTTCTCTCAACCTGGATTCTGTCCTTCCACTCGCCAGCCTTTTTAATTTTGACAACTTGTCTTTCCCCTCTTCACCCAGGCACTTTCTCTGCGGGCAGAAAGAAGCTAAGTCCAGTGATTCTGCACCATCCCTTCGTGTCGCTTGTCCAAGTGAAAATAAAGCTGACCTTTGGGGGCCACACTTTGATCCCCAAGACTTAGAGTTAGAATACATAATGATGGCTCATGCTACTACCGGCCGTCGTAATTCTGCCCCTGTAAGTGTTTCAGCAGTAAGAACATCTTTCATGGTTAAGATGTGTCAGGCTCGAGCTGTGCCAGTAATTCCACCAAAGATTCAATATACCCAAGTTCCTCAACCTTTGCAGACACAAAACCCCAACTGCAGAGTCTCACTGACATCCGAGAATAAAGAAACAGAAGTCAAAAAAAATCTAATCAAGCCCATTCAAAATGCTCAGGGTCAGCTGCAACTCCCAAAGAGTCCATCACTCGATGGGGTGGGAAAAGAAAACAACAATACACTCATTTTGGATTCAGCTGCAGCTAGAAAAGCCGACCCATCTTTTCCCAATCATAATACTACTCAGGATGCACCAGTTCTTCGGCGAAAGAGAACCTCTGAAGGAGAAACTACTGGAGATACTCCACAGTCCTCAAAAATGGAAAGGCCATCAGGGATTTCGAAGCCTTCTTATAGGTCTAGACCAGGAAGACCCCAGAGCCTTATTCTATTTAGTCCTCCCTTTCCTATCATGGACTATCCCTCTTCGGCAGACTCTAGAGTATTGTTGTCTCCCATAAGAAGCCCTACACAGACCCCTTCTCCAAGTCCAATTTTGAATGATTTATTAGGGGCAGCCCCAGAGGGTGTCACTCTTCGTAACAAGATGACTATTCCAAAGAATGGCCAAAGACTAGAGACATCTACGAGTTGCTTTTACCAACCACAGAGGAGGTCTGTAATTCTGGATGGAAGAAGCGGGCGTCAGATAGAATAATGTCTTTCAATTTCTCTTCCCTGGTGGATGAGATATACTGGTAATACTGCGAACTATGAATATGATGCTATTATTTCTAAATGCTTATTACTAAAACAGTAATTGTTGATTTCAACAATCCTTAATTTTATACTTTGTCACATTTAGTAGATGAAATTATCCCACAGGTGAAAGTAACATTTTACTGCAAGGAAAGGCAGAGGTAAAAGTTGTCTAAAAATGTATTCCTTTATAAGACATTCTCATGCTTCTGCTTCCCACCAACAGACACGAATCATCTCAGCTAATGTTCCTTTCCATGATCTTGCTTATTGCCTTCTTGTAATGTTGAAATGCCAAATTTTGGGGATTTGAGTCCTAGTATGTATTAAGAACAGCAGACCTGCTCCATGCATCTATATTCAGATCTATAAGGAGCATTGTCAAAAGAATAATGTGCACGCTGGGCACTCAAATAAGTGGTGAGAGAGGACTGCTGATTTGTTTGAGTGAAACCTATTTTGATAAGCTATTATTATTAAAAACACCAATTATATCTTACATTTCTCTAAATGGTTGATGGACTTTAATACTGATTATAGAAGATTGTACAAATAGTCATACAGTGTAAAATATATGTTCTGTCAATGATTGGAATATTTAGTGATATAATAGTAGGGATTGAACCCACTCAAGTTGATATTTACCCTCCTCCAAAAACACTAATTTGCTATCTCTGTAGCAGTGTCACTTTGGGTAGCTGCTAAATGGAGTGATAGGGCAGTCATAATCAGCTTCAATCCACTTATTAGAACATTATAGCATAGTGATGTTTATTGGAGACATTATAATATGATTTTCTCTACACCAGCCCCAGTGTGGTTGCTTTGCAAATGAGATTGAATTTAAGTTGCTACCCAACTTGTATCAATAAGTGGCACAATGTAAATTTCAATTAGCAAATAAATTCTAGCCGAATTGTCTAGTTGCAAGTTCTTAAATCAGAATTGGGGGTCTGAAGATCTATCAAGAATGGCTTACATGTTTGATTTTGTTGTCTCATTGATTCTCAATAACGTAATCTACAACCACATATTCACAAAACACAATTGAATAAGACAGAAAATATGTAGACAAGTGACTTTGTTGTGGAAATATGTGACAAGTGACTTTGGTATACATATAAGATACTGAAATGAAATATATTGTAATTTCACTAATACTTATTTTGATACATGTTCTTCTACCTAGAATTGCAACTTTGATTTTGAGAATAAGTTGCTTCACATAACAAAATGAGCACATCTTAATTTTGAAGTCTTTTATAAATCTCTGTTTCTTTTTTTTACTTTTCAATAAAATTTATGTAAGGAAGTTTGAAATAATAGCAGAAGAGGATTGGCAGTTCTAAAACATTGTGGTTCTCAGCTTATAACAAGAGTAATGGGTGACACCATCTTTATTTGCACATTGTTATTAACATAAAAAAACTGATTTTAATTGAAGAGAATTTAATTGAAGAGAAATTCAGCTAAAGACAATTGGAATGCTATGAATTTTTAAGATTCATTTTGAGAATAAATCATTTTGAGAATAAATCAGTTTCTCTATTTTTGGAAACATAGAACAAGAGGTTCTGCTTTTTGCATCCTTAGATTTGGTCAAGGCTTGGTATGTTGCTTATAGGAGTTAGCAAAGAAGGGAAACCAAAGAAGGAAAAGTGTCCCTTGCCCCCCACCCCTTGTCCTATAATGCCCAAGGACAGAAGGAAGGATACTGTGTGCTGTGGAAGAAATAGGCTAATGGAGTGAAGCAGAATGCTGAATTAAAAGGAAAGTTGTTAGTACATTGTACCATTTCTGGGATAACAAAAATAATTTACTTGCTTATTGAATGGTATCTAGAGAGAAAGAAAGATTTGCAGTAGTTACTTGTGGGATGGTTTGTTCTTTTGCTTAAGTAATGCCTAGAATTTGCTTTAAGCAAGGTATATTGACTATTTTCCTAGTGACAGATATATTTTCTAAAAGTGCACTATAGAAATATATTAAAATACAGTATAATTAAGACCTAAGAAGCTGTCTCTAAATAGCAGTGCATCTCTGAATCTTGGACAAAGCCAGTGTTTAGAAATTAGTTGCAAACTCCTCTTGTGTAGGTTTCCCACACTTTTGATAGAGAAAGATCATCAGTTGCCCTGTCCACTAACCACAGAGTCAGTTCTTCCTAATCTTTTTTCCTGCAATTGTTCTTCATATCAACACAGGACTTTACCAACTATTGCCAAGTTTATCTGAAACAGATCTCACTCAAAAAAGTAAATCTTCCAATTATTTCATAGCAATGGTCGCTGGGGTGATGGTGGTGAAGAATTGTTTTATGAGATGAGAGATATGATTAAGAAGCTAGAAAAGCGCACGTATATCACTTTGCATCCTCAGCACTGTTTTGCTTCAATTTCTTATCAACTTCAATTCTTGGGTGCGTGTGCGCAAACACACACACACACACACAATTTCAGTTGAGATTGGGGAAATCATGGGCAAATCTTTAAAATGGATGGGATTCTTCTTCCATTGTATTCTAAAAAAAGGCCTAACTTTGGGAGAGTTTCGGAGCTGGTGGTGGAGGAAAAGGTGAAGGCTGCATTGTTTTTTCAGAGGCATGCTGAGAACAATATTCCAGAAGTTGGATCAAGGATAAAATAAAATAAAATTGATTTCATTTCATTCAAAAGTGAATTTCTGTTAATGGAGATTTTTAAACATGTATTAAATGTAAAAATGTTCCCATGCAATTTTTTAGTTTCCTCCCTTCTTTCATAGTAATAATCACAACTTGTTGGCAACTTTTGAAGGGACACATCCACTGTAGTCAAAACATTCGGGGTCCCTCTATGGCTGTAAGATCTCAAGCTGTGCATCTTCCCTGTATATGAAAAATGCTGCATGCCATGTTAAATTGCTTATAACATTTTAACTGTAATTCTTTACGATACAAGTATACTTTTTTCAAGATTTGTTTCTGATAATTTTATTAAAAGAAAACAAACTTAAGTTGAGGATAAATCCCTGTTCCTTCCTGCTCCTTCCCCTCCCTGAAGAAACTATGAGTCAGTTTTTCCTATTGCTTTAAATTTGAGATGGGGAAACCAATTCCATTAATGTGAGCTTTGTATGAATGCGTTGAATTTCATTTAATCATCATGATGAGTATTGTTTTCATGGAGTGCTGCTCCTCTATTTTAGTGCTTACATCACATGGAAATTTTGCCAAGTCTCAACCATGAGATTAAACTGGAGTTTTTATAAAAACATATTTGTGTCTTAGTGTTGTTTTGATGATGTACATAGTTACTGTGCTCTTGATGAGAACAAAAGATGTTTACTTTTGACAATTCTATTACAGTCCTCCTTACTTATCTAAATCAGGGATGGAAAACCTGTGAACTCTGCAGATGCTTCTGAAATTCAGTTTCCAAAAGGCCCAGTTAACATCAAGTTCTGAGAAACTATTGGTGAGCAATCTTTCAGCAATATGAAGGGCTATAATTTCTCCATCCTTGAATAGCTCCAAGCATTAAGGATGCTCATCAGCATCACAGGTGTTATTATGCAAGATCATTGATAACCAATCATTTAAAGAAATCGAGAGAATATATATTGTTATTTCATTCTTATCTGAAAAATACTCATTGGACTAGATTTATACTCCAGGAAGTTGACTGAACTACTTCATGTGGATGGCTCATCTACCTGTGGGAAGTAATCCCTGCATCCTTTGTAGCTAGTCCAAAAGTTACAAACAGACTTAAAATTCTTGCTGAACTTCAGTCTTTTTCATATCTAGTGGAAGAAAATCCAATCTTCTGTGTTTCCAAAGCAACTTGCATAAATCTAACATTACATTTCGTAGCAGCTGGGTCTCATATTCTCTTACAAAGCATCTATCTTGACTACTGTCACCAGAAGCTCGTAACTTGAAGGGATTTAATTCTCTTTCTATCTCTCCTCCAGCTGCTTCCTTTTCATTTTTCAAAATCTAAATGCATTAATTGGGATCCTGTTCGTGTCTTTAGATACATTAAAATGAAAGGCCATTTGCATGCATTTTGACTGATATACAACAGAACGTAGGATGCTTAGTCCTGTAGTTTACTTTTAGTAATATATTTAGCATGGCTATATAATTAGGGAGTAATCTGGTTTGTGCAGGAGTCAGATCTGGGCAATCTGCTAGTTTCCTGGATTTGATGGGATTCATGTCTTCTTCCTTATTCATGGATACACACAAAAAGACCTGATCTGGGAAATTGGTACTTTCACTATTAGACTGAAGAAAGAATAATAGTATCAGCTATACATTTTCTCCTTCTTTGAGAAGATCGGCAATGTATCATTTAATACCTTAAGGCAGTGCTTCTCAATTATTTTCTGTCATGCCCCCCTAGGAAGAAGAAAACATTTCGCGCGCCCCGCGCGACTGTAAATAGTATCATTTGTCTATAAAATTGTTATAAGTACACCTCTGCCGAGGTCAAACGCGCCCCCCTTTACGGAGCCTCGCGCCCCCCCTGGGGGGCCCGCCCCACTATTTGAGAAGCACTGCTTTAAGGGGAGGTAAAAAATTCCTATGAAAAGTCAGCAGTGTAGGAGTGGATTTGGGTATTTTTCCACTAGGTTTTTTGGAGGAAATTGGGAATGGGTCTTTATTTCTATAATATTGTTAACTGTGAGGGCAAACTTATCATTTTCATGTGTTTTCGGTGACAGGATGTTTAGTAATGCAAGTAGCTCTCAATTTATGACCACAAATGAGCTCCAAATTTCTGTTGGTAAGCAAGACAGTTTTTAAGTGGGTTTTGCCCCATTTTATGACATTTCTTTCCACAGTTGTTAAATGAATTTGGCTTCCCCATTGACTTTGCTTATCAGAAGGCCACAAAAGATGATCGCATGACCCTGGGACAATGTAACTATCATACATGGCTTTATACATGCCAGCTGCCAAGCATTCAAATTTTGATCAAATGATGGTGCAGATGCTGCAACTGTGAATGTGAAATGTGAAAAACAGTCATTTTTTCAGTGCCGTTGTAACTTTGAATTGTCTGAGCATAACTTTTTCTCTGGCTTTCAAACTCCGGAGATTAGCTGCCGAGTCTTCCAGCAGCTGGCCAACAACCATAGAGCACACTCCTAGAGCGGCTGCTGTCAGAAGACTCGGCCAGAAGGCTGGGAGGCACATGAACTGGGGTGGAACAGGGGCTTGCTCAGCCCCCCTTTCCAGCTGGGCAGAGCACCATGTGCCAAGCGCCGAATGTGCCAAGCCACAGGAGCTGGGGGGCGCAGGCAGAGCACCACAAGGCTTGGTGCCTTCAGGATACCACTAGGTCAATAAATGGCGCTCTGCCCAGCTGGAGAGGGGGGTTGGTGGGTGGCTGCTTGTGAGTGTGGTCACCTCAAGGCTGTTGTGTTGCACCTCATGGCTGTTGCAACAGCGCAACACAGCCGTTCACCCCTGAGGCTGTGCATGGCTCTTCAGGAAACTGTTCACTAGAGAGCAGCCACCTGGCAATCCCCTTCTCCAGCTCACCAATCTAGCGGTATCCCAAAGGCACCAAGCAACGTGAGTACCTTTCATCCCCTAGCTCCTGCGGTTTGGTGCTTTTGGGATACTGCTAGGTTGGTGAGTGGCGCTCTGCCAGGCTGGAGGGGAGGTTGTCCAGGGTGGCCTATTATGGGGGGAAAATATAGCATGGCCTTATTTTCAGGACATGTCATATTTTGGGGGAAACACAGTATGTATATATGTATATATGTATGTGTTAGATTTTTAAGGGCTGATTTAATAATTAAGAGACCAGGATAGATCTATTTCAGGCTTTTTAGCCTTCTTCAGCTGGCCATACTTCATCTACTGGGATTTGTATATATGTATGTGTATATATGTATGCATGTATAGGTGTGTCTGTGTGTGTGTGTGTGTGTGTGATAGTGCTCTATCAAATCCTGTACCTGTTAACAGTGGTGTTCCCCAAGGCAGAGGTTTAGGACCAACACTCTTTATACTTTACATAAAGGACCATTGTGATCATATTAAAAGCAACTGTGTTCTCTTTGCTGATGATGTAAAACTATTCAACACCACCAACAATGTACCACCTTTCAAATAGACCTTGACTATGTGTCAGATTGGTCAAACAGATGGCAACTTCACATCTCAACCAACAAATGCTCTTTCTTACACATTGACAAAAAAAATCAGAATGGAAAATACAAGCTAGATGGACATGATCTTGTAGACGACCTGTACTCTGTCAAGGACCTTGGAATACTCATTTCTAAAGATCTAAGTTCCAGAGTTCACTGTAACAACATTGCCAAAAAGGCATTAAGAGTTGTTAACCTAATCTTGCGTAGCTTCTTTTCTGCTAATATTGTACTACTAACTAGAGCAGGGATGTCCAAACTTGGGAACTTTAAGACTTGTGGACTTCAACTCCCAGAATTCCACAGCCAGCTATGCTGGCTGGGGAATTCTGGGAGTTGAAGTCCATAAGTCTTAAAGTTCCCAAGTTTGGACATCCCTGAACTAGAGCATACAAAACAATTGGTAGCCTAATTGTTGAATACAGCTCATCTGTCTGGGACCTGCACTGCATATATCAGACATTAATACATTTCAGAGAGTCCAAAAGTATTTTACGAGAAGAGTCCTCCATTCTTTTACCCGCAATAAAATACCTTATGCCACCAGACTTGAAACTTTGGGCTTAGACAACTTGGAACTACAGTAATCCCTGTTTTTCGCGGCTTCATGTTCCGCGGCTTCAGTGCGTCGCGGGTTTTTCAAAAATACAGAATAGAAAAAAAATGCATTGGTAGGAGGCAAGCGCCCCCTAGTGCTTGCTTTAAACGATGTCCACCAACTTAAGTTTCCGGTATAGATATACAGAATCCTACTTCGCGGTTTTTCAGTTTCCGCAGAAGGTTCCGGTCCCCATTAACCGCGAAAAACGAGGGATTACTGTATGCCGCCTTCGGTCTGACCTTAGCATAGTACATAAAATTGTCTGCTACAATGTCCTACCTGCCAATGACTACTTCAGCTTCAACTGCTACAATACATGGGCAAACAATAGATACAAATTCAAGGTAAACCACTCCAAACTCGATTGCAGAAAATATGACTTCAGCAACAGAGTGGTCAATGCCTGGAATACACTACCTGACTCTTTGGGTTCTTCCCCTAAACTCCTAAACTTTAACCTTTAGAATGGCTACTGTTGGCCTCACCCCATTAAGAGGCCTATAAGGGGCGTGCATAAGCGCACCAATGTGCATACTGTCCCTATCCTAATGTCCCTTTTTATTCAGATCCTTTTCATGTATTCAAAAATCATGTTTATCCTTTTATCTTATACATACCCTTAACAAAATAGATAGATAGATAGATAGATAAATAGATAGATAGATAAATAGATAGATAGATAAATAGATAGACAGACAGACAGACAGACAGACAGACAGACAGACAGACAGACAGACAAGATAGATGATAGATAGAAATTAAATAACCACCATTCATTAATATTCATTCAAAGTATTGAATGATTTTTTTTCTGCCAAAAGTTGATTCAAAACAGAACCAAATTTTTGGTCCCTAATCCATAGCCATGTTATTGTTCAAAAACACATGCTATTATTGTTGTTGATTGAGTATCAGTGATGCTGGTGGAGGAAGGAAATGCATCATATCCTTTTAGCTTTAGTGAAAGTGCAATCCAGAAATATTTAATTTTAGCAATAGGAAGATATGTAAGCACTTCAAAGCAAATACAGCAGCTGTTTAATAATAAGCCAAGGAATAAAAGACAGAACCGGGGATAAAATAACATAGCTGAAGTTTTCTGAAAAAGAAGCATTTTCTGAAAGGCAAAAGCTGAAGTAAAGAAACAAAAATCAGACATTCAACTCATTTTCCACTGCTAAAAGAACTTGGGGGAAAGGGCTTGTTTTAAAAATGGGGAAAGTTAATTTCTGTCTCAGCAAATACAACATTCATTATTTTATATTTCATTATTGTTACCTTAGGTAACTGAAGTTCACCAAATTTTGCCCCCCCCCCCCAAAAAAAAAATATCAAAAGGAATTTTGTGGCTCTCAATGTGTCCTGGAGTATCTACAGCCTTAAACCACTTGTTAAAGAAGAGCCTTGTTTAGCTATTACAGAAGGAATATTCTTTCGATAAGAACTATGCAACTCCAACATGACTGGAAAAACTTAGGTCATATATAGATGAGACTGGAGTGCTACTGCAAGCACTTGAAGAGAGGCATTTGGAAAATCATTTGTTCAGATACTCATGAACAACATTAGAGGGATCACACCCATGTTTATAGCCTCCTATCTATATACTTGCCATAGAGCAGGGATTAGCAGTCTTTAGAGACTTAAAGTATGTTTAGAATTTGGAGAATGAATGCACTCACAAAATATGATATTCCTAGAAACAATGTTTGTTTGTGTTTTTTGTTTTTGCTTTCAATATGGATGCTATTATTTTTATTTTAAAGCATTAAACATTAGGGGAGCTGGGCAATTTGCCATGTATCCAGGGCAGTATTTTTATGGGATGGAGAAAAAGGCAGTACATTCTCTGATCTGGTAACTTCCATTTGTACTGAGAAACAACTTCTAGAATTCTCAGCCACCACATCCTGTGATTATTCCAGGTTGGAGTTGGGTAACATCATGAAGAAGATACAGGATACTGTTATGGCCCAGCTGGCTCCGGATGAGTTGCTGATGGACTCTTCTAGCGAAGAGTCCTATGAGTCTGCTCTGGAGGATGAGGACGATGTTGGGCTGTCCTATGGGACAGAACAGGATACTATGATAAAACCAGAGGTGGGTTTCTACTGGTTCAGACCAGTTCGGCCAAGTAGGTAGTAACTTGGCCTGCCACACCCCCAAACTGTTTGTCTCGGTGGCGCCATAGGCACTGCGTTTTGTTTTTTTTGCTTTTGTGCATGCACAGAAGCGGTTTTTTAGTACTGCGCATGCATGCAGCGCATTCCTGAGAGAACCAGCAATAGCAGCAGCTGAAACCCACCCATGGATAAAACAAATGCTTTACATGTAGATAAATCACAAGTTCAATTTCTGGCTTCTTCAGTATAGATATGCGCTAACTAATTAGCAGAAACCTCTTCATGAGATCCTGCAGAGCGGTCAGAATATTGTAATAACAAGCACCACTAGTTGCTTCTTGTTTTTATCAGCTTCTCACAAGCACGAAAATGTAAGTCGATACAGAGAACATTGGCAATAGTCTTGGAGGACAAGATGAAGAACCATTATGAAGGCAGAGGTCAGATAAGCAGGAGTTGAGCTCATTCCAAGAAACTAATTTGAGAGATCATCTCAGATAGGCTTTTCTCTAGTTCACACAAAGATAAAGGGAGGGGAGGGAGGGAAGCACGTTCAGGCTTACAAAATTCTGTTCTATGCCTGTTACAATAAAAGTAGTCCTGACCTACGTAGTATTGGCTTCTTACTCCAGTTTAAGAAACAACACAGGTTTTACAGGAAAAGAAATATGTAAGGAATTGAGAAATAATTGAGTAATCTTAGCAATATTTTTTTGTGAAAAACAAGGCAACAAATTCAAGACCATATTCCCGCCCATCATGTCCTTGTAATAGAATATTTAGACATTGTACCAAAAACATATGGCAGTATACCTATGGTCAAGATAAGATCATTGGACAAAAGCTATATGTCAACAATATAGTCTAGAACTGTGATGGCGAATCTATGGCACATATACCACAGGAGGCATGTGGAGCCTTCTTTGTGGGCACATGAGCTGTCACACACTCAGCTCCACTGCGCATGCATGTACACATCCAGCCAGCTGATTTTTGGGTCTCTGCCGCACATGTGGGAGATGCACATGCATGCTTGGGGTCATTAACACATGTGAGGGGGCGATGGGAGCAAGGGAGTGCAGTGTACCCCCTGTACATTTTTTGTGCCAGCAGGCTTCAGGGAGAGCCTCTGGAGCCTGGGGGTGCTGTTTTCACCCTCCTGGAGGCTCGAGGAAAGCGTCCAAAGCCTGGGGAGGACGAAAACTGAGCCTCCTGGAAGTTCTGGAAGTCCAGAAATGGGCTTGTTTCCATCTTCCGGAGGGCCTTTACAGCCCAGGTAGGCCATTTTCACCTTCCTGGAAGCTCAAGGAAAGCCTCCGGAGCTTGAGGAGGGTGAAAACACCCCCGCCATGGTGCTGGAAGGCAAGTAAGCCATGCAGGGGCGCACATGGGCATATGTGCATGGGGAGGTTACACGCACATGCGCAGGAGGCGAGTACATTGAATTGTGAGTGTGGGCACATGTGTGTGCGATCGCGCACATGCACATGATTTTGGCAAGCAAGGAGAAAAAGATTAGCCATCACTGGTCTAGAAGCTATTGTAGAACTCCATGAATAGGAGGTAGCAGTGTGTGTCAGCAGTTTCACTGAGGATATTGTGAAGTCATCTCCAATGACAAGTATGCGCTCATCTTTCTTTTACTATTTTTGCTACTCTTTTTAATGCACTCCGTAGTACAGCTCTGAGTACCAGTGTTGGAGGAAATGAAGCAATGACATCAGACTGAATGAAAAAATCCTGAAAATATTTTTAGCCAGAATCAGTGACTATTTTAAAGGGAGAAGCTGTTTAAGTCATAGACTTCAATTGATGCAGTAATACAAATTAAAGCAACCCTTATTAAATGGTTATCCAGGCCCTACTTCAACATATCCAGTGTAGAATAAACTACAATGTTTCCTTGTTACTGGTGTCACTGTCAAATCAAACCAAACCAAATCAAATCAAACTTCCCTTAGGTATTTAAAAAATAACATTTCTTCCAATTATTATCTCCCCCCTTCCCAGTTTGCATTTTAAAGGATAAATAAATGACTTTTAGTGTCTCCTCAACGGAACTAGTTTTTTTTTCCATCTCCTGCTCTTTTTCATTGCTTTTCCTAAACTGCCCCATGCTGAAGACTTCTTAAAGTGTGGGACTACTAATACTATGTTGTGAATCCAAGGGCATTTGTTTCTCATCAGACTAAGTTGGTAAGTAGTAACTCTCTGGAACATTAGTAGCAACACCAATAGTAGCAACACCTGGAATAATACATAGCTACTCACCAGTGGTGAAATTCATTTTTTTTTTTACTACTGGCTCTGTGGGCGTGACTTAGTGGGTGTGGCAGGGAAAGGATACTGCAAAATCCCCATTCCCACCTCACTCTGGGGCCAACCGGATGTGGTATTTGCCACACTCGGTATTCAAAATTTCCACTACCAGCTCTCCAGAACCTGACAGAACCTACTGAATTTCACCCCTGCTACTTACCCAGCAGCTATACTGCCTGTTTAACCACTGCAGAAATGTTGAATAGCCTTAAGAAAATAGCTATTGCTTATTGGGTGATGGTGAGAACAGTTCACATACAGGAAGTTATTAATTTTGGTTGTTTTATTGAAAATAAACACATCTTCTCTGTGCCTTATAGCAGTTGTCTGGAGTAGCCCTCTGAATAATCAATGTTATGGTAAATACAGAAAAAAATTAATGAACACTTTAATATATTATAGAAGTTTCCCTTTCAGCATATTCATTCATGGGCAATTTGAGAGCAGTATATGGCCCTGCCCTCTAACCTTCACTCCACTTCATCACATTTACATTATGGAAGAAAATATATGTGAAAAACATTTTTGTGCATTCTATCCCTCAACAAAATCTTCATTTGGGTCATTGGGAAACAAAATGAAAGGCTTAAAGCTATGGCATTCTATTTACAAATTCAAATGTTATTTCATGAAATTATAGGTAAAAGCAGTTGATACATTGAAATCAAAATTATACTTAAGTAGCCAGGCCGTACAGTTAAAGAATCCCTTATAAAAACATGATTATCTTTGCTGTTTTAAAAAAAATGAAGACACAAATTTGACTTTTTTTAAAAAAATCATTCATTCCAGTTTTTCAGCTTAGGTAAGCATGAGAATATCACTATAATGTACAATCAGTATACTTGGGTTACATGTGAGACAAAATTCTATTCTCTTAAACATCTTTATTTTATTTTTAAAAAACCAGTTTATTAATAAAGATTTGAACAGGAAAAAATATACAGAAAATGTATTTCTTTTTAGAGCTTACATTTCATGGAAAATAATCTGCATCTTACAATTCTCTGTACAAGGCATACACTATCACAACAAAGCTTTCAGTTTGATGTGTTAACCAGATCGATTGCATAATTGGTTGGCCATCTATATATTAGTCATTCATACTAAAATAATAAAAATGATTTCATTTTGAATTCTAACAAAATAAATTTAATTCAACATTCAAGGAAAATATTAGACTATCTCTTGCATTCAATGTGTTTTCAAGTATAGTTTTCATCTATATTTGGTTCTTTTAAGAAGTCTTGTAAATAACTTAGGAATCATACCAAACATTGGTAAATTGAGGATTGCATGTGTATACCAGAGGTAGCCAAAAAATACTGCCAAAAAAGAAATCCTAGATAATCATTCCAAACAATGACTTCAACATTTTCCTATTTTCTTAAACAGCCATTTCCAATAAAAGAGAATAAATGTAGCTCAGGGTTGAACTGTGAGGTCCTTTTTGTTCTGTGGGCAGGTTGCTTGCTTGCTGTTGGTTCATTAACCAAATAGGTAACACCATCAGTGTAAGTGTCAGTTTGCACCAGTGGTGGGTTTCAAATTTTTTAGAACCTACTCTGTAGGTGTGGCCTATTTTGTGGGCGTGGCTTGGCAGTCATGTGACAGGGTGGGAGTGGCCACCTTTTAAAATGTGAAACTCATTTAACAATGCTCTTGCTTAGCAACCAAAATTTTGGACTCAATTGTGATGATAAATTCTTTCTTTCTTTCTTTCTTTCTTTCTTTCCTTCTTTCTTTTTCTTTCTTTCTTTCTTTCTTTCTTTCTTTCTTTCTTTCCTTCCTTCCTTCCTTCCTTTCTTCCTTCCTTTCCTTTCCTTCCCGTTGGGTCACTGGCAGCGGTGGGCCAGATTTACTTCCAGGTACGCCAGTGGAACCCCCTCTCACCGGTTCTCTAAATTTCACCAACCGGTTCTCGCGAGTAGGTGCGAGCCTGCAGAAACCCACCACTGGTTTGCACCCTGTTTATATACAGTACCTTGTCCTGCCAGTGTTGGTAAGGCTGTGGTTTTCTCGAGTGAAGGAGCAGATGTTTTTCTGCTTCATTGTTTGTCTGGTATTAACCACTGTTTATTGGTTTTTGGATGCTAGAGGTGATGTATTCTGGTCTTTTCATTTCCTTCTTAGTTTTTTAATAGTTTCTTTTGAATGATATATAAAAATGGTTTATCTCTATGTTTCTAATCAAGGAATTAATAAAGTAACTATCAAAGAAAAAAGCACAGCTTTGCTAATACAACCAGGGCAAGGTGCTGTATATAAACAGGGAGCAACAAATCCAACAGTCATTGGCATAGATGATGTTAGCAAGTGTAGTAATGAAACATTGGCAAACAAACAAACAAGAGAGCACCAGGGTCTCTACCTCCATTTTCTCATATATTGCTATGTCTTAGCATGACCTTGATTGTTACAGAATAGTTACAGCTAGAATAGTCCAGTTTCCTACCTTGTGATTACTATAGCTACAATGTCTGAAATTAAGGCAATGGGAGAAGAAGAGCAAAGATTAAAGGGACATCTTGAGAAGTTCCACAGAGAGAAATTATATAGATATTAACTATTTGTGAGCGCACGTTTAGTGTACTAGTTAAGGCATCAGGCTACCAACATGGAGACCATGAATTGTAGTCCCACCTTGTGCAAAGCCAGTTGGTGATTTTGGGCCAGTCTCTTTCTCTGAACCCTAGAAAAGAGGCAAAGGCAAATCACTTGCCAAGAAAACTTCAGGGACTTGTCCAGGTAGTCTCTGAGAAATGGTCATAACTGAACAGAAGGGGGAAAAAACTATGTAGATTTATAGCTGGAAGAATAGATTGCGAGGCCATTACATCTTTAATATTCAATTCTGCTCCAGTAGAACATTGTACAAAGAAGGACCCAAGTCTGGAAAAAAAGGGAAACAATTCAATTGCAAACATCTTTTTATATGCAGCACATTTTAGTTTTCCACTTTAAAACTCTACTGAACAGAAGAACAGCCTGAAGTTAATTTGTACAAGCAGCATAATTAGGTGTGGGACAGCTAGCACTCTGAATTAAGCATGTATTGTGTTCAACATAGAACCCCAAGGTTGTTTTATTACCATACAGAAATACAAATGTATAAATTTAATAAGCACCATGGCTGACAGCAAAACTATGAAAACTTCTGCAAGTAAAATGGTTCTCAGGTCTTCCTCTTTTTATGGAAAACTATGCAGACAAAGAAGTAATTATATAAGTTATGGAAACTACTGTAGCTCATAAAGGCTTCCATTTAAGTCACTGCCAAAAAATATGCACAGAAACAAATATTTAGACTGCCCAGGAATTTAGGACAACCTTGTTTCCATGAATGTTTATGCTTGACTGTGGCAATGTCTAGGGCAGAGGTGACAAACTTTTCCTGTTGACAGCCACATTCCTTTCCAGATAATACATGCCAACATTAGGTGTGCCTAAACCCAGCAGTAGAGAAAGCCAAGTCAAGCTCAAAGTGACCAGGAATATGCTTTTTCTTTTCTTTTCTCTGCCCAGGAACAAGGTCTTTTTCAAAGCTGGCAAGAAAAGCAATTAGTTTTGCCTGCACACGCAGGGCAGGGCAGGGCAGGGCAGGGCAGTGTGAACTGTAGTTTCCAGATTTCCCCAGCCAGCATGCATTTCTGTCAGCAGAAATTATGGGGAATTCTGAGCATTGTAAAATTTGAAAAAAACATTGATTGATTGATGGAAATATATAAATCAATATTTTAATCAGGGCATAAAAATGAATATGTTTAAATATAAAAAGAAAGTTTATTTCAAAATTTCCCCACATAGACATGGTTATTTGTGGTAGTCCTAGATGGACTATCATACATAATCCCACATATTCAAGCATATTGTAAAAGGAACTGTAAAAGGCTGGGAAAGAGGATTCTGGATCCACTTTTGAGTAACACCAATGGCCAAATTCTTCTAGAATAAGGTTTGGGAAAATAAGCAGAGCTTCCTTCCCTTCCTTAATTATTGTGTTGTAGTGCAATGGTACCTTGGTATTCAACTGCTTTGAAACTCATCAAACTTGGTAGTCAATGGATTTTGACATGAAACTTTTGTCCTACTACAGTGGTGGGCAAACTTATTAGTCAAGAGAGCCAAATATCAACAGTACCACGATTGAAATTTCTTTTGAGAGCCAAAAGGAGTGGCCTGTTTTGTGGGAGTGGCTCAGCGGTCATGTGACCGGGTGGGCGTGGCCAACTTGGAAAATGTGGTGAAACTCACTTAACGACGGTCCTGCTTAGCAACCAAAATTCTTTCTTTTTCTTTCTTTCTTTCTCTCTCTCTCTACCACTTTCTTTTTCTTTCTATTTTTCTTTCTCTCTTTCTCTTTTTGTCTCTGTCTATCTCTCTCTTTATCTGTCTCTCTCTCCTCCCTCCACCCATCTGTCATTCTGTGTGTGTGTGTGTGTGTGTCTCTCTCCCTCTCTCTGATTCCCTCTCTCCCTCCCTCTCTCTCTGTGTCTCTCTGTTTGTCTCTTCCTCCTTCCCCCTCCCTCTCTCTCTGTATGTCAGTCTCCCCCTCCCTCTCTCCCTCCCTTCCCCCCCCCAAGCAGTGGAAAGCCCGGCACAGGTTTTCACGCAGTGAGCGGGCTGGGGGAGAACCCGAGGCCGCGGCCATCCAAGCACCGCGGAGGCTGTCCGGGCGCCGCATGCCCACCTCCGTCCCAGCCGCACGCGGCGGCCAGCCACGGAAAGCATGGCTCGGCGCTCTCTGTTGCTGCTGCTGGCCCCGAGCCCTGCGACAGGCAGCTCCCGCCGTCCGAGCGCATCAGGCAGGACAGCCGGCCACGTTTCCACCAGGTCCCTCTTTGGCCTCTTGGGTGCGGCTCTTCCTCTCTCCTTCCCCACCCCCGGAGGCAGCAGAGGGCCCGGCATGTCGGTTGGGGGGGCTCTGGCTGCCTCCCCCTGGAGCGAGCGAACAAGCGAACGGGCGGGGTAGCGCCCGGTCTGCAGCTGCGCCAGAGCTGTCCGGGTGCTGTGCGCCCGCCTTCCTATGCACGCGGTGCCCGGACGGCTCCAGCGCAGCCACAGCCCCGGGCATTTCCCCGCCCGTTGGCTCGCTCGCTCGCTCCAGGGTGAGGCAGCCAGAGCCCCCCCCCCAACCGACATGCTGGGCCCTCCGCTGCCTCCGGGGGGGGAAAGGAGAGAGGAAGAGCCGCACCCGAGGGGCCAAAGAGCCGCTCGTGGCTCACGAGCCGCGGTTTGCCGACCACTGTCCTAGTACTCATTGTTTATTTGGTAGTCAATGTACAAGCTAAAACTTGTCAATGTTGGCTGTCATTATATTTTGTATAAATTTGTTTGATACTCATTGTTTTTGGATTCATTGTGCCTCTTGTAACCAATTAACAATGAGCACTGAAGTATCACCGTATTTGTTAAGATGAGAGTGAGAGACTGTCTAGCTTGCCTCAACCTATTGATGAACTTTAGAATTCATATTCCTGTTCAGCCTGGCTATCTCTAGTCCAACTCCAACATTATTTAAACATCCTAATATTGTACTATACCTGTCATTCAGGTGACATGTTCCCATCATGTTTTTCCACATGCCTCTCATTTGCTGATAACCAGTCTTCCTGCATACAGTATATTCACATTCTTTTTATTGCTTTCCTAAGGTCATTTTATATTTAAACTGAGGCTTGTTATACTGGTTAAGGGACTCTGTAAACTTAGGTAGCCACTGCAAGTGTCCAAGCACAAACAAGTCATACAGTATATGACAAACAAGTTTTCCCTGTTATGAGAGGCTTATCTGACCTTAACTGCCTCACAACATTAAAACTGTGGGTCCAATCTCAAAACACTGAAGACTGAATTAAACTGTAAACTGTTGAGATGGTTTGCTAAAACCCAAGCAACTTTAATTACACACAACCATTAGTGTCAACAGTTTAAGCAGGCAGGACTTAAAGCAGGCAGAAGTCATTTACAAACAAAATGTAATGCAACAAAAAAAGGATAAGGAAAAGACATTCCCTAATAGGACCAAACTTCTTTGTACAGAATGGATAACAAGATGAAAAAGTAAGAGAACAAAAAAGTAAAAGACACTGAATTCTGAAGCCCAGCAAGTAAAGTTCTGTTAGATACTTACAGTCCAGCACAGAATAGCAAATCCAAACCAGGCAACGCCCCAGGCGTGTCTGTTCATGGGGCCAGCAATAGTTTCAAAGCAGCCCTAGGGAAAATAAAGAGGAAGAGGATTAGCTACAGGCACATATATCTAGTTGCTAAGCCTTCATTCAAAAGAAGGACTGGTGTAAATTAATACAGGCAAGATTTAATGTGAACTTGTTCCTGTCTGATTCATATGGAACTAGAATGAACTTACTTGTCAATACTGGCAGGTTCCAGAATTGTGCAATATGGCTTGCAAGCCATAAATATGTGCACGAAAGCAATATGTGGAAAGTAAAAACAAATGTATTCAGGGAAAGTGCTTGCAAACTATGTACACATTAACAAAAGTCAGTACAAAACTGTGCATTTTAGATTGAAATGTGTACAAAAATGTTTGTCAATTTCTACACAGATATTTTTATGTCAAATTTGAAAACTGAATATGTATGAGCCAAAAAATACCAACATGTGGGAATCATGAGAATAGTATGCATATTAGTATTTGCAAATAAAAAAATAAGTCATCAAGCAAAAAGAGAGAAAACACACTTCCTGGTTGGAAATTGAGGAGACTTCTCTCAAAATAAAATATCTTTAAGGTCTTGAACAATAACCAAATCAATTATCTAAAATTTCATTAGAGTTTTAGCATTCATCTTTCCAAAGTAAATTCCTTCTCAAGTAGCTGTACTGCTATGGTTAAAAGTCACTGAAAACACTGATGTGATTATCCAGATTGAAATGAAGGCATCCCGTTTTAAAAAATTGACAAAGTGAAGGATATCAGGTGCATAGTAATGGATTCAAATCTATTAAAGTTATGCTATAATCAATGTGTTAGTTTTTAAGATTATGTCAGCAGTCCATCCCCTCATATCTTAATCAACTGTAGACCAGTAGATCTAGCAGAGTGATGAAGAAATTGCTTTATATCCATCAATAATATTTCAGCTTGTTGATCAAGATTAAGTCCTTAAATTTAATAAGCAGTAGCAGGCCTGGAAAATCTACTCTCTGTTCTATTTCCACTTCCTTCTCCACACTCCCTCTGCTGAAGTAGTAGTGCAACTACTTTTCCTCCTATTAACAGTTGATTGGTATCCTCAGACTGACACATTTCAAGATGGCTGCGACAGCCATCGCTGTATTTTCCTGGGAATTGCCTTAACATAATGACAGCGTAGCTAGCAGTAGTAGGCCATTCTGAAGAATTGCATGCCTTAGTCCTCCTCATCAAGCAACTGCTCTTGGTGAAGAGTTGGGAAGACAGAATGTTAGAGGTTGACTTATTTAAGTTGGAAACTTCCCTGTTTGCTGCTTAACACAGCTGCTTCATTTTGTCTTATGGCAGAACTGTTCTTCTCTGACATGCTACTTACTGGTGGGAGGGGGGGGGCTAAAACAGGGAACACAAGTAGAAGAAGAGCACTTCAGCCTACCGCACTGGGAGAAAATATTGCTAGCATTGAGCATCCCATTAACATTTCAGAGAAGACAAATATCAGTGAGTGTTTTGATTGCCGCAGAACAAAAACAAGAAGAAATTCTTACTGTCTTATGGAAATAGCCAGGCACCCCTAATTTGCAGCCATCCAAGTCAACTGCTTTTCCTAGGAGATCCATAACACAGCACTGTCGTGGCCAGGGAAAATCTGCGTCATTGTTCACTGTCCGAAAAATGGAGGTATATGTTTGCCAGTCGGTTGGACCATTCACACCACAGCATTTATTCTGGATTTATGAAGGAAAAATGATTTTGTTGCGGTGAAATAATAGAGCACTGCTCTTGCCATTTAAAAAATAATAATGAAAGAAATTGCAGTCAATTTACTTTTTTACCAAAAATGTGAAAAAGATTTACATCCAATGAACCAGCATCAATTTTACAATGTTTCACATTGTAGATTGTTTCACATTGTAAAATTGTTGGAATGTAACAGAACTGGATGGAATACAAAAAGCACATCATGGAACTCTGATTTCCTCAGATAGATAATTTACCAGATATTACAATGCAGTATGAAATCATATCAATGGGAAAAAAGAAGTTTACATTTTTCAAAAGCTCCCCACATTTTGAGCTAACTCTGCATCATCCCATGATTTTTAGTCAAATTCATACAAAAATGTTGCTTAACGTCGACAATAAATTGATATATTATAACAATTATTCAGAACAGATCTCATAAATTGACAACCTGTAGTTTGTGCAATTGCATAGAACAAATAATTTATAAGCTCAAATAGGAGAAGGAAGATGAGTTACAATAGATATATTTGCCGCATTGAGTTATTTATAAAAATAATAACAGTGGGATAGAAATAACTACATAACATAGTAGTAACATATCCCCCCCGATATTAGAACTACCACGGACCTCCGTTCCTTCCGTCTGAAATTGAAGACGCACTTTTTCTGCTTGGCCGGCCTAGGGTAGCCTCTTATTACAGTATTATAGGGTTTAGGGTTTTAGTGATTGGTTTTGGGGAATTTTAGCGCAGGGTTTTATGTTTAATCTGTTTTTAACTGTTTTGTATATATTTATTGTCTTAATTTCCCTGTGCACCGCTCCGAGTCCCCTTGGGGAGAGGGAGCGGTCTAGAAATTAAATATATTATTATTATTATTATTATAGTCCTTGAAGTACTGTAACTCTGACAGTAATCCCTGAGATCAGGATTCTTTATTCTATATGCATTGTAACCACATTCTATCAAATGTAGGTTAAGAATAGAGTAAAAAACGGTGGGTTCTTACCGGTTCGGCCCGATTCGGCCCAGCTTGGCAGCCTGGGTCACTGGAACTGGAAGCGACCCAAGCCTGCCACGCCCCCAAACTGGTTCGCCCAGCAGCACCCATGACACCACCATCTTGTTTTTTGCTTTTGCGCATGCGCAGAGCAATTTTAGTTGTATTATGCATGCGCACGCAGCACACATCAAGTGCGTGCACAGCACGTCCCTGAGTGAACCAGCAGTAGTCTCTGCCAGAAGCTACCCCTGATCGTAAAGCAAGTTTTTATCCATTCCCCAGGCTTACAGTATATGAATGCCTGAAGATAGCATTTGTAGTCTCCAAAATTCTAAGCAAAACAATAAATGAAGCTTCAAGCTGATCAGAAATTGTAAGTAGTGATGTACTACAAGCAAGTTCTAATCCTATGTGTGCTCCTTTTTAAATGACCTTCCCACTCAATTGGAATAATGCATGATAGAATTATAGCTGTTATCCCTTAATGTTACTCCACATTTTTGTTAAGCTCCAGAAGCAAAAACAACATAGATTTCAGAACGATGTCTTAAATGCTATAAAACACAAAGTTGAAAACTGTAAAATCAACTTTTTAGGTAGTAAGTCAATTCATCCAGAGTCTCTTTGAAATGTGTCTTTCCCATAATCTGCCCATCTGGTCTGTGATGAGTCTTTTCACACAAACTGAACTTCTCTCCCATCTGCTTCCCACAGTCTCCCAGACTTTCATGCTAACAGTGTCACAATCTTAAAAATATTTTAAAGTGAGAGTGAAGAATTAGTCCCAAAGTTGTACAGTTGTACCGCCCTGGGTCCTCTGTGGAGAAGGGCGGGATATAAATTTAAATAAAATAAAATAAAATAAATAAAAAGTACTCTTACCTGCAACATGAGACGATTCCATGTCCGGGTAATACCTTCACTCTTCCATTTGTCATCATTATTGAATGGGTCTGGATTCTGGTATTTTTCCAACATTTGTTTCAGGAAAAGTTCATGTGTAAGCTAAGTGGTGATGAAAGAAATGAATATTGGATTTTCCCCCCTATTTGGAGAACTCTCCATAAAGTCAGAAGTCATATCCTTAATAACATCTAGCAAATACAGCTTAGATTTTTTTAAAAAAAATAGTTAAAATTAATTATTTTCTTCCAGTAGTATATGCTAACTAATGTAAATAACATTAACACAAGCTTAACCCACAAATTCCAGCTTTTGGTAGATTACTTCACTAAGTAACTTTAAGGAATTCCTATGTGATTAAGCTTTGTTTGTTTGTTTTTTAAAGAAAAGAATGATTATATCACTGAAATGTGTTTGCTAATGAAGAGACTCTGGTCAATAAACAAATAAAATCTCCCAGTCCACAGATGTGGTAGAAAGATTTCCTTTCCCTTACATTAAAATAATGAATTAAAAACTTGGACATACCAATTAAAGGTGCTGCCAGGCCTTCAATGTCTCTGCAAAAATAAATTCTTCCCCAGTCCCCTTTTAACCTCTACGCTGAATTGAGAGCATCTGAGAGAATAGACACATCACTGGCAGAATACTCACGAAATCCCGATGCACTGTTGCTGTGATGCTAGAGGCCACTTCAAAGGCGAAGACAATCATCATCAGGATGATGTACTAAATATAAACAAACAAAACCCATGTCACTAAGGACATTTGATACACTTCAGTCTCAGACTGAGTGCTTTAACACCCCTCCCCTGAAATCTGTCTTATTCCTTCTGTTTCTTCTGCCTTAATTTTTTAGTTTGCCAGAATTAAAAGCTTAGGAAAGAAGCAGGAATGGCTTCTCAAGCAACTTTCAGCTAAATTATTTGTTCATATATTTGTTCGTATTGTTCTACTGAAAAAGCACATTGACCATAAAATGCAATTTTAAAAAATCATGGAATCAAAGCAGGAATAAAACATCTAGAATCCTGCAATTCCTTTTCTAAAACCACACAGAATAGGAACCAGCTACATTTTTCCTAGGAGCAAGTTCCATGAATGTGGCATTGTTAGTGAGAATGTTCTACTCCTGTTAAGATGTATACCAGCTAGTGGAACCAAGAGTAGATCTCACCAACCTATTTAGTATCTGTGTTAGGTGGTATTGAATTGACAGATCTTTAAAAACTTTTTTGTTTCTTTTGTTCGCAAAAATTTAAAGGCAGTGAACAGAATGATGTAGATCCATTTAATTACTCTGTTTAACAATCTAGGAATCTACCAGCCACAGCTTCTAAGTTAGCTTTAATTTGCTATCCTGAGAACATACAGGTTATCTTCAACTTACAACCAATCATTTAGTGACCATCCAAAGTTATAATGACATGATCAAAATTCTGGTGTTTGCAACTGGCATGTAATTATGATGGTTGCAGCATCCTGGGCTGATGTGATTACCCTTTGCAACTTTCTCAGCCATTTCCAACAAGCAATGGGAAAGTTGAGGGTGGGCTAGATCTGCTTAACCACCACGGGATTCACTTAACACCTAACAACCACTAAACAATCATGCCAAAGAATGTCATAAAAGTGGGTGTGACTCCTTTAACAACTGCCTTGCTTAACAAGAAATTAGAATTTCTTGCCCCAATTCTGGTCCATAAATTAAGGACTACCTGTATTCATGCAAATTCAATATCAAGGAAGATCAATCCAATTGGATGTATGTCTTAATAAAACAAAGCAGTGTCCAAAGTAAAGCAGTAGTTGGAATAACATACCGTAATCTTCACATGCTATTTTATCTTCCTTCTGCTAATCTTAGTCCTTAGTCTGACTATTTTGTAAATTCAGTTCTCAGCATGAACCAGATTTTTAACAATGCAGTCACAAATGAGTAACAGGTTGCACAGCATATTCTCCTTTGCCAGTGATATGGGCTAGAAATAAAGTGCTCAAAACCATATTTGATCTACAACTACTTCAAATCATACAAGCAAAATGATCAGCTTTTCCTATTGTAAGCTGTTAAGGAGCTCCCAACTGTACAAATCCATTCATTAACCTGCCTATTAAAAATAATATCCACTTGCAAACTGTAGCATTCTATGATTATGCTATCCACCAAATAATGCTGTCTATTATACAAGTAATAAGCCATTCCAGAGATTATCTGGCAAATATACAGTGGAAACCATCTTTTGCATTTGTAGGACAGTATGACCTGCAAAATCCATGTCAACATGTTATGATTGATGTCTTTACTGAAGCCTGGCCTGCACAGTATTCTAAGTAATCTATTCACTGCATTTTGTAAAGCCTGAATGCTCTCATGCATTGAATTCTAATACTAATGTTCTGGGCATTACAATGCCAGAGGACTTGTTTCAACATTAGTTCTTGAAGTAACTTCCTTATGAACAGCAAAACAGGATTGGCTTGGCCTTTCAAAATGTAACATCTTTTTTGAACTCACATTTTGTTGAAACTAACAAATGTAAGAAATTTTTTTTAAAAAGCCCTACCTTTAAAAAAAGAGGAAACTACAACATAGAAAAAGGAATTTAAAAAGGGAAATAAACTTGATGTTCTGTCATCTTAAATGGAAATGAGAAAGATCTATGTAAATATTTCATGCCAGAATGAAATTTCTGCACAGAAGTATGATCTTAGGAACAGCTTTATTAATATATTTAAGAAATGGTGCCCAAACTTCAATATACTGTATCTATCCCAATTTATATATACCTTCAAAGCTCTTCATTGAAGTGCTAATGATTTGAGATAAAGCTATTTCCCATCCTTTTAAGATCATTTTAAATGCATCCATTTTCTGATGTTTTGAAATAACAAACCTTGCTGCTACCAATAAAAATTCAATCAGTCTTATAGTGCATCAGTTCCTATGTCTGAAGAAAATTGGATATTAAATCAACAGGAGGGTTTATGCCAAAGTCTGCTGAATGATTTTCCTGTTTTTTGCAAAATATTTTCACAAAAAATAAAAACTAGTTGGGCATTGCCATATAATTAGCTTCATGTAGTAGTCTGCTTAACATACACTAAAAATTTTATAGTTTATGTAGTACAACTTTACTGCAGTGTAAAGTTTACTATTAATAATCTTCAATATTAGTTCTTGCTAATTTACTAAATCTTAAAAGCCATTCTGCAGTAAAGATTCCAATAAAGTTCAACACCTTGAAACTTTTAAGTCATAATTTCATTACCCTGTGGCCTTAAAATAAAAGTTTTATATAACCTGCTAGATATTTTAAATGAAATATGTATTATAAATAAATATGAATTTATCTCCCCATTTCTTCTCTTAATTGAAAAACATAAAAATCATTTTTCAGATTTCATATTCCTAAGGGTTAAATATATTAGTTACTAAGAATCAATAAATACTTGATGGCACATAAAAGGTTCTTCTATGTGGTATGCATTTAGACATACCTTGTCTGTATAATATAATCTACTATAGAGATCATTAACTTTTGGTCTTTTAAATCAGATACTGGAAGCATTTAAGGTAAAGGTTCCCTGCTCATGGGTGATAGTCATTCCGGCTGTAGGGGGTGGTACTCATCTCCATTTCTAAGCCAAAGACCCAGCACTGTCCCAAAACATCTCCATGGATATGTGGCCAGCATGACTAAACTATCTGCGGGACTAAACTATCTGCGGGATCGGATCCTGCCCCATACATCCCTGCGGCTGATTCGCTCCCACAGAGAGGGGCTTCTCCGGGTGCCGTCCACTAGGCTATGCCAGCGGGCGACGCCCAGGGGAAGGGCCTTCTCTGTGGCAGGCCCAGCCCTCTGGAACGACCTTCCCCCCGAAATTAGAACAACCACGGACCTCCGCTCCTTCCGTCAAAAATTGAAAACACACTTTTTCTGCTTGGCCGGCCTAGGTTAGTCTTCCATCTTTCGATAGGGTTTTAGGTTTTTTTTAGTTTAATTTAATTTAGGGGATTTTAGCGCAGGGATAATTGTTTAATTCGTATTTTAACTATTTATCTGTCTATGTATTTTATATTGGTTTTTTATTCCCTGTGCACCGCTCCGAGTCCCTTAGGGGAGAGGAAGCGGTATACAAATAAAATTTATTTTTATTATTATTATTATTATTATTATTATTATTATTATTATTATTATTATTATTATTATTTATTAAACGCTGAAGTGCATGGAGCGCTGTTACCCTCCTACCAAGGTGGTCCCTATTTTTCTACTTGCATTTTTTACATGCTTTTGAACTGCTAGGTTGGCAGAAGCTGGGACAAGTAATGGGAGCTCACTCCGTTATGCTGCACTAGTGAGTTGAACTGCCGAACTGCCGACCTTCTGATTGACAAGCTCAGTCTCTTAGCCACTGAGCCACCGCTTCCCTTCACTGGAAGTATTTACTTTTGTATAATATATCCACAATAAATTGTCTCAGCGCTGGACCTGCTTTAGGCAATATCAGCAGACTTCAACGTAGGAAAAATGATCTATTTCTTCTGAAATTACTGTTATATTAACATTTGAATCCATTTCAATGCTCTCTAACTACCTATATTTATTTCTAAAAAAATCCTGGGGGAAAAGGAAGATAAGGTCTCCCAAAATAATGACTTCATTGCTAATCTCAAGATGCCAGACTGTTTTTCTATATGTACTTTTTCAGCACTTTACAATTCTGCTAAACTGTAGTTTCTTTATACTTTGAATGTCAAAACCAAGAACAGGCTATGTGTAATTGGAATTTACTTCAGGTACTATTGAGGCATTACTAAATCCTGCTGTTTGTGAAAAGGTTATTTTCCTAAGAGTCTAAGCTTCTCTACTAAGAGTCTATTAAGAGTCCAAGCTTTTCCTGGTAATTTCCTATTTGACTTTCATACATTTCAGAATAATTTGCCATTTTTATTACAGTGTGTGGGATTAAATCTTTCTCCATTGAGGATCTTTTGGAAATGTTTATCCAGGATTTCTAGCACTACTTTTTTTTCTGTGACAATTTTTTACTTGAATTTCTCACAAAACCATGCTTTCCTTCCATCTATAAATTTCTTCGCTACTCATCACAGTTTTTGAATAAATGAGAAATGAACATAAATATAGTTATTTAGCATTTACACTCTTTTCTGCAACACGAAAGTATTGCAGGAATATTGGCATACATGTTTTATGATGTGTGCATCTTGTATACTGTATTTGTCTGAATACAGTTTATATTCTAACTTGAGAGTAATGTTATGATAGAAATGAATTTCTCAGTTTCTTAAAATTATATAGGAAAACTGTAAAAGTATATAGAAAATTTTGTTTACCCATCCATCCATCCATCCATCCATCCATTTGTTCAATTTATTTGGCTTCTAGGCTGTATATGTAGGTATGTATTAGCATGTGTGTGCAATGTGCATGTCTATATCTGTATTGCGATATATGCCGATATAGATATTGATATCAATATCACACATATTCATATAAGGCAAATTCTGCTGTTGATAGGATCTTCTGGCAAGGGATATGTGATTCCAAGAGAAACCATTTCACCTCAGATTTTAAATTTGAGAATTAATGCTAGAAGAGTCCTACAGCCCATCGGGTTCTGAATTAACAACTGCTCCATCTTACTTGAATTGAGTTTGAAACTATTTTTATCTGTCTATAGACCATGATAGCTCTCCAGCCACTATGTCAAGGCTATTGTGAAAATTACATAGCTGCTGTATGCAGTTCTGATTATCATCATATGGTCGCATAACTATGCCAATCAAAAACTCTTTTTAATTTTTAATTGCACTGAATGGAAAGATTTTTCTATTCTAAAGAAATGTGGCTATAATGCCATTGATAAGATCCTCATCTTAAAATGGTAAAACTGAAGACCCAGAAAAAAATCATTTTTTCCTTTTTTTTATTCATGTCACAGTGACTGACAGCAAACTATGCAAAAATACCTTTAACCAAAAAGTTTCTACTTCTGACAAACTAAAACTGTCATTAATTTTTATTTGTGCAAGAAGTGCCAGCACATATAATGATTTCAGCCTCTGAAACTCTGCAAACACAGTATTTCCTTGACAACCTATTCATTATTGCCTCCCATGGTATTATCACTGTTTCAGAATATACCAAGATATACAGCTGGCAGATGTATTTCTTAGTTGGTAAGATCACCAATACCTTTTGTTGCTGCAAACTTACCACCAATAGCATTTTCCTGCTTGACTTTATGACACCAACAATACCAAGAACAGATAGACAAAAGAAACAGAAACCAGTGAAGATCCCAATCCAGGCAGCACCATAGATATCGTCATTGTCCGTAGCTTCCAGCAATGGATATAGAGTGTAGTGGTCAGACACGAAGTATATGCATTCAGCCATGAGCGCAAGGCCACAACACTGTAACCAGAGAGACACATGAGACTTTCCAGAACATTCTCTAAATTTTTGCATTTGTTTTTAAGGCTAAAATCTGAGGCAAACCGGATACTCCACTCAAATCTCAAACTTCTTTGTTTCATAAAAAGGATAGTCCAGTTCAAAAAAATACTTATGCAAATTTGTGACTGGAAGCATTACAGATATTTTGCATAGCTTCAATTTTGCCAGCTTCAAAGTGTTTGCTTCAGTTCTAGACTCCTTTGAATGGAAAATGCTGTTTCCTCAAACTGGTGCCAATCTCTTTTTACCAGCCATTATGCTGGTCACATGATACTTATCCCAATTGTATTTTCTCTATCATGTATTACTTTTCAGAAGAAATACTACTTTTCTATCCTTTTATTTGACAAAGACATTTTCTATTTGATTTTGTTTTACAAGAAAATGGAGAAGCTATTTTTCACTCACAATAGGCATTCTTTCTGCCATTATTCTTGTCTCCACAAATGAAAAACACATTTGCATTTTTTACATTTCAAAGTAATGCTGAATTAGGAAACACATACATCTGAGCACATGCATACATACAGATGCACACACTCCTAATCCTAACATGCAACTTAAACTAAAGATGCACAATTATCAAAGTGCAATAATAAAAATAAATAAATAAGAATGTTTTCTACATTCAACTCTTATGTGCAATATATGGATTTCATAGCCTAGCATGGCTGCTGTTCTGCTCGCATGAGCCAGAATAAAGAGTGAGAAAAAGAGGTGGGGAGCAGCTTTAGCTTTGAAAGGCAGCTGCTGAAATTAGGAAACCTGATGAAATGACCCAGCTGCTAGACGGGGCTGGTGTAGGGAGATTTTGAGTGGGGCAGTGAGGTATATAGGGCATGGGTACTAGAGCTTTGGGGAAGCAGTCATCTCAGTTGCTGTAGCACATGCTGTCAACGTAACCCAAAACTAGAGAGATAGAAGGGGGTATAGAGTGGAGACAAGAGTAAAATTGGAGTGAACAAAAGGGAAAAGGCTGGAGTGAAGTTGGAAAGTGAAGTGAAACTTCCAGGCAAGTATTAGGTTGTTGTTTGGGGAAAAGAAAATCAATGGTTCAAGGGTGGCCTCCCTGGAAATATGGAAGTGGAGACTCAGAGGAACAAGCTCCATTGAAAATCCACAACTCATAGGGAAAGGAGGGATCTGGCTGGTTGCAGTTGGTGGCTTCAGCCAAGATCCTGGAGAAAAGAAAGGGAATCAGCTGCCAGTAGAGAAGGCCTGGTTTGGGGAAAACTGGACAGAAGATCCTGAGATATATTCTTCCCCCAATATAGATTTTCATCTGAACTGGAAAAAGTCAGGCAATGCTGAGTCCACTCCACTTATTCCAGGCCAGGCCAGGCCAGTTCAGTCCTTTCTTTTCTTTTTCTCTTACCAAGCCCAGAAACAAGGATTGAGACAGAAAGGAAAGAAGAGGAAGGAGAAGAAATAGATGGGGAAAGTCATCACAAGGAAATCTGTGAGAGAAACCTGATATCAGAACTATGGTTTTTTTTTAATCCCAGTTGTAAATAACTGCACGTAGTAAAAAAATTTTTTACAGTGCCCATTGCTACCTTTGTAAACCTTTCACGCTACAATAACCAGTTATTGATTTACAAGGGAACAACTGTATTCATGCATTCAAATAAACCAAAATATGATTTGTTGGGTTGGATTTAGCTCTTTGTATAAATGGAATCTCTGCAATTTCTAAAACAGAATTTGGGGTTTATTGTGATATATCAATGCAACCAACTGTAGTTTACAAAGCTAACAATTATTTTCAAAATCATGGCTTAATAATGTGTGAACCTTGACAGTGGTATATTTTCAAAGAAGCCATTGTTAAGTTACTCACGCCTATGACAACATTTCCCAGAATTAGTAAGCCCTGAAAGCATCGCACACCAGTATCTCCTTTTGCCATCTTCGGCTGGCAATGCAATCTAGAAAGGAATTATACATACATTAATACTTCAGGTTCTTTCAAAAGTGCTGTCTTTTCCTCCTCTTTTGAACCCTGAAAGTCATACAATCTTCATCCATGTCCCAGACTGTAATAAAAAGCTTCAAAAACTTCAAAAATCACACACACAAAAAATGATCCTACACTCTCTACAATAACTTTTTAAATCTTATGGGAAGAACACCTATTCTCACCTCATTGGCAAATGATGTGTCTTACAAAAGAACATGTATCTAATCTTTTAGTTCTGAGGGATGGAATGGAATGGAATAGAATGAAATACTTTATTGGCCAAAAACGATTAGACACACAAGGAATTTGTCTCTGGTACAAAAGCGTTCAATGTACATTCAAAACAACAGAGCAATAATAATAATTGAAAAATACCAATAAGAGGTAGAGAAGATGAGAAGCATAATAATAGTACTACAGGCATACAACATGGGTAAACATACTTAGATGTAAGACAATACTGTGAGGATTAGGTGTCCAGCAGAGTGATGACACAAGATGCCCAGCAGAGTAATGATCCAGAGAAAAACTGTCTTTGGGTCTAGCTGTTTTGGTATGTAATGTCCTACAGCCATTGCATCCCCAGGGGAAGAGTTGAAACCAGATTCAGCAGGTTCTGACCAGTTCTGGAGAACTGGTAGCAGAAATTTTTAGTCTGGAGAACCAGTAAATACCACCTCTGATTGGCCCCACCCCCATCTATTCTCTGCCTCCTGAGTCCTAGCTTATTGGGAGGAAATGGGGATTTCACAGTATACTTCCCCTGCCATGCCCAACAAGCCACGCCCAACAAGCCATGGCCACAGAACCGGTTGTTAAAGAAATTGAATCCCACCACTGGTTGAAACAGTTTATAACCAGAATTTGAGGGATCTTTAGATATTTTCTCAGCCCTCCTTCTGACCTGTACAATATACAGGATTAATATGTCAAATAATATTACCACTTGTATAAAGCATACAATATTTACAATGACAACCACCAGCCAATCTTCATAGTAGCCAAACTGGGCAGATTCTGCTATTCAAAACTACATTTGGAAAATTGTATTTTAAGTGAAGGATTTCTCATGTTCATTCCTCACAGAAAGCCATGCATCATGTAAAACGTTTTCTTAACTTTTTAGGTGAGAATTATTACTTAGAAGTTGATTAAGCTTTTAAACACACAATGAATTGTAAGAAAATACAATGTATTCTCATATAATTTTGGAATCCATTCTACATGCTTCAATTCATAATTCATATCTTCACCTGATTATTTGTGGTAGGATTAAAAGAATCACATTACTTGCACGTTATTCCATTCCTAGGAAGGCAATGAATGAGATCTTTAATCGCTTCTCACACCTAGCTGGGAGGTTCCTTCAACTTTGGGCTACAGCTTCTGCTTCATGGTTGGAAATGTTATTTCCTATTTTACAGCAGGTAACCTACAGCAAGCCTGATTCAACCTTTTTGGGTGAGAAAGTCACACCCATCAAAATCTCTGTTGCAGCCGTTGTTATGGAACCGGCTGAGAAAATAATTCAAAGAGCCAGTTGCAGCTAGAACAAGGGAGACCAGGAAAGTAACATTCCGGTTGAATGTTTTAAAGTTCTAAAACTTTCTGCTCTGCATTCCAGTCTTTAGTATCTTCCATGGAATTTACACACCCTCTCCACCATTCTCTCTGTGGTGAGAGTACGAGGCAGGTTTTTCCAATATAGTTTCCCCTAATTTTTGTCAATCGTTGTTTTTTTTAAATTTCTTTCAGAGGAAAATTCAGTGATATTTGTATGGATGAAATGTGGAGCTTTTGTTTACTTTTAGTTAAGAAGGGGGGTGGGGAATGTGAACATCCTTTTGCATTGCGCAGTTCTCTGTTCCTTCTTATACTCCCGATAAATCTATTGCTTAAATATAATTTTAATAAGGATTTTTACATGAATAAAAATTAAACATAACATATGTAAAAGAGAGCTAGGAAAAAGAAAAAAAGTGTGACAAAACAGTACAAAGGAAAAGACAAAGAAGTGACTTCCAATGTTCTTTACAGCACTTACAGATCAGCATATAATCCCTCGCTCAGATTACATCATATGGTTCCCTTCTATGTCATTTTCAACCTTTTAAATCAACAAACTGTGAAATCACCATGTCACTCTTTTTACAGCAAAATATCATAAAAGGATTCCACTCTTTTATAAAAGAACATGTTTCATCCCTGATTAAATAGGTCAATTTTGCTGTTTCTGAAGATTTATGTACATTTAGTTGGATTCTGCCTCTGTGTAACATAAATCTAGCAACTGTGTCTTGTACTCTTTGATAAGAGAGTAAAACAACTCTCTTTGATGTGATATTCATTCAGATATTTCAAGAGTTCTATCATGTTTCCTGTCAGTCATCCTTTTTTTAAGGTGAAATATGGTGTCCCAAACAGTGGGGGGAACCTCACTAGTCAAGGTGAGTCTAGCTAAAGCAGGACTGACTGGAATGATTACTTTCTGTAATTTGGAGACTATGCTTCTCTTGATGCAAACTGAGTGTCTTCTTTCCAGTTACGTGACCCTGCGAGATCATATTCAATTGCAGATAACTACATCCACAATCTTTCACATGCGCAGTTGGTATACCAGACGGCTGCCATCCTAAACTTGTACATTTGATTTGGTGTTTTTTTTTCACTGTGAACTTTGCACTTATATCTGTTGTATTTTCTTTTGTTATTTTTAAACTATAATTTTTATTTCTATGTTCTACCTTACCTAACTTTGAATCATCTGCAAGTATTCTCCTCAATCAGACATAAAATTGATTGTTGTGGCATACCACCTAATACCATTCTCCAATTTTATGGATAACCATTGAAGTATACTTTTTTGAGTGTGTTTTGTATGCTAGCTATGTAATCACTTTACTGCAATCTATAAGTACAAAGATAGTACAGTTCATCTGAACAATTATCAAATTCCTGCAACACTCTAGGAAGCAACTGACTTGATCTTCAATTTTAAACTTTCTCAAAATGAATAGGTATTCTGTAAACATATTTTTATAATCTCAAATATCAATCCTGCTCCTTCATCCTACACTTCACAATGCATTAAATGGAGAAAAGAAAAGAATAACTCTATATTACTGGCTAGAACTGGCTCCAGATTAGTATTGATACCATCAGTTATTTAAAAATGTGTGTGAATTTGATTTCAAAACTCTGAAGGGAATGAAGAAAACAAGTGAAAACCTAAGTAAACATCTTAATTTTCTTGCCAGCAAAACTGTTCGTTACAACAAATCTCTTATGTCTTAAAGACTACTGCAATAAATATGTAAAATTTTGAGATGCCCAAGGGTTCTTTAACACCTTTGATGCTAATAATATTCATAATACACAAAGTAATATAAAGTTAAAAGAAAGTGAGAGGGAAAAAATGTAGCAGTATAATTACTTCAGTTCTGTCTTGATATTGGATGAAATGTCTGTGTAACCTCTAAAATGTCTAGTAAAGTTTCTAAATAAGAGCTCTTCAGATATGTTGACTTACAGTTCCCAACATTCCACACTCACTATGGCCAACAAAATAACTGGTTGAGAAATTATAATAGTTATAGCTCCAACCTCTTAGAGACTACTAGACTGGGATATCCATAACTAGTTTCTCAAATTGTTTACTGGCATTGATAAAATTCCATATTTTAGACTTGTTTATATCAACACCCTAGTATAATATCAGAGCTATAATACATGGGTTTGGGATTCAAAACAAGGGCAGCCACACACCTATCAAGGTATCTCTTTCCAAATCAGGAATGGCCTGGAACTGGCTGTTTTGTTATATGAAACTTCCTAACTGAGCTTTGGTGCTTTTAAGATTTGTAGAACCAAAGCTTAAACTAAACTAAAAGATTTTTTTTTGCAAGTAAACAAAGAGAAGGAAAACACCCTGACTCAATCAAAACCACAGTAACATTGAATAAAAGAGAAATATTTTTGAAAGGGTGTGGTTGAGAACAGAGTCTCTATGGGCATTGAACCTTATTCTGCAATGTCCTAGCTTGTTGTTGTTAGTTGCAAAGTTTATTTATTTATTTATTTTATTCAATTTATATCCCGCCCTTCTCCGAGAGGACACAGGAAAGTTGTGTCTGACTCATCACGACCCCATTGAGAACATTCCTCCAGGCCTTCTACCATCCTTGGAGTCCATGTAAGCTCATGCCTACTGCTTTGGTGACTCCATCCAGCCACCTCATTCTCTGTTGTCCCCTTCTTCTTTTGCCCTCAATCTTTCCCAGAATGAGGCTCTTCTCCAGTGAGTCCATCTTCTCATTAGGTGGCCAAAGTATTTGCGTTTCATCTTCAGGATATGACCTTCTAAAGAGCAGTCAGGGTTGATCTTTTCTAGGACTGACAGGTTTGATCACCTTGCAGTCCAGGGGACTCATCGGAGTTTTCTCCAGCACCATAGTTCAAAGGCCCCAATTCTTTGGCGCTCAGCCTTTCTTATTGTCCAACTTTCACAGCCATAAATTCCAACTGGGAAAACCATAGCCTTGACTATACACACTTTTGTTGGCAGGGTGATGTCTCTGCTTTTTAGTATGCTGTCTAGATTTGCCATAGCTTTCCTCCCTAGGAGCAAGTGTTTTTTTTAATTTCTTGACTGCAGTCCCCATCTGCAGTGATCTTGGAGCCCAGGAAAATAAAATCTATCACTACCTCCATTTCTTCTCCATCTATTTGCCAGGAATTGAGAGGGCCGAATGCCATGATCTTAGTTTTCTTAATGTTGAGTTGCAAGCCAACTTTTGCACTCTCCTTCTTCTTCTAAAGAGCATCAAAAGGCTCTTTAGTTCCTGTTCCCTATCTGCCATTAGAGTGGTATCATCTGCATATCTGAGGTTGTTGATATTTCTTCTGGCAATCTCAATTCCAACTTTTGATTCATCTAGCACCACTTTTCTCATGATATGCTCTGCATATAACTTAAATAGGCAGGGCAACATTATACAGTCTTGCCAGACTCATACTCAGAAATGTCATTGGATAATAGGAGCTGTTCTTTCATTGTTAAATATTTCATTTCCTAGTTTTTTCCCTAAGCAAACTATGCCTGAAGACTTTGTTGCCCTGAAGACTCTTAAGAGTTAGGAAAGTTTCTTTTCAGCACCATATTTAAGATCAGTCTTAGATATTATTGTATTTTTCGGAGTATAAGACACACTGGAGTATAAGACCCACCAAGATTTTGAAGAGGCAATTTTTTTTAAAGGGTGTAGTACTCTGCAGACCTCCCAAAAATGGCCCATTTTTTGTGAAAACAGGCCCATTTTTTTCCAAAAAAGGGCATGAATAGGAGGCTTGTAGAGTGCTTCTGGGAGGGGGGTCAAAAATAAGCAAAAAAGGCTCATTTTTCGTGAAAATATGCCTGTTTTTTGTTTTAAAGGGCATGAATAGGCTCTAGGAGGCTTATAGAATGCTCCTGGTGACTAGGGGGTGCAAAATTGAGCAAAACACACCTCATTTTTTGCTCGTTTCGGCCCTCCCCAGCCCCCAGGGGCACTCTGAAAGCCTCCTAAAGGCTATGCATGACCATTTTGGTTAAAAAAAGGGGGGGGTGTTTCGGGAGGCGAAAAAAATGCTGTATTCAGTGTATAAGACGCACCCAGATTTTCAATCTCTTTTTTGAGGAAAAAAGGTGCATCTTATATGCCAAAAATATTGTAGTTGGTTTGCTTATTTACTTATTTATATTCTACCTCTATTAGTTTTACAAATCATTCATTGTGGTAAACATATCTAACGTAACTTCCTCCTCTTATTTTTCCTAGAACAACAACCCTCTGAGGTGAGTTGGGCTAAGAGAGAGTTAATAGCCCAAGACCACCCAGCTGGCTTTCATGGCTAAGATGGAACTAGAACTCCCAGACACTTGCTTTTACCCTGGTGCCTTAACCGCAGACTAAACTGGCTTTAGTGTATATGGGTGACACAAAATACAAAAGATAGTCTAAAGTGCATTGAGTAAATAATCATGCACCAAAAATGTTTTTTAGTACAATGTACAAGTTCCAACCTAGTAGATTGGAAATATACAATAATATGCTGAATCTCTGGATTAAAGATTATTAGCTGAATATAGTTGCAGGAGTATGCTTGGATTAAAATTGGGCATTGGTTTCACTGTGGCATACTAGCCAAACTGTGCTAAAAACCGTAACCATTTAGAGGCAGGATGGGAGCAAAGATCACTATCTAAAGGTGCATCTGATGACCCTGTTGCATAGAAAATGGAAATGGAAATTATAAGAATAGTAAAGAGCATTAGCTAACAAATGAAAGAAAAAATAGATAACTTGTGATGTCATGAAACCAAAAGGGGAAAAAGCAGGGAGAGGAGCACCTGAATGGTAATAACCTTGTGGAGTGGGAGTTGATGGATACATGTATAAAAGTGAAAGTATAGGCTTCATTTATGAATGAAATGGATAAAATGAATGGCAGAAAGGATGGAGTGGTATAAGTGTGTGTGTGTTTGTGTGTATGTGTGTCACGCATATGCACTCATACGTTGGTGACAGCTGGATGCTACATCCATTGAACACTAACAATGGAAGAATTATGGAAAACACTGTAGATCATTCTGAATGAATAAATTCAGGAAAAAACTATTCAAAAAGATAACATGAATGGATGACTGGGAAAAAGACAAGAGTATAGAAAACTGATTGAGCAATTCAGTAATACAGGAATGGAATTAAATGAAAAAGAATGGTAATTGTTGGTAAGCAGTTGCTTAGAAAACATCTACAAGTTTGTTTTAAATGTGTGTTTGAATGTAAGTCTATTCATATGTATATATGAATGCAAATATAAAAGCATTATTTATTTGATTGACTGTGATGAAAGACAGAATTAGTGAGCAATATGGGAGTTATGACAGGCTCAGTGGAACAGAACAAAATTTTGTTAACATTCAGAGTTGAACTTGGAGGGAAGGTGGATAATGAAAACAAAATGAAGAGAAATGAAAGAAGAATACCTGGGAAAATGAAAGCATGAGATTGGTATAAAACCTGTTTAGAATATACTCTCCAAATAAAATGAATGGGAAGTAGATGTAAGGAAAGATATTGAGGAAACTTCTTGGAAGAAGGAACGAAGGATCATACTACAGAATCCCCCAAGTATGTTAAGAGGAAAATATTTGGTGGAATAATGAAGTTATTTTTTTCTTGCGAACTGAAAAAATATGCATAAAATAATGATAGCCATGAAAGACATAGCAGAAAAATAGTGTATAATATGTTTAAAAGGGGGAATTATAATTATAATATAATCAAGGAGGTAAAGGGACAGATAACATTAACAATCAGAGCATTTTTGATAGAAATGAAAACTTTTTGAGGTAATAGATGAAGAATCAGCAATTTGAATAGATCCTTGCTTCCAGTGAGCTTGCTGGCTTGATGTCCTGTATTTACTGAATTGATGGGTTTTTTTGATTGTTCAAAAAGCACAGAGCAACCAGGGGTGGACTTCAAATATTTTAGCAATGAGTTCTCTGTCCAACTGCTGGGTGGGCGTGGCCATGTGGGCATGGCCTAACTGGCCTCCTGCACACAATGTGTGTGTGTGTGTGTGTGTGTGTGTGTGTGTTGTTTCACCCTCCCCAGGCTCGGAGGCTTCCCTCGAACCTCCGGAAGGGTGAAAACAGCCTCCCCAGTCTCAGGAGACCCTTCCAAAACTTCTGGGAGGCCCATTTTTCATCCTCCCCAGGCTCCAGAGGCTTTCCTTGAGCCTCCAGAAGGAGAAAATAGCCTCCCCCTGACTCCAGAGACCCTCTGGAGACCAAAAACGGGCCTGTTTCCGGATTTCCAGAACTTCCAGGAGGCCCACTTTTCACCCTTCCTGAGCCTCCACGTAGGCCCTGCACTTACCTGGCATTCAAAATGGGCCACGTGGAGTGGCAGGGCAGGGAGGGAGGGATGGGTGGCACCAGCTAGGGGTGGGATTTGCAGGTTCAATGAGCTGGGCAGATCCTTAGTTAGAGGATCACCTGAACCAGTGCGAACCCTCAGCAGCCCACCCCTGAAAGCAACCTTTTCTGACACCACAAATGAAAGGAGTCAGTCTTTCTCTTGTTCCTGTGCAAAATCGATTGTTACATGCTTTCTAACTCTTTTACTTCTATAGTATTTTAACTTCTTCCCACCATTACTCAGATTCTCAATCCACTAGGACCAGGTTTAGTTCTAATTTTATGGAATGAATTTTAGGTATTGGGGCTGGGAATTTTATAGACTTTTGTTTTGGTCAGATATGCACTGTTTGGTCAGATAATTGCACTGTTGTGATTAGTAGCTGGTAGACTGATCTACAATCCGCCTCCAGCATCCGTATCAATAGTTTACCAGAACTTTTCTCTCTTGCTATGTAATTTATTTGATTATGGTATTGTCCATTTGGAGATGTCCAGGTATAGAACCATATTTTATATTAAATTAATGTGTTAGACTTTGATATACCATAGAAAATGGACTCTGCATCACTGTAGGTTTCTAATCTAATCCAATCACATATGGTTTTCTCCAACTTTTCTTTTAAAGTCACAATAAATTATTGGAACATGCTTCTTTGGTACTGAATCTATTATTCCTGGTGATTTTCCATATAATTCTTCATCTATTTCTTTTTCAATTGATGATGCATATACTATACCTTTATAATCAAGAAATTGCATTGCCATCCTTGAAAGTTGATGAAAATTACACTCGATTTTTAAATTTGGAGTTCACTTCCAGAATAGTACATTTTGAATTTGTCTGATTGGAAATGTTCCATACCTGTCTATTTTAGTTCAGTTACTCATAGAATCCCTTTCCTAATCCATGTCATTTCAATTTTAACAAAATCCAGCTTTTCTTGCAATCATTTCATGTTTCCTTCCTAAAGTTTTTCAATCAGCTCCAAGGTCCCCCCACCAATTCTGTCTACAATCAGCATCTTGATTTTTCAAAGGCTTTGATGCAATTGTTCATACTGCCTAGAACTACTTCAGAATGCTCTTTGTTCTTCTTTGTAGCCAAATAGTTACCTCCAAACCTGGGCCCCTCATCTTTAAAAGCAACATGACCCTATTTCTTGGTGACCTTCTTTCCATGGATTTTAATGCCATTTGCAAAGAATTATTTGCTATTTTTTCCTCAGAGTTCCTCAGCCAATAGAGTTACTACAATTTCACCAGTGACTACTAGCCGTAAGCCCATCAGATGTATTTCACCTTAGCCCTATGCCTTAGTACTGACTGCTCTGCTATCAACAGCCAGGAATTTGAACCATTCAAAACTTCTAAAGCAGTCTTGTAACTGGTCGTGCCCATCATAGCAGTCAATTTATATCTAGTGCTTAAAATTCTGTGTGCTTACCAGTCTATAACAGTTAACAAAATAACAATCCCAGATTTATTACACGCTATAAGAATGGATAGTATTGATATATATCTCTGTATTTATCTGCATGTATGGGACAAGTCCAGACACAATGTTTTAAAGAAAATATACCGAGGCACAGAACATAGAAATCTATAAATAAAATCTATAGGGTTGCTCAGACCAGGACAATCCATAACT
This sequence comes from Rhabdophis nuchalis, assembly GCA_039707465.1. Lineage (NCBI taxonomy): Eukaryota > Metazoa > Chordata > Lepidosauria > Squamata > Natricidae > Rhabdophis > Rhabdophis nuchalis. Next base: position 39,342,429 of record CM077649.1, on the reverse strand, counting down.
TCTCAGTGCTTTTTATTAATGAATATCTGGAGCAAGATAAATGCAGCTCTTTTAAAAACTTCTTCCCCTGATCTTTCTTAGTCGCTTGTATTTACTTAGCTACAAGCAAGCTGCACTATATTCATTGATCGTGACTCCAAGTGAATGTGTATATATGAATGCAATTTACTCTTAGCAATGGGATATGCTTAATCATTTCTTAACTATCCTGTCTCATAGTCAGGGTATAAGTATTGCCCATATATATTTTGGAACTTCCTGCCCAAGTTTAGCAAGATTGTCAATCAAAAAAAAAATCACAAACAGTGCCTGTTAAGTGTAAGTTTCAGTTGGTTACTCATCAGTTTTTAGAGAAGGGAGCTGATACCAGATGCTAAAATAATTTCCCAATTGAGAAGCAACCAAGCATAGTCAAACAAATGCAAACTTTCTCAGGACTGGCAAAGTATTCTCAAATCCCTCATTGACATTACACTGATCTGTAGTGACATGCCCTGATTCTAATTCATTTCATTGGAAACAAAACTCTATTTTTCCATTGAAACTATGCTGCTTTTTACTTATTCGTCATCTTGTAGTGCAGTGTTTCTCAACATTGTCAACTCGAAGATGTCTGGAAATCAATTCCCAGAATTCCCCAGCCAGCGAATGCATTTGCTGGCTGGGGAATTCTTGGAGTTGATTTCCAGACATCTTCAAGTTGACAAATTTGAGAAACATTGTTGTAGCGGAAAATGCTTTGTCCTAAAGCTTCATAAGCTCACCATACTTGGTACACTATAGTGGTGAAAAATTATAGTGTTTTTCAAATTTTAATAGACAAATAGACAAAATACATTAGAAACACCCATGATTCCCACTGAACAGGTCAATGGCTGACTGAAAGTTTAGTTTAGTTTAGTTTATTCAAATTTATACCCCGCACCTTCTCCAAAAAGGACCCAGGGCGGCGCACAGGAAATTTAAAAACATAACAAATATAACAAAAGTACAAAATTTTAAAAAGCTATTAAATCCATACCCTGTGCTAAAATAGTATAAAATCCCCCAAATTAAAAACTATCTAAAAAAACAGTCAAAATGGGAGGTTATGCTAGGCCGGCTTGTTGGAAAAGGTGCGTCTTAAGACGCTGGCGGAAGAGGCGGAGGTCTGAGATGGTACATAGTTCGGGGGGGTAAGTCGTTCAAGAGGGTCGGGCCCACCACAGAGAAGGCCCTTCCCCTGGGTGTCGCCAACCGGCATTGCCCGGCCGACGGCACCCTGAGAAGGCCCTCTCTGTGGGAGCGGATCGGACGAAGGGATGTATGGGGCAGAAGACGGTCTCGCATATAACTAGGCCCCAAGCCATGGAGCGCTTTGAAGATGGTCGTCAAAACCTTGAAGCGCACCCGAAAGGCCACAGGCAGCCAGTGCAGCTCGCGCAGGAGAGGTGTTATGTGGAAGTACCTAGAGGCTCCCATAATCACCCGCACGGCCGCATTCTGGACTAGCTGTAGCTTTCGAGTGCACCTCAAGGGAAGCCCCATGTAGAGAGCGTTACAGTAGTCAAGTCGGGATGTCACGAGTGCTTGAATGACTGTGCGAAGGGCAGCCCGTTCCAGTAAGGGGCGCAATTGGCGCATCAGGCGTATCTGATAGAACGCCCCCTGGCCACGGCCGCCACATGGTCCTCCATGGACAGCCGGGAATCCAGGAGGACACCCAAATTGCGTGCCCTCTCCACAAGGGCCAGTGTTTCACCCCCAATGGCCAGAGTTGGAGTTACCTGGCTGAACCGGGGTGCCGGAAACCACAGCCACTCAGTCTTGGACGGGTTGAGCTTGAGTTTGTTACTACCCATCCAGATCCGTACGGCCTCCAAACACTGGGACAACACCTCGGCGGCATCTTTGGGGTGGTCTGGGGTGGATATGTACAGCTGAGTATCATCAGCGTACAGATGATATCCCACCCCAAAACCACGGATGATCTTACCCAGCGGCTTCATATAGGTGTTGAACAGGAGGGGCGAGAGGACCGACCACTGAGGAACCCCACATAGGAGGGGTCTTGAGGCCGACCTCTGCCCCCCTGCCAACACACATTGCGCCCGACCAGAGAGGTAGGACGAGAACCACCATAATACGGTGCCTCCCACCCCCAACCCCCCCCAGCCGATGCAATAGGATACCATGATCGATGGTATCAAAAGCCGCTGAGAGGTCTAATAGGACTAGGATAGAGGAACATCCCCTATCCCGCGCCCTCCAGAGATCATCCACCAACGCAACCAATGCCGTCTCGGTGCTGTGACCGGGTCGGAAACCGGACTGGCGCGGGTCTAGATAATCAATTTCCTCCAGGTGTCACAGAAACTGTTGGGCCACCACACTCTCTACAACCTTTGCTAAAAAGTGAAGGTTGGAGACCGGATGGTAATTTTCCAGCAATGCTGGGTCCAGGGAAGGCTTCTTGAGGAGGGGCCTCACCACCGCCTCTTTCAAGATGGCAGGCAAGGACCCCTCACTCAAAGAAGCATTCATGATATCCTGGAGCCAGCCTCGTGTCACCTCCCAGGATGCCAGTACAAGCCAGGAGGGACACAGATCCAATAAACATGTGGTGGCCTTAAGTCTCATTGACAACCTGTCCATATCCTCGGTAGTAACAAAGTCAAACTCCTCCCAAGATGGTGTCTCAAGAACAGCCTCGGACAATCTCACCGGACCACTCTCAATGGAGGGCAACTCTTTCCGAATCCGAGTGATTTTGTCCTGCAGATATATACCAAATTCCTCTGCTCGTCCCTGTAGAGGGGCTTCCCGCGGCCTCTGTGAAGGAGGGAGCGGGTCACCCCAAACAGGGCGGCAGGGCGGTTATCTGCGGATGCAATAAGGGTGGCACAATACTCACGTTTGGCCACCCTATCGCCACTAAGTAAGTCCTAATATGGGCTCTCACTAGTGTTCGGTCGGCTTCGGAGCGAGAAGATCTCCATCTGCTCTCTAGGCGTCTCTTGCGGCATTTCATCTCCCTCAGCTCCTCGGTAAACAAAGGAGCCTGGGTGATTCGGCGCCGCATGAGAGGCCGCAAGGGCGTGACTCGGTCCAAGGCCCCCGCGGCCGCACTCAACCATGTGGCCACTAGGTCCTCAGTCGAGTCGTGGGGCAAGGCCACAGGTATTGGCCCAAGCTCCTCTGGAACCTTTCAGGGTCCATCAGGAGCCTGGGGCGGAACCATCTGGGAATCTCAGGTTCCGCCTGAGTTTTGGGAGTGTGACTTCCAACACATATCTGGGAACTATTATATTGGAAAAGGTTTTACTGATGACATTTCAAATATATAAAATCATCAGCCCCATTTACACTGTTTGATGAGATGATATTCAAAGTATATTTAGCATCTTTTTTTTAAAAAAACTTGTCCTTTCATTGAATTTGTTACTATTACAGCTTTTTACAGAATAAACAAAAAGGAATTTGGCTTTTTATTTTGTTCTTTGTACAAAAAAATGTCAATCACATTGACAAACATGGCTATTATATAGTATTAACTGTATTGACAACATAGTCTTAAGGTGTCATCTTATCTGCCAGCAACTGTTTTGACAGTTTTGGGTTTGTTGTCATGATAATGTATGACAAATTTAAGATAATCACATTATCCTTAAAGGAGTGAGATGCATTGGAAAATCTGGATTGTATCCAGATAAAACCATCATTAGATTTCAATGAATATATATAAAAATAAACAAATTAAGAACGTCAGTTGACTCGGTATTCTTTTTCTTTCAAGTGTTTATTTTTTTTTGACTTAACATTTATTTGTTATCAGTTATATTTTATTAGTCATATTATGCAAACTACTGACCATAATAATGAAGTGAACAAAGCCAAGATCCAGCTGTCTTGAAGAAGAAAAGCACTTTAAAAAAGAGTTGATAAATACATGAAATCTTAATATTTGCAAATATAACTGGGAATGTTTTTAATCTTATCTTACATTGAGATTCTTAACAGCTGAGGAAATTTTGGCTTAAACTGTTAATTGTAAGTTATGCAAACTATGTTATTGTGTAAAAATTAAACTTCTAGACAAGGAGCTTGTGACAGTTAAATAAAACTTTTTTAAAAACTGTACAATTCATGACCCACTAGATCAGTATTTCTCAACCTTGGCCATTTGAAGATGTCCGGACTTCAACTCCCAGAATTCCCCACCCAGCGAATGCTGGTTGGCGAATTCTGGGAGTTGAAGTCCAGACATCTTCAAGTTGACAAGGTTGAGAAACACTGCACTAGATCATGATTTCAGTGATATTTCCTTACCTAAACTGATAAACAGAATGACCATTGGGAAGCAAAAAAGCAGGAGGAGGAGAAGCAACTTTTGACTTCCCACCAGCTTATCCATTGACTTTGCTTGCGGGAAGCTGGCAGGGAGTATCAAAAATCATAATCAAATATCATGATTACAGCAGTGCTGCACTGACCATAAATTGACTGATACAACTGATCTGAAGATCAGTTGAAGATCAATTGTATTGAAATTTCAATTCCATAAGGGTAACAGGCTCCAAACCTAGGATACCTTCTTCAAGTTAGCCCATTTGAGGTATTTTGGTTCAAAAATGGTTACTCTATGATGCACCATTTCGCCCAATTGAAGATTACAAATGGAGAGTTTTAGTAGCATACAGATAGATACTAGCCATTTATTTGGAGGTTTGTGATGCAAAACATTTTACTCATTTGCAATTTATTCTATACCTATTCAGGAACAAATTTCACTGAATTAAATAAGACTTCTAAGTAAGATCAAGTTTAATACCATGTTTCCCCAAAAATAAGACAGAGTCTTATTTTCTTTTGACCCCTGAAATAAGCACTTGGCCTTATTTTAGGGAGGTCTTATTGTTTTTGAGGTGCAGGAGGCGGAGAGGGGGTCACCTCATGGCTGCTGCTGTGTTGCAAAATTTTTGGAGAGGGCTTATTTTTGAGGGAGGGGGCTTATATGTATGTGCTCAAAACTTGGATTGGGCTTATTATCCCAGGAAGTCTCATTTTCAGTGAAACAAGATAGATATTTTAAGGTTTCACTCTGGATCTGACCATAAATACAGTATCAGAGACTGAATAAAGGACTGTTCAAAAGAATTATAGATAGGTCACAGAGTTTAGAACATCGATTTTTCAAACTGATACCAGTCCAAAATGGTGCTTTGTCAGCTACCCCATTCCATATACCACAGCAAGGAAAAAGCTGAAACTGTCTGTAAAATAGCTTGAATTAAGGTATAAAGCTACAACATCCACTTACAGGTATCACTTTCTGTTAACTTTTCCTGAACAAAAAGGAACTGTTTGCTCAAAAACAGTGAGAAGGCTTACAATTTTTTCACTTGTTATCTAGAAGTTTTTCTCACCTATATTAAGCAGCAATAGCTGAAGGGAACATTTGTACCACTGGCATCTTCTCAGAAACATAGAAATAAAAAGCTTAAAGCAATACCCCACATTTAGATTAAACTATAAGGTATGTAAATAATTTAAGGGTTTTCTATTTAGCTAGCATGATCAAACAGCAGCAACGCAGTGGCAAATTTTGTTTTAATCTCATTTGTGTTAGATATTAATATGTACTAACTTTACAAATGTTTTAGATTTAACAATAGAAAAAGACGCTTTAGATCAAAACTCAAATACAAGTAAGATAGAGACCTAAGATAGGTTTACTTACCTTCCTTCACTCTGAAACCAAACAATTCACTGTGCCAACCCAACCCCCCCAGCCACTGTTTAAAAGTGCCCAAGGCACCCAAGAACAATGGTATTTGATTGGTCAGAAGGGAAGACCTATCATATGACACGGCCCTAATCTGGTCCAACCAGTTCTTAGTTGTGATAGGGCCAACAGGTCTCTTGAGCAGCAACATTTACCCATTATAGTGGAATGTGGTCATACTCATACCCATTCACCAAACTTTCTGAAGTTTCTATTATTACATGCCGTCAAACATTAACAAGTGATTCATATGATTTTTAAAAGTAAACCAGGGGGGGAAATAAAGAGCTGTTATTCACCTTACTAAATATATACAAAGGAAGCAGCCTTATTTAGAAGACAATAGAAAATGACATTCAAGGCAGCATTCTGCAGAAGTACAAGAAGATTAAGGAGCTGTGTTTATGACATTTTCCTTCCCTTCAAATGTCCTCCACAAGATATATGCAAGTCTATATTTAAAATGAAATTCAGGAGGGTTAATTGCATGGCTCCATTCTGTCCCATAATTTTAGGTTGTAAACTAGAGGCATCCACATGGAGGGAGGTGTAAGTGGGGTATAGAGGGATCAAAAAGTCAGTACTTATGTTGTCACAAATTGACTTTTTGAATCTCCCTCTATGCAGACGCCCTGGCTATAAAACACTTTGACCAGACCCATTTATTGTGTTAATCAGAATAGAGTTGGAAGGGACCTAGGCGGTCTTCTAGTCCAACCTCCTGCTCAAAGAGTAGACCCTATACCATTTCAGATAGGTGGCTGTCCAGTCTTTTAGTTAAAAACCTCAGTGATGAACCATCTACAACTTCTGAAGGCAAGCTGTTCCACTGGATAATTGTCTTCACTGTTAGGAAGTTTCTCCTTAATTCCAGGTTGCTTCTCTCCTTGATTACTTTCCATCCATTGTTTCTTGTCCTGCCCTCTGATGCTTTGGAAAATAAGTTGATCCCCCTCCTCTTTGTGGCAGCCTCTCAAATACTGGAATATCACTATTGTGCCCCCCCTCCCCAGTCCTGCTTTCTCTAGACTGGTCATATCTAATTCCTGCAACCGTTCTTCATATGTTTTTGTCTCTGGGCCCTTAATTGTCTTTACTGCTCTTCTTTGCACTTGTTCTAAAGTCTTAACATCTTTTGTAATGTGGTGATCAAAACTGGATGCAGTATTCCAGGTGTGATCTTACTAAGGGCGTACCGGTGCCTGCCCGGAACACCAGATACCATTCTGGTATGGTGCTCTGGAGGGCCCACCCGCCTGCCTGAGCTCCTACCAGTCTTTTAGGGCTTCCACACACACGCACACACATGGCGCGTACAGCGCCTGTGTGACACTCCGCTGAGCAGCTGGAGCATCATGGAGGCTCACGGAAGCAGTAAGATGCATGTGTGTGCTGTGCACATCCATGTGGACATCGCTGGGCCTGTTCCAACCATACCAGTTGAAATGGGATCTGGAACCCACCACTGTACTATAGGTACTCTAGTTGTAACTACGGCTAAGTTTAAATTTCAATTCTATGTAGAGAGTGTCTTTATAGGGTCTTGAAGAGCATCCAGAGGCTCCAATTAGTGCATAAAGTAGTGGTGCAGATAGTTATGTGTGCTCCCAAAACAACACACATCACACTCTGCTCCATGATGTGGATTGATTGCAAATTTGCGTCTTGATCCAATACAAGATTCGGGTTTTAACCTTTACAACCCTTCATGGCATGAGACTGAACTATCTGATTGCCTCTCCTTATATCAGTGCCCAAAACCAAGAAATATATTTCTTCCAAGCTGAATTTTTTACAAATAACCTATGAAAGAATCTTGGCAACTGAAGCACTCTACTAGGTGCATCTACCATATACTCTGAGAACTATTAGGGAGGGGCTGTTTTCACCCTCTTTCAAGGTGATCTTTCAAAGCGATCAGTTATCTGTGGTTTCACTATTCTGCTGCGGTTAGGAAGGAAATTAAGCTTTGTTTAAAGTGTTGGAATAGGACAGATCATTGGGTTCATGTCCTTCCTGAGCCATGAAGCTTATTGATGGCTTTGGGGCCAGTTATTGTCTTTTATGCCAGAATAGCCACAGAGATTTTGTTACAGGAAGAATGGAAAGAGGAAGTGGTATATTCTGTCTTGAACATTTGGAAGAAAAGGAGACTAGGAATTTAACAAATTAATGAATAGATACCCAATAGTAATCGAATTTATTAACCGCTCCCTCTCCCCACAGGGACCCGGGGCGGTGCACAGGGAAAAATAAAACAATAAGAACAATAAATACAAAAGTACATAACTTAAAACACAATTAAACAATTTATCCCGTGCTAAAATTATTGACTAAAATCCCATTTAAAAATACATTTGAAATCTATAGACAGAGAGACTATCCAAGGCCGGCCAGTCGAAAAAGATGGGTAGTAGCAGAGGAATACATGCCCCACACTACCTTACCTCGGGAACCACGCAGCCAGGCCATCCACATCCTGATAACTGCCTCACATTGCAACCGTGGCACCAACACACCACACAGCCTCATACTCCGTTGCGGCCACGAACAAGCACTTCTGCTTGTGTGAAGTGGCCATGTGGACTCTTGCTATACATGCCTACTGGTGCTGCTGTGCTGAGGCAGATGTCAGGGCATGGATGGCCTGGCTGTGGGAATCCTGAAGTAAGCTGGTGCAGGGCACATGGCGTAGCTTCACCACCACCCCACCTCACCTCGTGGTTGTGGCACCACGAGCAACCAGATGGAATGGTCAGCCAGTCATCTGTGCAGGCTCTTAAGTAGGGCTTATTGGGGGAATAGGGCTTATATTAAGTGCATGCATAAAACATGCTAAGTCTTATTTTCATGATATGTCTTATTTTCTGGAAAACAGGGTATTTAAAGAACCTGTTACTATAAATTGAAAAAAGAGGCTATAGAAAAAAATTTATATTTCCTCCCATCTAAACTTCTACATTTCAGGAAAGTGTTGCAAGGGTTGTTTTAATATTGTGACTCAACCATTCATTTTTCTATTATAATAGGAGTGTCTAATCTTATCAACTTTAAGATTTGTGGGCTTCAATTCCCAGAATTCCCCAGCCAGCCATGCCCTAACCCTGTATTAGAGTAACAGGATTTACTTTCTATCCCTTTCCATGGATAAGTTAACCATGGTTTATGCACTTAACTCATTTTTTTCTGAGTTTGCACATGTATTGAACTATAAACTCACAGTGGGGGGGGGGGGAGCTGCATAATTAACTGGTTTAGAATACAATGGAGTAGTTTCTAGTTCAGCTAAGTCACAGCCTCAGAGTCAATATGCCTGTCCAGCACAAAGAGAAAGTCATTTTTCCCTTTAATTTTAAAAGGCAAAATTATGTTATTTAATGACTGACATCTGGGTGGAGACCAAATTCAATAACAATTCAACCAGTCTGCTAGTAACATTTTGCAATAGAGAAAAACAATAAAAATCCTTCTTTTATTAAAGTTTTGCCAACTCATTGGTTTTTTCCCCCCTGAACACAAACAAAGTGTAAAAATGAGGAAGAATCTGATTATGATGAACTTGGGTCAGGAACTGTAAAGATATGAGCAACTTTTCAGGTAGTTCTTGAGTTACTTCCATAATGGAACATCCCCATTACAGTAAGAAATCATAATGGTTGTAAAATGGATCTGTCATATGACTGATCTGATTTTGCAACATTTTTTTTCAATGGTTGCTAAGTGAATGCAGCGGTCATAAGTAAGAACCCATTGCTCGCTATGGTTACAGTTTTGCCAATAAGCAGAAGAAAACCCCTACATTTAATCGGTATTCAGAGAATGAATGATTCATGAGTTGATGTTTCAGAGGTTGTCATCAGAAGAGAAGCTATATTCCAAATTCAATTTTTTCCTCAGCTTTGTGAATTCCCATGCTGACTGGAGAATTCGGGGAATTGAAGTCTACACGTCTTAAAATTCACAAGAATGAGAAGCACTCTTCTAGTTGATAGTGAGCATCTACTCCTGGCATAATTTACAAATACATGATCCATGACATGTTGCAGAGTTAATCCCTCATTCATAAAGCCTAGGTGTGGAAGGTAGAATGGAATTTGCTCGATTGCAGCTGGAATTATTGGCAAGAGACCGTTTTCTGCCAAACTAGCTTAACAAGCCAATGGCGCAATGTTAGAGGCCAGATTCACTAAGCAGACAATGATCTTTACACTGTTTCTTTTTAAAACAGAAAGAGACACTTATTGATATGAGCACACTTCCATTGCATTGAACAAATTGATTAAATAAATTGACTTGGTAGAACAAGCAGATGCAAACCTTCAGCCTTTGACTGGGCTGCCTGTTGCATGAAGCAACGATTCGTTTAGCCAAGGTTTGATGAATAGATTGATAATTGGCATAATACATAAAGCACAACATAGTACATGACTTTATAGCCGCGTATCCAACCATGACCTAGGTATTCATGTTATATATGCACACCTAATAATAAATAATAAACCAGTAATCTGAGACTTTCCTATCGAAAGATCCCATATTTGTCCATCTAGCCCTGCTTGTTTATTCTTCCTGAAAGGAGTCTCGGGTTTTGCGTATGATCCAGCCCTTTTTGAAAGTGAAAATGCCACAGATGCAAATGGACTCTTCAAAATACAAATTATATGGCCCCCCATTGATCTTCTCTTCAACTTTGAAGCTGCCTAACTATGTGGCAGTTAAGTTTAAATCTACTGTTTTCCTATATAAATTAACAAGAATGGGACCCAAATTATTTCTCTTCAGCATTTATATATTCAGTGAAGTAAATACAGTTGTATGAATGCTTACCCTCTTACCTCTGACCACATGGGCTGGGATCACACACATTAATGCCCCACCCAAAACTATTATTTATTTACCATTTCCCTGAAAATAAGACCTCCCCGGATAATAAGCCCAATTGGACTTTTGAGCGCATTAACCCTCAAAATTAGCCCCCCCCAAAAATAAGCCCTCCACAAAAATATTGCAACACAGCAGCAGCCATGAGGTGCATGCACCTTAAAAATAATAAGACCTCCTGAAAATAAGGCCAAGTGCTTATTTCAGGGGTCAAAAGAAAATAAGACCCTGTCTAATTTTCTGGAAACAAGGTATTTACTGAAAGTTTTTGCATACCACCTGGCTCAAATAACTCCTGATAGTTTACAGTAAAACCACAGGAAACTATTTGTCAAAAGGAATCAACTTTGGGGTCCTTGATTCTCTCTGAGCTTGAATGAATCCATTTAACTACAAAAATAACTCCCATCCATTTAACCCTTACAGTACTTCTCTCAGCCCTGCAATTACCATTCGGATAAAGGAGTTTTAACTCTTTTAATGAGGTAGACCAAAGAGGAGAGTGTCTGATATGCCTCCAAGGCAGACTATTCCAGACCATGAGTCCATAACAAAAAAGGATTAGCTTTGCCTCCACAACTCTTTGACATTTCATAAAAATGTAACCCTGAGTGCTCCCTTCCTCCCTGCATGATCCACTGTAAATACTGTCTGCAAAACATAGCCCCTAAGATAGCCCACAGCTAGGTAGATGTTTGTGGGCATACATATTGCATTTATAGATTTATTTGGAACAAAGTTCTTAGCTCTTAAACTTATATACCGCTTCACAGTGCTTTACAGCCTTCTCTAAGTGGTTTACAGAGTCAGCATATTGCCCCCAACAATCTGGGTCCCCATTTTATCAACCTCGGAAGGATGGAAGGCTGAGTCAACCTTGAGCCAATGAGACCTGAACTGCCAAACTGCTGGCAGCTGGTAATCAGCAGAAGTAGTCTGCAGTACTACATTCTAACTACTGCCTCGTATTTTCCTAATCAAACATATTCCAAGTATTTTGCAGTAGAATAAAACAAATATAACACATAATCTACATAAACTAACCTAAGACAGCCTCCCAGCCACCATTACAAATAGTCACATACAACTAAAATCAAATGTTCAAGAACCATCTGTCCACATATTTGCTTTTGGGGAGAGGCATCAAAAAGATCCAAATGCCCTCCTTCTCTCTTAAAATTCCTTGTCTGGACCAAATGTGCTGGTATGTTGGAAAGTAATTTCTAATTTAGTCTTTATCCAGCACAGTCTTACTATATTCTCATATAATCCCAATACTGTATCAAGATGAGAGTAAGCACCCATCTTTTAATTTAGCTAGCAAAAAACACTGCTTGATGTTTATTTATCAGGACATATCAAAAACTATTAGCAAAATGAGATGAGGGAGGGAGGGGAGGGAGGGAGGGAGGGAGGGAGGGAGAGAGAGAATGAACAAAAACTCATGTTACCTGTATAGCTATATATCAAAAGACACAGAAATAGAAATACTAGTATGGTTAATTGGATACTAAACGGAACCAAAACCATTTGCTAGGTAGGAGAAATGTATCCAATAGGGCAAACAGATTGTTTGAAGGAGGCGGTACCCAAAGCGGTGATGGGATTCAAAAATTTTTACTACCAGTTCTGTGAGCATGGCTTGGTGGGTGTGGCTTGGTAGGCTTGGCTTGGTGGGCGTGGCAGGGGAAGGATACTATAAAATCCCCATTTCCTCCCAATCAGCTGGGACTCAGGAGACAGAGAATAGATGGGGGAGAAGCCAGTCAGAGGTGGTATTTACTGGTTCTCCGAACTACTCAAAATTTCCGCTACCAGTTTTCTAGAACTGGTCAGAACCTGTTGCATATCACCTCTGACCCAAACCTAATAGGAAATTGTGCTTTATTCCCCCAAACTACTGGAAGTTAGATCACAAAACACATTTGGTCCATGGACTGCACGGGGAGTCCTCAACTTATATCTAGTTGTTTAGTGACTGTTTGAAGTTACAACGGCTCAGAAAAAAAGTGACTTACAACCATTTTTCACACTTATGAGCATTGTAGCCTCTGCATGGTCACACAATAAAAATTCAGGTGCTTGGGAACTGATTCATATTTATGATGGTTGCAGTGTTCCAGAGTCATGTGATCACTATTTGTGACATTCTGACAAGTAAAGTCAATGGCGGAAATCAAATTCACTTAACAAATGGATTATTAACTTAACAACTGCAATGATTCACATAACAAATGTGCCAAGAAAGGTTGTAAAATGGGGACAAAACTCATTTAACAACTGTCTTGCTTAGCAACAGAAATTTTGGGCTCAATGATAGTCGTTAGGCGAGGTCTATCTGTAGTTTTAACTTACAATGACTTATGAAAACCCTAATATCTCCAACTTCAACTAAGTATAATATAGTAGAATATATTCTACTATACCGCCCTGGGTCCTCTGTGGAGAAGGGCGGGATATAAATATAATAAAATAAATAAATATTCTACAGAGAAAGAACGCATGCCTTCACATAACTCCCTGCCTTGTGTCATGGTTTCTTGTATCTATGTACAATATTTTAAAATAAACAAATAAAGAATACCTCAGATCAATGATTAACGGAGCTGAAAATAGCACATAGTTTTTGAGACAAACCCTTGATGAGTCTTGCATCAGGCACTGGATTTCTTTTAACATTATATAAACTCCACCCGCATGAGACAACAATTTTGCTTTATAAATTTCAAAGAAAGGTGTGGCCAAAAGCTCGTTGATTTCAAAGGAACTCAATTGGAATTTATTCTATTGATTCCTATCTCAGATTTACTAAGATTTTGTTAGAATAGCCCAGGGTCAAACTAAATACAAGAGAAACTATATAAAAATAAATCCAAAGCACAGAAAATATTGGCTGGATCTCGTAACATGGGTTAAAATATATATTTGACTAATTTACCACTCAATAATTTACCACTGCCATAGTTCTGTTAAACATAGGCTAGTGTGCCACTGCTTTTCTGTGCCATGGATGACGCTTTGCTAAATATTCTCATTGCATAATGGATAGAGTATGATAAAGAAATTATTTCTATTTTTACAGGAAAAAAATGCATTTGGATGCCCAGGAACTTTATGAAAATTTCTTTGCATAAAGCCAATAAAAACACTGGGAACTTCATTATACATTTCTCAAATTCATCTAAATTGAGATGTTAAGACCTAAAGTGCCCTTACATCTTATAAAATCTCACCAACATTATGTCTGTGCAATTTCTGTATTTCCTTTTCTTCTACTATTCCCTTTTCCTTTTTTTAATCTTTGCATGCCCCATCATGAGTAATAAAAACAGATAGATAGTGAAACACTTATATAATACATATTTTTGCCTATGGTACTTGAATAGGAAAGGCTTTGCCCTAAGGGCTAATGATTTGTGCATGACACACCTGATGCTTTCTATGCAAACATAATCAGGACGCTTGCTTCTTCTCCTTCATTCCACATCTCTGGAAATTAGACCATGGTCCAGTGAAGTCTTCTTAGTTGCTGCAAAGTGGGATAGAGCTGCAAAATGGCACCAAAGAACTCTCTCTGTTTCCATCTAATGATAGTTTAGCATTTTGGACTCCAAATATGATAGTCCTCCAACAAAAGCTTCACTTGATAACATGGGTAGCTTCATGCTTACTGGGAAAATTAGAAAAGCCAGGACATTATCTAAGCAGAACTCCCTGGAACAGCAACAGCAAGTACTAGCAAAGGCTAAAATGATAAGATTGTTCTTCAAACTGTTTTTTGAAATAAAGGCATTGTGAGTCTTTACAGTACTACATTATTCTTTTATAAACTTTTAATGCATTTTTCATCTGCCAAAAGACTGCTTAAGCAGTCCATTCCTGCCCACTTTCTTCCACCATCTCTTTATGCAAATATTTATATAATTTTTCATATTAACCGTCTTGCCAAAGCAATGGGAATAATCCAAAGTGCAGCATCAAAGGAACCACAATCCATATCCACATAACCCAACAATACATGATCTGAATGATTTAATTTACAGTAAGAAAACTGTGGCTTTGGCTTCAAGCAACGTCATCTGGAGTAAGTGACTAACAGAAACAGATTACCCTGCAGAGTATATAGGTACAATGTGATAGGAGATTTACCTCGAGTGTCCTCTCTACAGCAAAAAGGTACCCTTATTCTGACTGTGCGTTTGTACTACAGGTGTCTTGTTCAAAAATCAATAAAGATCAGGATAGTGGCATAGATAATAAACTACGTGATGCAATGGGAAATTAAGACACAATTCAGATCTGACTCAGTACACTGGCTCTATGCAACGGAGAGGATGAAAAAATGAGAGTAAAAAGATTGGGTGAATTTCTGGTCATTTGTTTTTCAAATAAACTCACTAGCAATCTGAAGTCTTCCTGGCCTTTCATGATCCCATTAATATGAGGGAGAACATTTGGAACTAGCTTATCTTGCTCTTCCCTTTAAAAAAAAAAAAAAAGATCAAGAATCCAAAGAGGAATGCTGTGGTAACCCATAGCTGGAAAAAGCAGTAACATACATACCCTTTGCTACCTCGCTATGAAAATTTACAAAAAAAAAATGTTTAGAAAAAAATCTAACTTTCTGAGAATAAACTTAAATATGGGAGAGGTTGCACACACTGTACTTGCGAAAGCCTGCTCCTTCAAAGAACATTTTTGAGAAATTGGAATACTTTCATGTTCATGAAGCACATATTGTGAGGGTTTAGAAAAACTTCCAAGAGGCTGAAGAAGTGTTCCACCCCCTCTAGTGATATCATTGTGTCACTACCTACAACCTTGAATGAACACCTCTCACTTCCAAACAGGTTTTAAGCCATTTCTTGTAAATGCTTGGAGCACTTGAAGTAGAGATTTCTAGCAGATGTACATTCATTTCTGTTCCTTGCAGTACGAATGTGAAGGCTTTTGGGTATTTCTCACTAAATGCTCTTTTCCAATGTTATCTGTGAAACCAATTATTCAATTCCTCATTTCCTCATCATGTCCATGTTCCTTGCCCTTTTAAATGAAATTATCAGGATCTTCCTAAATATAATTTATTGCTGGCTGTCCACTTTTACTCTGTTCTCATTGTAGTATTTTAAAGATGTAACATTATTGGTATTCTTGTTTTTTATGGAAATTCACTGTAAAGGCAGTGAAACCCAAAGCATCAGACAATGAGGAAGGAAGTAGAAAGAAGGGAGAGGAACTCGGGTATAAAACAGATGTAGGAAGCACATGCAGGGTCAGCCATAAAGGGTTCAGATGCTTATACACTAATGTTCAAAGTATGGGGAACAAACAGGATGAACTTGAAGTCCTAGTTAGTACATGAGGGCAGGTACAACATTGTTGGCATTACTGAAACTTGGTGGTATGGAACCCATGATTGGAATGTACTCCTAGAACAGGCTTGTCAAACTGGCAGCCCATGGGCCGGATATGTCACACGTAGGCCACGCTCACCCCGGGTCCACAAAGGAAAAAAACATTGTGATACGTCATGATCTGGCCTGTGATGCAATCAAGTTTGACACCTGTGTCCTAGAAGGATATAAATTGTTCAAAAGTAACAGATGAAATGAAAGAGGAGGAGTTGTACTGTAAATAAGGAATCACTACATATCTGCTGAATACAGAATACCAAGGATAAAAGCATTTGGGTGAAAATTTATAGAGGAAAAAGAAATGACGTTGCTGTAGGTGTATACTATAGGCCACCCAATCAAGAAGAGTAAATAGCTGAACTTTTTGCAAATCAGGAAACACACCACTGTAGTAGTGAAAGAATTTAACTACTATGGCATCAACTGGGAGGCAAACGTTGCAGCAAATGGGACATCAAATGGGTTCCTGAGGTGCCTACTGACAAATTTGTCATTGAAAAGGTAAAGGCGGGAACTAGACAATCATCCACATTGTTCTTAATTCTTACTAATAAGGATGAAATGATTTGAGGGGTAGAAATTGTAGGAATTTTGAGGGAGAGTGACTATGTCATACTGGCAGTGGTGGGTTCTGGATCCTGTTGCAACCAGTATGGTGCAACAGGGTCGGACGGCCACCACATGAACGTGTGCACATGCACGCAGTGCGCACATGCATATTTACTGCCCGTGCTGCTCCACGATGCCTCCACGATGCTCCAGCTGCTTGGCGGAGCATCGCACAGGCATTGTGCATTCCATGCGCATGCATGAAAGCCCTGAACAGCTCAAATACTGGTAAGGAACATGGGCAGGCGGGTGGGCCCTCTGGAGTACCATACTGAAACGGTACTTGGTGCTCCCGGCAGGCACCAGTACGCCAAATTCAACATAATGCAGGCATAGGTAATTAAACAATGTTTTAGACTTTAAGAGAGCTGTCTTTTACAAGCTAAGAGAAATTAGGAAGGATTCCATGGATGAAAATCCTACAAGGAAAAACAATTCAAGATGCTTGGGAAACTCTGAAGAACAAGATTTCTAGTCCTCAATGAAACTATATATCTACATAGACCGATCATGCAATGGGGCACCTCAAGTTTCTATCTTGAGCCCAACATCTCAACATCTTCATAAATGATCTAGATGAGAGTCTAGGACGGGAGCTCATCAAATTTGCAGACAACACCAAGCTGAGGAGCAGGGGAAGATTTCTAACAATTTGGAAGACAGACTCAAGATAAGATTCATAAGATTCCTGATAGACTTGAGCATTAAGCCCTATCCAACAAGATGCAGTTCAGTGGTGAGAAGAATAAGGTCCTGCATTTAGGAGGGAAAAATATAGAATATGCAGTACCTGGCTCAAGAATAAAACTGAGAGGGATCTAGGGGTCCTAGTAGATCACCACTTAAGTATGAACCAGCAATGTACTACAGCTGCCAAAAAGTCAATATAGCCTTAGACTCATCAAGGATAGCATCAAGATCATGAAAAGATAATACTTTTCTTTATACTGCACTAGTAAGGCCACACTTGGAATACTGCGTCCAATTCTGGTCACCATAATAGAAAAAAGATGCTGAGCATAGAAAGAGTTTAAGTAAGAATAACAAAGGTGATAAGGGCTCTGGATGATAAATAGTATAATGAACCTTTGAAAGAACTAGGTATGTCTAGGGATAACATGATAGCTGTCTTCCAGTATTTGAAAGGCTGTCACAGAGAAAAGGTGGGACGATTTATTCTCCAAAGCACCAGAAGGCAGGACAAGAAGCAATGTATGGAAGCTCATTAAAGAGAGATCCAATCTGAAACTAAGGAGAAATTTCCTGACAGTGAGAACAATTTATCAATGGAATAATCCAGAGTCATGGTGGTCCATCATTGCAGGCTTCCAAGAAAATATTGGACAACCATTGGTCCAGGATGGTATGTCTCCTGCTTCGGGCAGGGGGTTGTCTTAGAAGACCTCCAAAGTCCCTTTCAGCCCTATGATTCTATGTTCTAACACATTTGTTTATCTTTTTAAGTTGCCACAAGATGCATCCTATTTTGTTCCACTATTTACTGAGTCAGTTACCTTACAAGAATCAGGCTATTATGAGAATCAGTAAGAGCGCTGAACTGAAAGTAGGGAAACCAGAATGGAACCCTCACTTAACCAAGGAACTCAATGGCTGGATTCATACCATACACGTCTTGGACCAGTGAAAGATCTAATAGCTATATACTCACAACCTACTATGTTTGTTAATTTTGCTGAGATGTTTGTGTATGTAGCTTATGTATTCTGTGAATCCAAGCTGTTTGACTGAGTTTCTCTGAATATATTGAGTGAATCCAGAAAGTAGATTAATTCAGTATCTAAGATAAACATGTTGTGTGAACTCATCTATAAGGTCATTGCAAGCCGGTTGTTATGTCATTGACAATCAACCTCCTAGAATTGTACTGAGGAGAAAAAAGATGTAAGGGAGCCTTGTACACGTTTTGCATTATGCTTCGCAAAAGAAAATGGAATATAAATGTAATAAGACAGTTTGCTGGCTTGCCTGCAGAGGCCATAAACTAAAGCAGTATCTGATGAAATACTGAAAATGATATTAAAAGGAATGGTTTCATTCAAGTTAATGCCTATACCAGTGTTTGCTAACCTTTTTCCTATCAAGTGCTAAAAGCGGGGGCAGTGCAGAGGGGTCATGTGTGGGCATGCCCTCCCCCCACATGCACGCATGACCCCCCCACCCTCCTCCTGCTTTTGGCATGCGATGGACCTGTTTTTCGCACTCCCCACTCCTTTCTAGGAGCCTGGGGAGGGTGAAAATGACCCCCCACGAGACCCTCCAGAGGCTTCAGAGGCTCTGAGGGCAAAAAAGGGCCTTACTGTCAATCCAGGTCCATTCCTGAATGTCTGGTTTGCCCATAGGGACGGTTTTTGCCCTCCAGAGGCTTCAGGAGACTTTCCTGAATCCTCCGGAGGGAGAAAAATAGCCCAATGCGCAAACCAGAAGTCCATTCCCAAACTTTCGGTGAAAAATGACCAAAAATGAAGGCTGAAGTCAGCTGGCCAGCGCGTGCATGCGTGCTGGAGCTGACAGGGCAATGCCTTGCGTGCCCTAACAAATGGCTCCATGTGCCACGCGTGCCACAGGGTTGCCATCATGGGCCTATACAATAAAATTGAGTCAGTGTTTATATTGGCCAGTAACATTGAAAGGTTGAGAGGTTCATCTCCCAAATAAGTGATACTTGAACTGGCCTCACCCTGACTGTGTTGAAAAGAGCTCTGAAAACCTGGCTTTTTCCCTAGGCCTGGGACAGAGCATGTGTTAGATTCTGCATGCTTGATTCTCTTATTTTCTGGTACTTGGGTTGTAGGTTTTGCCTTCCTTATAATTGCATTGTATAGTTGTTGTTTTTACTTTATTCTCCCCCAAAGTCATTGAAGAGTTAGGCAGCCATAAATATTTCTAAAATCAAATCTGCTTTCTTGAACTGCAAGAGGGGTGACAAATAAATGTGATAATAAATAAATAAACAAACAAACAAATAAATAGAAGTACCAATAGAAAGAGGCACCTTGAGTGCAATCCCAAAACAATTGGAGCATCACTTGAGCTTCATTGGCATTGACAACATCATAGTTGGTCAATTGCAAAAGGCAGCTTTACTCGGAACATCTTACATCTTGTAAGAACCATCAAACATCCACATCTGTCTATTGCACATCCTTGCAAGATCTCAATGGGTGGATAAAAATGCCATATCCAGTCTGAACATCACAACTGATAGTAAAATCAATCTATCAAGATGTCAGCATGAATAAATCCACACATTTGTAGAAATATTAAAAAAAACAATTTTGGAGAAGGAAAAAAAATTCTTTAAAGGAGGATCCTCAAAGTAGTGACCATAGCTAGTGCTCCACATTGAGATAAACCTTGAGATATCCAAAGACTGCCCTATCTATCTGAAGCTAAATATACTTAGATTTTTTAACTGTTTTCAGAGACACCATTACCTTTGTAGCCCTCCTCTCTAAACTCAGTCATTTATTGATGTCTTTTAAAGGTTAGTCTGTGTAGAACTGGACAAAGTGGTTTAGTGATCTAATAAAACACCTACATTCTTTTCATAGGTATTATGAACAAGATAGATCTGCCATTCTAACCATGTGCCTCCCCCCACCCTCTCCAGATACAAGATATTGTACTTGTTCCTGTTAAATGTTATCCATTCATTCCTCCTTCAGGAATTTAAACCATTGCATTTAACCTACCATTTGAGTTTATCAACATCTGTTCTGAAATTTAAAATAGAAATAGGACTCTTTCTAATTTCTCTGCCCTTGGTATCATGAATTCAAGGATAACATGGTTTCCCCCAACTTCATCCATCTTGATAAATATTAGATCCGGGCTTCATTGTTCTTTTATCTCCTGACAGTTGTCTACAAAAGATGACAGGACTTGGTTGGACCTCTGACTCTTGGCAGGGTTAGATTTACAGCACTGCTCAAGGCGGCTGAAATCTACCATTATCACTATTGTGTGCTTTTTTAGAAATTTTGGTAACCAGACACAAAAAAAGATCTGTATCTGCTGCCTTTCAAAGCAGTTTATAATAAATGCCATGAGGATGTCACATTGATTTCTCTCTTCTTTTATTCTTATGTCAAAGCTCTTAACAATGGATGAATTTTTGGCATGTGCTTTATTTATATGTAGTGCAACACTCCATTTCTGTTAAGGGCATTGCTTTCAAATAAGTTATAGTATTCCCAGGCTATGTTTCAGGCACGTGTGTCACCCCACCAAGTTTCAGCGATGGCTATGACATTTGTCATTGCTCAGGTTATCTATTCTACAAGCCACCAGTCCCATTTTCACATGGTTAACAATCTGGGGACATATCAAGTGGATGGCAGCTATTTCCCCATTCCCAGAATATAAAAGAGAACCAAAGCTATACTGTCCAAACACTCAACATTAGTGGCAAATTATTTAAAAATAATTGCAACTTCCTTCTAATTGTTTCCAAAGCTTCTCTAGATTCAGAAAGATGGGTCGGAACAGAAACAGCAGCTAAATTACTTTCCACCCAGAAGTTTACTTGAAAAATTAACTGAATTGTCATTTGTCAATTCTGAAATTGTAAATTGCACCGCCCTGAGTCCCACCAGGGAAAATGGGTATATAAGTCGAATAAATAAATAAGTAAGTAAGTAAGTAAGTAAGTAAGTAAGTAAGTAAGTAAGTAAGTAAGTAAGTAAGTAAGTAAGTAAATATAGAAGGCAAATTGTTAAAAAGTACATCTTAAATAGCCATCTTAAATACAATGAACAATTTGTAGACGTCCTTGGTTTATGGGGATAATAAACATAAATTTTACATTTACTATCGGTTTGAAATGTTAGAAATGGAGCATATTATCATATAAAGTATTAAGAAACATTAAACATTAAATCAACCCAGCCATTCTGGAAAACCATAAACGTAGTAGTAACTCTACATGACTTCCGATTTGTTAGCGCTCAAGGATTCTTTAATTTTAGATGGAGCTGAAAATGTAGTACTTGGAAGTATATATTATGTTCAGGTTTTTTCTTCGACTTGCTGGCTTTGGGCTGTGTACAACCTGTTAATTGTCCCTTGGCTTTCTTACATCCGTTACCAATTGTGAGCAAGATTATAAGCTTTTGATGCCATCTGGTGGTCACAGACAGAAATTTTACAAAAGTTTTACCTTTACGTATTTCCCCACTGTAGTATTTGATTAATTAGAATTGCAAGAAAATAAATGTTGGGGTGAGCGTTTCTATTTTTCCAACCATATTATATTCTGTAAAGATGCAGATATGTGCACATGACAGAAAACAGCATGCTTATTTCTCACAGAACTGTCTGATTCTTTTTAATATCTTTTTTAAAAAATTTCCCCCTTCTTCATAACTCAGTTAGCCAGATATATTACTTCTCTCTTGTGCCTAGGTTAGAACATGATTTCCCTATTAATGTACCAAATATGATTTTTAAAAGAACTCCCTGATCCACAAAGATTCGTTTTCTTGCATCATCAATAACTCTGAAATGGCGTACAAATATAGAAAGGGCTGTCTCTCACACCAATGCATAAAGGGATAATTTGCAACCTACTCTGCTGCCTTCATCTGAAGGAAGAACAGATTGCAGGAAGATACTACTGTCCTGGAACTTTATGGCTGCCAGAATGTTGCATAGAAAACTCCCATATACTTTTAAATCCTATAATGCCTCAGAACATAGTAGCTGTTCATTTCTTCTCACTCTCTCACGCACCACATGCTAAAACAAACAGGAATGCCCTCTGCCTAGTTGTTGTGTCTCTCACTGAGTGAGCTAGGGCAGTGTCAAATTTAACTGGTGGTTCTACAATATTTTTGCAGAGGGAGGAAGGAAAGAGAGAGGTGGGAAGAGGGGTAGGTAAATCTCGGATCTAGAAAATATGAAAAATAAACCTTTGAAAAAATCTTCAATCCACTGTTCAGGATTTCAGAGGCAACCACAACAGCAAAATTCTGAAACACAAACACATAAGCACACACTTTCTTCCTTGTGTTTTACCACAAGTGCAAGGTCTGCTTTTTTCAGCAACATGTTGATCCATTGTTTGTGACAGGAATTGACAGTCAGCTTGCTACCTGAGCCTGATCTTGTGGGCTGAGAGTGTGATTGGCTAAAGTCACCCAGACAGCTTTCATGTCTACGGTGGACTAGAACTCACAGTCTCCTGGTTTCTAGCCTGATGCCTCTAGTCCCGTGATGGCGAACCTATGGCATGCGTGCCACAGGTGGCATGCCTAGCCATTTCTGAGGGCACGCGAGGTGTTGCCCTGTCAGCTCCAGCTGTTGTTGCCCTGTCATGCACACATTGGCCAGCTGATTTTCGGAAAGCCTCCTTCAGAAAGCCTCCTGAAGCCTCCAGAGAGTGAAAAATGAACTTACCGGGCTCACCAGAAGTTGGAAAATGGGCTGTTTCCGGCCTCCAGAGGGATTCTGGGAGGGGGGAATTTTTGCCCTCCCCAGGCTCCAAGAAAGTTGTGCATGCATGTGCGGGGCAGCAGAGTGGGGGTGTCATGCATGCATGCACAGGGGGCATGGCATGGGGGATTAAATTATGGGGTGAGCACCCGAGTGCATGCAATGGTGCGCAAGCACATGCTTTTGGCACCCGAGGAAAAATAAGGTTTGCCATCACTGCTCTAGTCCAAACTGGCTCTCTAAAATTCTGAATATATACAGGTAGTCCTTAATTTGTAGCCTTTTGTTTAGCGATCATTCAAAGTTATAACAACACTGTAAAAAGTTATTTATGACTGATCCTCATAGTTAGAACTGTCACATCCCCTTGGTTATGTAATCAAAATTCAGGCACTTGGCAACTAACATATTATATTTACAACAGTTGCAGCATCCCAGGTCATGGAATCATCATCTGCAACTTTCCCAGATAGTTTCCAACGAGCAAAGCAAGATTTTCTTAACAATGGCATGCTTCACTTAATGGCAATGTTTCACTTCACAACTGTGCAAAAATGTCATAAAATCAGGCACAACTCACTTAACAACTGCCTTGGTTAGCAACAAAAATTCTGATTCCAATTGTGGTCTTAAATCAAGGACCATGTGTATATCTTTTCATTCCAAACATTCTGAAGACCTAGGAAACACACAGCTGATTTCCTGGAATAGAAATACTTTCTATTTCCTTTCCATTTAGCATCAGGGACATCTCTAAAATGGATGGGTGGGTGGGTGGATATGGAGAAAGACAGATGATAGATAGAACAAATGTGGCAAACCCTTTGCACTGCACTATTCCTTTCCCTGACAATGGGCAACACAGTTTATGGATTGTAATTTTAGTATAGTTAGACCATGTATAATTGACAGAGTGGATTTTATCATACATTTTAGTTGTTATTTATTATTTGATACTAGAATTTTTAATTGTATATTTATTGAGTGTTTTGATTTGCTCTGGTCTCTGACTGTAATAAACTGAACGATTAATGGATGGATGGATGGATAGATAGGAATATTGAAGCCAAGACAGAGTTTATTGTTTTGATTCTAGCATAAAACCAGAACTACCAAGTCTGGGCTGGAAAATTCCAGATTGCCATTAGATGGTAAGAAACAATTAGTTTTCCAGTCTACATATGATAATCTTAATCACTTTCATTACAGTTATCTCCATTTCCAAACAGGTTCAATCAGAAATTGCAATTAATGTTTCTAAACAATATACTGCAAGATAAATTCTGGCACCTGGATTTCAAGTTTAACATGATATTAATTTCAATCACACTGTAAATTATGAAGAGTTCACCTGGTAGGATTGTCTATTAACCACAGCCAACTCATAATTAGGCTAAAGTGAAGAATTACTGTTTAAACTAGTATGACACATAACTTCAAGGTAGGTTCGCAACCAAGATATAGCTCTTTAAACAGTACTAAACCGTATCCTTTCCATATTGATGAATAGTCTGGGAACCATTCTCTTAAAGATATTAAAATAAATGATATTTATAAACTAGAAGAGTTCTACTTTACTCTGCAAATGGTACTTCACATCTTCATACTTATTCATATAAGAAAAACTTACTATCATTACAAGTGTGAAACTTAAACCAAAAGGTGACTTTAGCTTCTGAAATCCTAGAATGATTTTTTAATGTGAGTTTGTTTTTACATTCCCACTCATAGAAGGCATGGAGAGATTATTCACATTACCCACTCTGCAGATAAACTATTTTGATAAAATCATACCACCTTTCAGATTATGACGATTAGTGCAACAGTACTAATGAGAAGTACAGCACCTATGCAAATATTCTTTTCCTAAATTTTCTGCTATCTGTGCTTGTCGTTATTCTAGATATTCGAGCATTTGTATGGGAAGTACGCATTCAGTTGCCACAGATATTGTTTAGATCTGTAAGATATGCATACAGACAGGATAAAAATGGGTAGCATGGAAGCATGTTGCCCTCTGTAGAGTGTCCAAAGATATATCCTTAAATTTTCAGTTGCCTGTATTTATTATTGCTTTTCATCTTCCATATTTGGTTGGTTCCTGTGATTTATCATTGTCTGGACCTAGAAAACAACAGAAAACAAAATGGTTTCAGTCATTATAGATTCTTCAGATATAACACTAATTACAGAAGGCATCCAATGAGGATAAAGTCTATTTCAGTCTTTGTATATGTGGTGCTGTTGCACAGTAGAATGTCTAACGAATGCAATTAATATTCACACTATTTTGGGTTACAGATAATGCAAACATTTTGTGTAATTATCACAATTGTGACAATTACATCTTGTGTACTAATTGTGAGCTTTTCTGGACCAGGAAGAATTTCAAGTCCTTATTATTACATAATTGAACTACAGCAACTATGTGGAGCTGCTCTTGAAAACTATCCAGAAGTTTAAACTGATACAGCAATAGTTCAAATTGACCCCCTTTGAGATTTGCCTCCATAGCATTCTATTCCAGAATCTGCACTAATTGCCAGTCATTTTTAAAAACTTGCATCAAAGTAAATCTGCCCACCTGTAACATCTATAGAGGCCTTGGACCAGGGCCTTCTCAATGGCTATATCCCTAATAGAGAAGAAGTTGCCTCCATATATATGAATTGGAGATGGGTTGCTCCAGGATCAGGCTGGATCGGATGAACTGGTAGTAGTGGCTATGGGAGGTTCCGTCCACCCGCCAGGACAGTTCTGCACATGTGCAAAAACATCGCACGTGTGCATGAGCTAACCAATAATTAAAAACATAAAAACCCACCATTGATATGAACCATGTCTTACGTCCTAAACTTCTGAAAAAGGGGGCCGGGGGGGGGGGGGAACCCTGGCTTTGGAAGAGATGCTAGGTTTTCTTTTGTGATCTACCTTAGTTGGTTAGGAAAGTGTATAGTTATTGTCACAGTTTGATGTTTTTAACCTTTATTTCTGTTGTGTATTGAAGGAGAGTGGCATGGAAACACCAGTAATAAATTCTCATTATTCATACATGCATACTGTAAAAAACACAATAGCGATAACAATTAGACTTATATACTGCTTTACAGTCTTCTCTAAGCGGTTAACGGAGTCAGCATATTGCCCACAATAATCTGGGTGCTCATTTTACCCACCTTGGAAGGCTGAGTCCACCTTGAGCCTGGTGAGATTTGAACTGCCAAATTGCAGGCAGCTGGCAATCAGCAGAAGTAGCCTGCAGTACTCCACTCTAAACAGTGCGCCACCGTGGCTCAGTAAAATATTGTCAATCAAGGGATCATAGACAAAGTTCAGCTTTCTCCTTACCGCAGGGCTAGCTTCTGCATAAATTAACACATCCATTTTCATTTCTAAAACCTAGCAGCCAGTTTGGTCTAGTGGTTAAGGCACCAAGCCAGAAACTCAGAGTGTGAGAGTTAGGCATCAAAGCCAGCTCTATGACTTTGAGCCAGTCATTTCCTCTCAGCCAACATCAGCTTCGGCAACAAGCTGGTCAATCAATTCCCATCACAACTAACAGATCAACAGTTGGTTGACTGGGTGTGGAAAACAAACTTTGCATTTGCTGGAAAAATGCTCGGGAGGAAAAAAAAATCATTTCTATAAAAAAAAAAAGGAATATAGACTGCAGAGAAACAACTGATTTATTCCCCTTGAGTCTCCCAGGATAAGAAAGAGTGGGAACTTTACACAGACAGATACAAACATAAAAATAAGGACGGATTTCCTGACTCTGAGAGCTGTCAAACCATAGATTGGCTTGCCTCCTGGGTTTTCGATCATTAGAGATTTTGGACAGTCATTCCTGCCCTAAACAGGATATTGAAATAGAAAACCTCCAAGTTCCCTTCAAATGATCCTATGAAGTATTTTCAACATGCTACATCCAGTAAAAACACTGCATGATGCCCCCTGCAGCCATCAAAGACCAAAATACTTGGAGGAAAAATGCCTCCAATCAATGCTTTAGAACATGCCATAGGACATACTGTACACATTATATCGGCTTCTATGTAGGTACACTGATTAAAAACATCATGACAAATAATGTCTCCATATATAATTCACCTGATAGCAAGGTGGCTGTTTTGTTAAGCAAGAGGTATTTACTAAATATACCTGCTCAAGGTACTGTATTTTTCAGACTATAAGACGCACTGGAGTCTAAGACGCACCATGATTTTGAAGAGGTAAATTTTAAAAAAAAGGTTTTTGCACTCTGCAGGTTTCCCAAACCTTCTGCATACCTTGTTTTTTGAAGAAAGAAAAAGGCATGCAGAGCTTTGGGAGGCTTGTAGAGTGCTCCTGGGACCTGGGGGGGGGGGGGGGGCAGCAAACCAAAAACGAGCAAAAAATGGTCTGTTTTTTGCAAAAATGACCCATTTTTTGCAAAAACAGAGAGGGGGGCATGTAGAGGCTTTGGGAGGTTTGTATAATGCTCCTGGGGGCTGGCCCCCCAAAAACAGCCTGGTTTTTTGCTCATTTTTGCCCTCCCCAGCGCCCAGGAGCACTTTGCAAGCCTCCCAAATCCTCTGCATATCCATTTTTGCAAAGGGGGCGGGGTTTCAGTAGGCCAAAAATGCTGTATTCAGTATTCAGTGTATAAGACGCACCCAGATTTTCACTCTCTTTTTTTGGGGGGGGGGGGAAGGTGCTTCTTATACTCCAAAAAATACGCTACATTAAATTCTAGGCAAAATGGGATAATTCAGAACATATATTCATTTAATAAGAGCAGAGAGGACAGAATAATTTAATTCTGATTTTGGGTCTCCATGAAGCTCTGGCCCTCATCTATTTTTCTGCAATCCTGGCATTTTGTAAAGAGCGCCCCCTATAGTCACATTAAAAATAAATAAACACAACAAACCCAAGATGTTGAGATGAGGGAATGAAAGCACTGATTGGTTTCAAATTGATACCTGTGCAGGGACCATTTTTAACCAATGAAACACTGCTTCTTGGTGATTAGAGAAATGTTGGGAGTTAAGATTTACTCTGTTCCGCCTTATTGTTATCTAGTCTCCCATTTTCTAGGGATGTGTGATGGCATATTTTGTTAATTGGCTACTTTGATGTTTATTTACTTTATGGAAATGTATCTATTTTTGCTTCAAGCCCTGATAAAAAGTCATATCACATTCAGAGAAAGGCATTGTGTTTCTTGTTTCTTGTGAATGCCTCTTTTCTCCTCAAGCTGTTGGTCTGAAATTTAGCACCATTTTTCCTTCCAATGCAACAATTATTATTGCAAGCATCATCAGATTTTGTCTGAAAGCCAAAATTATGAGCACTGTAAAAGAAATGTACACAATTCAAAACCTGTGTACTAATTTCTATCACAGTTGGTGCCATAAAGTCCTAGCTTGCTAGTTAATGAAAAACAAAATATTTTGCCATTTATTATTTCTTCACTGGCAAACAAATCAATTATGTGCCTTTCCCCAGATTTGCATATCAAATTAGATTTGTCTATTTCTGCAGCGTGCAGAATTTGCTGACTCAGATGGTATTTGCATATGGATTATATGGTCTATCTTTTTGTTTTCTAAAACTGTGCAATGCTTTAGGTTTGATTTGGAAGAGGTGTTTCAAAATGTATTGGAGTAGAAAGGAACTTTTTTCTGGGATCAATTAAAACAGTGAGAAGATTCCTGCTGCAGCTTTGCAATATGGAAAGAAACAGCTGCTTTAATGACTCACAGAAAAACGCTGTCCTATGCTCCTCAGAGTTCCATAGAAGCTCTTTCAGATCCATATTACTACTACCTTCCTTATTATTTTTTCCTTCCTTACCTTATTTGTCTCGTAATTCAGCTATGGGCATACAAATGTTATCTGGTATTATCACAGATTTATTTGCTGCAACAGGTGGTCCTCAGGTTATGACACCAATTGGGACATTTCTACTCTACTCTAAGGGATGCAATCATAAAGCACAACGTCATGTGACTGCATTGCTTGGTGATGACAATCCTGAGCTATCGTAACCACAAGACGTGCAGGTTGTTAAGCTGGAAGAGGTGGATAGGACAAGCCAAGGTAGTGCCTGGGATGATTGATGCAAGTCACAAGATGGCCTGGAAGGTTCAGTATAGACCATGAGTTGCAGGAGATCAGGGAGGGTCTAAGAAAACCAGCATGGGCGGGAGCATGATGCAGAAGGGAGAAAAAACAAGCCACTTACTAGAGTGTTTTGCAGCTTTTTCAGCTAGCTTCCCACTAACTTTGTTTGGCAATCATGTGACTGCAGATTCCTTCAACATCATAATGCAAGCCAGATGATGATCACATTACCTACGGTGTGCTGCAATGGCTGAAACCTTGGGAGGTGAACTTGTCCATTCATTTTTCAGTGCTGCCATAACATTGAATGTTCACTGTTTGAATGGACATAAGCCAAGGACTATCGGTATTACTGCTATCTTTTCTAAAGCAATATGTATCTATATATACTCAAAACTGCCCCTTTTTCTTCACCAAAATATTGTAAACGTACCTGGTTTAATATAAACTGTAATGGATTCTCAGGTTTCTCATATACCAAGTTTTCTGTGATCTCCTAAATATAAAGAAAGTAGTAATTGCATTTTATTTCATAAAAAGCAAGTAATAAAGATGTATCTAAAAAAAAAAAGAAATTGAAGACTGCATCAAAATACAGATTCTAACTCATAGGATAACCAAGTCCATCTTCAGCCATGGAAACACACTAGATGACTTTAAACTAGTCACTCTTTCAATCCAGTCTATCTAATAGGATTGTTGTTGGGATAAAATGAAGGGAGATTCCCATATGAGCTGCCTTGTCTTCCTGGAAGAGTAGGCAAATCCTGTGTAGTTCTAGTATCATGTGTATTGATCATTTGCAATCTGCTGCAAGCTTTCCTATTGGTTTTTGGAAGTCAGCAATAAAGGACACAAATAGTGACCATTTATCACTACAACAGAACATTATAATGTCATAGTTGCGAACTGACTGCCAGCTACTCAAATTGTGATCATTTGACTGCATGGATGCTATATGACAGCCACAAATACAAGAACCCATTGAAGGTCCCCTTCGTTCATCACCATTGCAACTTTGAATAATCTTTAACCGAGTGGTCATTCAACGAGGACTACTTGCATGTCATTTTGGTTTGGTCATGCCCTATCAATTGTACTGAATCCCATTCTTGGGATAACACATTAAGGAGAACTTAAGAAAATTAGAATAGATCCAGAGGTGTCCATGATGATGGCATTAAAAACTTTAATTCTTAAGGACTGGGAATGTTTTGTCTTCAAAAGTGAGAAAAGGGATGTGCATAAGGTTGGACTTAGGAGATGGTCAAGTCAAATTTAAAAGACAGAACCTGATTGAACATTAAGGGGGGGAAAGTATAGTGATAAGAGCAGTTCAATGATGGAACAAATTACCCAGAATGGTGGTGGGTTTTCCTTCGCTGGTTGTATCAAGGCAAAGATTGGATAGCCATCTATTGTAGAATGAATTCCTGCACTAAGCAGGGGTTGGATTCACTAGCCTAAAAGCCCCCTTCCAACTCTATGATTCTATGAAAATGATGCAAAACTATATTGTCTCAGATAAAAAAGGGTCACTTTTTGAAATGGGAATAATAGGATATGCACAAGATATATATAAGTTCATGTGATTACATCATTTGATATTTATATATATACATCAAGACATCTATTTGAACAACTAAAAGTCAAAGTTAAATGTATCAGAGGATGCTATGGCGGCTGAGCTATCACAGACACCGCTGATCACACATGTCCCCAAAACAGAATCATCATAGAAACAGCATTAAAATGCACACATTCCAAGTGTAACAAGGAACAAAAATCAAAACCACCAACAAAAAGTCATTAATTTATCATGTGACACACAGTATTTATGCACACTGTTACACCTCCACTAATACCGGCATCTGTTTTTCAGCTTATATTAAAGTTTTCTTTTGTAGTAAAAATGAAGTGTCCTTTGAATCAACTTCTGGTGACTATGTTAATATATTTGAGTAGCTTTTTTGGCAAGAATATGAAAATGGTTTATAATTTCCCAGCCCTAGAATTTCCTAATGATCCTCCATCAGTCATAGTTCTTGACTTACAAATGAAATGGCGCCTTAGGACTTGTAAAACACTTCTGGACATCGCAAAATGTCACAACCTGCCCCCATCATGGTCACGTAGCCACATTTCGGGTGCTTGGCAACTGGCTCACTTTTTATCACTGGTTGCAGCATCCCTCGATCATGTGACTTCAATTTGTGACATTTTTTGCTAGTTTCCAGGGTTTTGTTGGTCTCCAGCCCCAAAAAAATCCCCACCCATTTGAAACAATGGGTTCATTTAATGACTATGTTATTTGCTTAATAACTGTGTGATTTACATAATGACCACAGTGATCCGCCGCTTAACAGTTGATGCAAAAATCTATAAAACAAAATTGGTCCAGTCATACGGATGCCTCAACTTATAGTTGCAAAGATTTCATGATGAGATTCCAGTCCCAATTGTGGTCATAAGTCAAGGACTATCTTTAGATCAAATCCTTAATTGTTTTCAAGATCAGGCGAGATTATTAGGTGATAACACCTTGAATGTTTACTTTAAATTAGAGAATAATCCAGTAAGACGAGCGAAAAAGGCCAATGAAATGCTGTGCCTTCTTGATAAATATCTTAGGCTTCAAAATGCATGATTGTGTTTCTCTAATATTACAGATACTACCACTGAAATATTTCTGAACCAGTTTCTGAAGTGTTTGATCTAAAACAGATCTTCAAGTAGAACTGGGAAACAAAATGTTAAAGACAGTTTTAGGAAATCATTTTGCAACTTTGTTTGTTTGTTTATGCCCCACTTTTATTGTAAGTATTCCTTGACTTATGACCATAATTGGGCTGAGAATTTCCATTACTAAGCATCGTGGTTTTACAATTTCCATTACTAAGCACCTGATTTTACAATCTTTTTGCTGCAGTTGTTAAGTGAATCACTGTTGTCGTTAAATGAAACACACAACTATTAGCAATTCTGGCTTCCTCCATTGACGTTGCTTCTTGGGAAGCCAGCTGGGAAGGACGCAAGTGGCAATCCAATGACCGAGATGCTGAAACCATCATAAATACATGCTGGTTGCAAAGTGCCTGAATTTTGATCATGTGACCATAGAGATGCTGGTATAAGTGTGAAGACCAGTCATAAGTCGCTTTTTCCAGTGCCATTGTAACGTTGAAGTGTCGCTAAATGAATAGTTCTAAGTCGAGGATCAGCTGTATTACATAAGGTGTAGTACATAACGTGTATTCAAAATTGGAACTATTTTGTTTTTAAAGGCAAATTTGGAGCACAGGAACTGGTACTATTTCTTGAAGGTTATCCTTGATCATTTCCCCCCAGGAATAACATTAATTAATAATAGTAAAACCTTAAGTGGTTAATATATTGTTATCTTGAATTGAATTAAATACACAGGACAGTTAAGTAATCAGGGGACAAATAAGGAATGTTATATTCTTGAAACTCGCATGAAGTAACCTTAATCTTCAAAGACAACTAAACTTCTGGGTCCTGAACTGAGAAATACTTGCCTACATAAGGATGGATAAGATGATTCAAGTCAAAAACTGCAATATTCATATTCAAGTTAAATAGTTGGGAAGGGCAAGGAGAGAGGAAGTCACCTGAAATATCTGCAGGATGTTATGCCTCTCTACATATTCAAGAGAAATCTCAAAAGGATCTAGATAAACTATTGGCATTGGCTCATTCTCAGGAGGTTCCTCAGGAACTTGAGCTGGTGGAGCAGTCTGTTGTATCACTTCTTGAGGTGCTGGTTCTTGAACCCGCACAATGCTTTCCACTGATCTGATCAAAGCCCTTGGAAAATCAATTTTTTTCTGAGACGGCAAAGATCCAAGAGTTTGGAAAGATGAAGAGGGAATCTGAGTCTCAATTTGTGGCACTGAAGCTTTTGGAATTGGCTCAGAAGCTTCTGGTGCTTGATCTATAGATAATACTACTTCAAGTAGTTGGCCACTAGTCCTAGAAGTTTCAGTTGTAGGCACTGGAAATGTAAGCTCTTTCTCCACTTCAGTAATCAGAACTTTTTCAGGCTCTTCCTACAGTATATGCAAATCAGAAAAAAAAAGTTACAATCAGCTAAGAATCAGAAATGAACATGCATTTTTCTTATATATGATTTGATCTAAGTTACAATATAGACATGCCCGTCATATTATTCTCTTTCAGAGGAAGCAGCATTCTGAAAAAACAGAAAAGATGTAAAAGTAGTAGGAAAAAAAGTAAAGTAAGAAAAAAAAGAAAATACATCTACTTTACACCAATGGCATTTATAGTACTTTCCTGTAACTTTTTATACTGCAGTTTATCCTTAAGTTTCCCTTGCACATACGTGCTAGTCATTCCTGACTCTGGGAGTCAGTGCTCATCTCTGTTTCAAAGTTGAAGAGGCAGTGCTGTCTGAAGACTTCTCCGTGGTCATGTGACCAGCCTGACTAAATGCCATAGGCGCACGGAACGCTGTTTCCTTCCCACCAAAGGTGGTTCCTATTTTTCTACTTGCATTTTTACGTGCTTTCGAACTGTTAGGTTGGCAGAAACTAGGACAAATAACAGAAGCTCACTCCATTATGCGTTAGGGATTGGAACCACTGACCTGCTGACCTTTCTGATCGACAAGCTCAGCGTCTTAGCCACTGAGCCACAGTGTCCCTTTAATTTATCCTTACTTCCTCTTTATTCATATGCTCCTTTATTCATTGTCTGTATTAAAACTTACCATCTCTTCCTTTTTCAGCATCTTTCATTAATTTCATCCATGGAGTCTCCTTTGTCTAGAACCACTGATTATTCTTTCATACATCATTTTTGTACTCAATCCGCATTCGTTCAATAACCATTCATTCTTGAAAAAATCATCTGCACACACGGCGTGGAACTTCTGATTCTTAATCTTTTCTATAAGCCAGGGTTTTGCTAGGATTCAGCTAAAGCCTGTTGTTCCTACACAAAACTATAGCAAATCATTGTTCAGGTTTATTTTTCTTTTGTGACTCCTGAATTTCTAATGTGTCACCTGCTTCCAATGGCTGAGCTCATAGATCACATAAACAACAACAACAACAAAACAATAGTAAAATATATCTAATACATAAGAATCTAGGCTGCTAATGCAACTTTAGTTTGCACAAAGGCTAGATTCTTGTATGAGGGAGACAAACTCATGCCAACAGTCACTTCTCAGATCAGAAAAAATATGGATCTGTCTAAGAAATAGGAAGTGGATATCCAACTCAATTTCTGGCTACGTCTAACATATTACATTGTCTTGGTTAATCTAAGTAATTGCATCAACTTTGCCTAGCAGTCTGGTTATATATTTTGCATTTATCTTTTATACTCCACAATTTTCTCTTTGTTTTGCCTTTGGGGGAATTTTGAGTATGCCTTTAAAAAACAGTCCTGTTATCATGTACTTAGTCAAATATAGTGGCTTTCCTTTTACCTTCTCTCTAGTAGACTCTCTAGTAGAATATTTAATTAGTTCATAAATTAAAAGTTTAAAACCCATTCCTCCAAAAATATATGCATCACTCAGGGTAGATAACAATCAATATATGCAGTCTTCAACTTACAACCACAATTGGAATTGAAATCTTGATTGTTAAGCAAAGTGGTTGGTAAGTGAGGCACCCTTATGATGACTTCACTCAACAAACATAATCCCAGCTGTTCCAATTGTGGCAGTTAAGCAACCACACAGGCTGTTAAGCTGACGGAGCGAAAGACCTGCCTCCTGAAGAATGGCAGGCAGTTCCATGCTGGGCCAGGCTGCAGAACCTAAGTGTGCATCTTCAGGATCCAGGTTTCATTCCTGCAGCCCACCTGAGGATTTCCCCTGTCCTCTGTAGGCAGAAGGGAACCTCTGCAGCAGGTTGCAGAAGCAAAACTTGGATCCTGAAGGTCCGAGCTTCATTTCTGAAGCCCGCTGGAGTTTATGTCCTCTCCATGGCAGTAGTGGGATTCAAATAATTTAACAACCGGTTCTCTGGCCTAATGATTTCTTCCTACAACCAGTTCACCAAACTGTTATTATATTTCAACAGTTCATTTTATGTATTTATTGTTATAAATGTACAATACCCAGAAAAATCCCAGCAGCCCTCATCTGTCTGGGGAAGCTACACAGGACTGAGCGTGGTTAGTATTTAAATAGGAGAACACCAGGTAATACCAGACCTGTAAGTGATCAGGGAAATCCAAGGCAAACCTGTTCTGTAGTGTTGCTAACAAATAAAAGTGAACATTTTGTAAAAATTTGATCAGGGAATTTTATTGTATTTACATGTACTAATCTGGTTAGGTTTCATACCAGGCCACCCTGGATCTCTAGGATTTAGGACTACAGTCTTATGTGCCCTTTATGTTTACTATATATATATAGTATTGCATTTTATACATGATGTACAATGACAATAAAGGCTATACTACTAGTACTTTGAAGAATCCACTTCCAAGCAAACATAAATTGGATTATTCTAGTTTGGGGGGATGGCAACAGGTTCAACTTGACAAAGAAAGAGTAATTATAAATGCAATGGAGGTGTAAACATTGTTGTGTTTGAATTACAGCTCTTCTAGCACTGAATACAAGTATAAGATAAATCATAAGATTAAATTGTCTGTTAATCAAATCTTCCCAGGAATTGTAAGAGTCGAACTCCCAAAACTTTGTTTGGGAAAAGCTGCAACAAATATTTAAAGTGTTCCCTTCAATTTCATTGCAGCCTTGCTTTTTTTTTTGCACTGCAATCCTGCAGTGCCTCTTGCTCCTGGGTAACAAATTTAGGCTTCCTCTCTAATAAAGTTTCTAGTCCATACCAATGTCTCTTAAATCAGATGCCCTTTAAATTACAGCATAGCCACCCTAGGCTCTTCTTGTCTGAGACTACTAGGTGTGAAAATTTCTGTAGAGTGCCAATTCAACAATGTTTCTCAATCTGGAGAGCTTTACATGGGTGGACTTCAACCCCCAGAATTCCTCCAGCCAGCATGCTATGTGGGGGGAATCTGGGAGTTGTAGTCCAAAAGTCTTAAAAATGCCAAGTTTGAAGTCCCCTGCCTTAGAGGCTGTTGCGCGAACCTCTCGCCCCTCTCGCCCACCGCTTGACTCATCACAGCGCCTCCTCACCTGTTTTTCCACCGACCCCGGCACGGGCTCTGGCTCTGGCTCTGGCTCTGCCATCTTGAAGCAAAGGCGCGTTTCATCTCCCACCTGTCCGGTAAGGTCTTTTGCTGCTTGGGATGTTCCGTAAAGTTGTTGTGAGTTCTATTCCACCCGGAGGGGGAGAGTCGGTGAGAAGACGTCGTAGTTGCTATGGAAACTACTCCTAAGCATGCCTTCCTGAATCTTATGGCAGGTCACGTAGGCAACAGAATATGCTCTCCTAGGAAAGAGACAGAACTTGCTTCAAGTCACCTGATTGGTAACCGGACATTTGTCCTCGGGGTAGACATTTTTCTAAAGGGCAAAAATGCTTTCATATCTTGTCAGCCTGCTTTGAACATGGGGATTTTCTGTTAGAAACGCGCCTTTTCCTACCAGAATGGCTCAATATAGGAACGCAATAAAATATAGTCTTGGAGGAGTTGTGGAATGAATATTCAGCCGAATGTTCATTGAGTTCAATGAAACCTCTAATATTTTACGGAGAGAATAACGAAGTGTTTGCTCTTTGGAAGTCCTGATAAAGTAGAATATATTTACTAACACAAGATTGTGGTCTTTAGGTTTTAAAAAAAACACTGGCAAAAAGGAACTTTTTCCTGGTTATTAAATATCCATTATCTACGACCTTTCAAAAGAGTGTATCTGATCTTATAGGGGACTGTAGAATTGGTAAGTAAAATGATATAATAACAATAAAACCATACAGATCTTTATTTGCCAGCTGGAATACGTAGACTTAGTAGCTAACACAGCACAGGAGGAGAAAAGCTGTGTTATTCCAGGATAGTAAAAAATCAGAACAAAATCTGGTATATTTTTCTGAGTACAAATTTTATAAAAAGCTTTCCTGAACTACAGCTCACTTCATCAGATATATAGAATGAGTAAAGCCATGTAGCATTTCCATTGGAATGAAGCAGAGAGGGAGAGTTAATACAATTGTTATTTGGAAAAGGTGCTACCCTACACCTAATTTTTAGTTACAGAAGGAAAACAGAATTAATTGCTTATTAGTAACCTATGACTATCACTAAGTGTTGTATCTTATGATTCTTGATGAATGTATTCTATTTTATTATTCTTGGCCTTGGCCAATAAAGGATTCTATTCTATGTGAATTCAGAACATGAAGGAAGAGAAAGTTCAGGCAATATAAATACCCTATAGTGATATTATTGTTTTTAAAGCAGCAGGTGACATAGGGATACATGGATGCTCAAGATAGTGGAATACTTGTATGGAAACACTATGGCAAATAATTATTTCTGCTATTATTTAATAATACAGTTCTTGCTTCTCAAAAAAAACATCAAGGAAGTCATCAGCAAGTCCAAAATATTATTATTTTAATTGGGAAAAGTTATTAATTTTAATTTCTTGAAGTAAAGTAAAAAATAATTCAGGATATAGCAACAGAGAAAAGTGTTCTCATTCAGTCTATTAAGTAAATGAGTTGCCTTGCATGTTCCAGAAATAAGCCTTAATGCAAACCTATCCAGTGATTTCAGAACTTGATATTATGTGTTACTGAACAGTATAAATATGCATTGTATTTTTAAAAAAAATCAACTGTACTCAGTAATGTGTGGGTCAATGACTGACCCATATGTGTGCATGTGCATACACACACTCATTCAGACTAAAAGTAGCATTTTGGATGTAATGAATTCTTGTGCTTCACTACTGACTAGTTTCCTTAATAATTTTCCAGTACCTCTCATCTTTATCTCATGTATAACAATACTTAGTGAATTATCTTCCCTGGCTGATTCAGTGATTGTTTTCTGTTGTGGAAAAGACCATTAGGTTAATCCCTTATGCTTTTCATCTTCAGCCTTAGCAGTGAGTTTTTGCCGTATTCAAGAAGGGACATTACTTTTACCTTATTAACATCTTTTTCCATTCAAAATAATTTATTTTCTATCTGAAATTTGCCATGGATATTGACCACAATAATAAAAATATACTTTCTGCACTTTTTATCACATATCACAAACAAAATATCAATAACACTGTTATTGATATTTTAATAAACTGAATTATTAAAATAGTGTAATCAAAACCTCTCTGTATTGATTTCTAGGGCTGTACAGTATAGCATTTTTTTGATTTGGTTTCAAAAATATGCTTCAGAGTATAAGGAGGCACAGACATCAGACCTATTATGAGCACATTCAAAGAGGTAGTTTAATGTGTCTAATCCATGATGCAGCACAATGTATGTCAGCATAAATTTGATCCATCCCATAGCCATTTTTAACTCTGCTTTGTTAATGAGGCCAGTGAGTAGCATTGTTCTAATAGTGAAAAATATCCACCAATCACCTCTAATGTAAGTGAAACTTGGATTGGAGAAAAAGGCAAGTTCACACATGGCTAGAATGGTGGGTTTAGTCATTTGTCAGAACCTGAATTGAGTGTGTCCCAGTAAAGCAGAAAGGGTTCTTCCTCTCTTGCTTTACCGGAAAGATCCTACCTAATCCCATGATCACTTGCAGTACCTGATTCATGAGGTGGAAAGATAGTCAGGTGATTTCATAGAGTAGACAGAGAGAGAGGGGGGGGGGATTATTGGCTACCCAACTTTAAAAATAAAGTTCAAAACAAGCAAATTATGAACAACCCCAGAAACAATATGAAACCAAAACAAAGCCATCTAATAAGAGGCCAACTATTTGTTGTCCATAGCCTGGAAAAATATCTGGGTTTTTAATAGCTTTCTGAACACCATCAAGGTGACACTGTTTGGATCTCAGAAATATTCCAGAAGGAAGGACCATGACAGAGATTACTGGACATAGAGTATGCTTTCTCTGACTAATTGCACCAGCCAGGCAGAAACAATTGGAGGTAGAGAATCCCTCAGTAAAAAGATCCTATGCCTTATTGTAGGTGATCACCAAGACTTTGAATTTCATCAGCACGTCAACTATAAATATCCAACCGATGGTAACCATCCAACTATCTTTCTATCCAAACTGTGATAGAACTTTAACAACATCACTTGGGATGTGTAATTGGGTGTCATACTGACAATACTTCACCCAAAACCAATGGATGACCTCACCCAGCAGTTTCAAGTAGAGTTTTAACAGAAAAGAATTGAGCGTCAAGCACTGCAACAATCCATAAATGAGGGGGCTGTTGGCTCAGTTTCTCAACCCTGTTAACACTGATTGAAACCAGCCACAAAGAAAGTAGGAGGACCAGTGCAAAACATTGTCCCTGGTCCCAAACTTTGTAGCTGGATCTAGAAGGATACCACAATCAAGCAGCTGAAAGATCTAGCAGCATAAGGAAAGCTGAACTCTCATTTCCCCGCTTTGCCACAATAAATCAATAAGGAGAGCCAATGCTGTCTCCATACTGTAATCCAGTTTGAAACTGAAATGAATGAGTCTAAACAATCTGTTTAGGATCCTCTGGAGCTAAAGCCCAACTACTTTCACTAAAAACTTCCCAACAACGGAATGGATGGAAATTTTTCAGGGTTGCCAAATTCAGTGATGGCCTCTTGAGGAGAGGGTGTATCACAGTTTGCTTCAAGGTTGTAAGGTCAACCACCTCCCTCCAATAAGCAGGTATCATTTCATGGATCCAATGACAGGATTCTTCCTGGGCAGGCTTGACAAAGCAGAAAGGGCCTGCATTTAACAAACTGAGCTTGCAGTCAGGAGACATAGGATACACATATACCTCAGATAATCCTATAGAACCATTCAATATTCTCTTCTCCAAATCCTCAGATGGTATATTGGACAGGGTAATTGGCATTGACTGAAGCAAGAGGATTGTCAATTTCAAGCAGCATGTATAGCCTGCATGACCTCCTGACACTGTGGAAATCTGTAGAATACCTTGAAGGTTGCATGGACACTTCTGGATGAAATACAAAAACTTACTTGTTTTAGACAATACAGCTATCGTGGGCAAAGCCCCAACCTTACACATGAGAGCTAGAAAAAGAATGAAAATGACTTCCAAGGGTCACACTTTTCTCATTGTATGATCTTATTGTCAACAATTATCTATTACAGGCCATTGGAAATTACAGGCATGCCTACATCAGCTAAAATAAGAGCTGGGCAGATCCCTCTTCTGATCACATAATTAGTTCATCATACAAATATCAAGGCTTGTGTTTGGGGGAAAAAATCACTTCACCTGTGGTTCTGAAGTAATTGGCCTTTAGAATGGAAATGAGAGGAAAACTGCATCATGCAGGGTGCCCTTCAGGGATGATTAATCAAGCATACTCAAGCCAAAAGTTAGGAGGACATTGAGATGTACCATTCAATTCCTAAAGTAGCTGTATACTTTCCTGGGATTGCTTTGCTTGTTCTTTTGATCTCTACATAATTTGGTGTCATCATATTTTAACTTTCCTGCTTTTTGATAAAAGCCAAAAAAAAGTTACAACTTTATCTTGTTTTTCTTGTGTTAGATAATGGGAAGGTCAATTCATTTTTCTGAAAATTAGGATGAACTAACTTGCCGTGAGTAAAACGGTCTCTCCTGAGCCCCAGTTCTTATATACAAGTGCGAGTTTACAAGTTATGTAAAAGCCATATTTGTTCTTCACACATTTTTTTTCTTCCTAATGTTTTCAAGCAAGTGTGGGTTCTGCTTTTTCAGATCAACCAAGTGTTGATCCATTGGTAGTGACAGAAATTGATTGACCAGCTTGTCACCCAAGACTGACTTTCTTGACTGAGTGAGTGACTGGCTCAAAGTCACCAACCATCTTTCATGCCTAAAGTGGGACTAGAACTCATAGTCTCCTAGTTTCTAGCCTGGTGCTTTAACCATTAGACAAAACAAGTAGATCCAAATTTCAAATTTTGCAATGAATACATATTAGGACTTGATTAAGGCCTTGTTCACATTGTATTTCCTATGCACTTCCTTTTGTATTCTCTCATTAAAGATGTCAGACTTAAACAGTATATATTAATTTGCCCAAGTAATTTGAATTTTGTACTTAAACATATTATATGCCTTCAAAAATTAAATTGCACTGCTAAGTTCTGTACTGTAGAGATTTCACAGTCGATGTGCTCTGGTAAGTGTTCTTGCTTCAGTCCATGGCATTTCCAGAGCAGTTGTAGAAAGCCGGTTCTAGTCAGTATTTAATGTTGCACTAACCCAGGGATCTGCAAAGTCGGCTCTTTTAAGACTGGTGGACTTCAACTCCCAGAAGTTGAAGTCCACCAGTCTTAAAAGAGCCGACTTTGCAGACCCCTGCACTAACCCATCATGTGTTTCAGTATGAGAAAACCTCTATGCTCTTAACTTCTTTCCAGATATAGTTCTTTGATGATGCTGGATAGAAGGAAGGTCTCAAGGGACTGAAACCCTATGAATTATCTTAGTAATATAACATAATCATACAGACTCCAGCCATCTGTAAATTATTATGTTAGGGATGGATCT
Organism: Rhabdophis nuchalis; assembly: GCA_039707465.1. Lineage (NCBI taxonomy): Eukaryota > Metazoa > Chordata > Lepidosauria > Squamata > Natricidae > Rhabdophis > Rhabdophis nuchalis. Next base: position 39,300,566 of record CM077649.1, on the reverse strand, counting down.
GAGTACGGTTGTTCTCACTGTAAGAGAATGTTGAGAGAAACTTAAATACTCAGAACTCTATCTTGAACTTTTCTTTCTTTCTTTCTTTCTTTCTTTCTTTCTTTCTTTCTTTCTTTCTTTCTTTCTTTCTTTCTTTTTTGGAGAGGGAGAGGAAAGAATTAACTGTGATTAGAATTCAAAAGGCCTTCAATGCAACTTTGATTCTTTTGTAACAAAATATGTAAAAATGGAACAACCGAAGAGTAATCAGAGAAGTAAAAAAGGCATTAAGATAGCTTTCCTCAGTCAGAAGTCTTCCAGACTTCAATTTCTATAAATCTGAGCCAAAGGAACTGTTGACTAAGAATTATGGAATTATGGAGCTTAGAATACTTCAAATATGGAAGCTACTAGCATAGGAAACAGGGATAACAACATGTATGGATGTGTGTGAAGTCAGAAGAAACGGGACAGAAGATATAGAAACCACCGAAAAAGTTGTATTTATGTATGCGAGAAAAGGATTGCATCTTTTACCTGTGAAAATCTCCAAATCGTTCATCTGTCAACAAAATCTTGTATAGCTGTAGGCTTAACATGCATTTCCAAATTAAATTCTACCTCTGAATTTTGAAAGGCTATTATAACTAGTAAAAGGCAAATGAGAAACAATGTTGTCACAAAGTGAGGTCATGCTTGTTGAAGCATCACAAAAGATTTGAGGTGGATGCTTGCTACTTCACATAACCGGGTCATTCTTGAGTAGCTGCTGAATTATTTATTTTAAAATGTTATACCTTTTTTTTCCTTGTCTTCCAAAACTGAGTTCAGGCATAAAATTATACATCATAAGGCTAGGAAGGGGCTTATCATCCAGTTCAATCTCCTCTTCTAGAGCACAAATCTGCTACTGAGGTCCTCCTTGATAGATAACCATCCAGCCTTTGAACACCTCCAATGCAGTAGAAGCCATCACCTCCTGGGCCAATTTGATCTAAGAGTAAGAACAATTCTTATTATTAGGGAAGTTACCCTGAAGTCCAAATAAAATTAAATATTAATATAAAAACATAATATCATTAACATCTTCCAACTTCCAAGAGCTAAAGCTCTTTTGAATAGTTCCATTTTAACCAACTTTATAAATGCCAAGAGTAGGGCAACCTATGGATTACAGTGAGCAGGATATTCCAGGGGGTGATGACCATAATGAAAAACATTAACTTCTCTTATAGAAGGGGTGTCAAACTCTCCGCATCGTGATGTATCAGGACTTTTTCCTCCTTTGCTAAACCGGGTGTGGACATGGCCAGCGTGTGACACATCTGGCCCGTGAGCCACGAGTTTGATAGACCTGCCTTACAGCATCGCTCATATAGGACAGGGAATGGGAATATGAACTAGAGAAGGTTGATTCCTTTTGAAGCAGATAGTCCTGCATGTAATTGCACATAAAGTCATACGGTACTCATTGGTCAAAACCAACACTTTGAATTGTACCCAGTATAACCAAGGCAGAGCCTGCACCACCATTTTTATAAGGGAAAAGTAGCTCTCAGCTGCAAACAATTGGTTCCTGCATTTTGCACAAACTGCAGACGTCAAGTAGTCTACAAATGCAGCTCCATGTTGTGCACATTACAATAATTATAATACTCTGTCTGAGAGGTGGTGAGGGTGTGACTCTCTGTCACTAGTTAATAGTCAATCATCAGGGAAAATGCACACAACTAAAATAAGTCAACCATTTCAAATGCAAGCCATGTTGATATTTTAACATGTATGCAGTTATATCACCCATACCTACAGTTTTATTTTATAGCATTAAAAATACTTTGTCAGTTTTAAGTTCAGGATAGCTTTTTGTTTGTTAAATTGCTTAATCAACAAATAAATGCACTCTTGCGACAAGGAGACAGGCAAATTACCAGTCTATGTTTTACTGTAATGTGCTTTCAATATAATTTGTACAACAGTCTAGATGCCTCCTACCAAAAGCCAAACTAAAAGAGGCTCCTCCATACTTCTCAAAGGCTATAGGTTGTGCATGGATCTGAACTGTTTGGGGCAGAGGTTACACTCAGGTGACTCTATTTACTTCGTCAGGATCACATGCCAAAATTAATCTCAGATCATATTGCAAGATTCTTTGACTCTACCCATTTGTCATCCAGCCACAGTAGATTAAGGCAAGCTTATCTTGTTCCAAAATCTAACAAAGGAGTCCCTTAGGAAGAGCCTCCCGCTTTCTGAAGGTATTTGAGTGACAGTCACAAGACACAGTCCACTGATACAATAAAGATGTAGCTTAAACATGAACTCTTAACTGTATCCGATCCAGTTCACTCTTGGTCTTCCTTTACCACTGCTTCCTCAATAAGCCAAGGATCATCACACAGGGAAATATTGCTCGTGACCAGTCTTATAAAATAAATGGGGCACTAGATGCTCCTCACCTCAGCTCTGAGAATGGAGAGTATATTTCTTCTGTACTAAAATCTACCAATAGTACAAGATAAGCTTCAGGAGGCCAGAAAGTGACTCTGCCCTGTAGCAAATTATACAAGCAGAATCCCAATACACAAGCCGCTTGCCCGCATGGCATAATAACACAGGCATTCAGAAATCTTCACTTCTATGGCAGTCACTGCCATAGTTTCTCAGACAATAAGACAATGATTGGTGTAGGACCTGAAAATCAGAAGCACACATTTTGAAAGAACTAAGACCATTGTCCTACCCAGACAGGTCCATACGATCATCCACAAGCAATTGCCTGGTAAACATGGGCTTTTTCTCAGTTTAACTTCCTTTTTTTTTAAGTCCAAGAAAATGTTTGACTAAATTTAATCAATGTCCAACAATTACTTTCTTGTAATGTTCCTGCTACTTCTATTTCTTGAACTAAATGCTCCTTAGTAATTAACATTAATCAAAAATAGCTGATCCTTATGCCTTCTTCCAGAAAGTTATCAACACAAAAAAATCAGGAATTTTCTGAAAGTACCATGCTTGGTGTCTCAACAGATGTCAAGCAAGTTCCTATCAGAACGTCATATGGTTTGGAGCCATAGAAAGCATCACCACCAAATAAGCAAAAGGTAGTAGGCCAGTGGTGAAATTCAAAAAAAATTTTCCCCTGTGGGCATGGCTTGGTGGGCATGGCTTGATGGGCATGGCAGGGGAAGGATACTGCAAAATCTCCATTCTCACCTCACTCTGGGGCCAGCCAAAGGTGGCATTTGCTGGTTCTCCAAACTACTCAAAATTTCTGCTACCGGTTTGCCGAACTGCTCAAAATTTCTGCTACCAGTTCTCCAGAATCTGTCTGAACCTGCTGGATTTCACTCCTATAGTAGGCTCTTATTTATCACTGCTCCAATTTTATTAACATTTTCTTTTTTAAAGCTACATTCAATTTTACTAGGTAGGTGGATTAATATGCTCTAAATTAGGGGTCCCAACCCCAGGGCCCCTACCACTCTGTGAACTGTACAAAACCGAGATGCTCAAAATGGGAAAATGTGCAAATGGTGGATGACCTCATGCACAAGTGCCCCATTTTTCTGAGCAGCAGGTGTGCATACATGCTACTTGTACAAGTAGAGCTGTGTGTATGTGTGTGCTTGCCTTTATTTTATTATTTATTTGTCGAATTTATATAACTGCACCCTCTCCCCGAAGGGACCCGGAGCGGTGCACAGGAAATTAAAAACACACAGTATCACAATATAAATAATTAATATCAAATTAAATAAGTTATCCCTGTGCTAAAATTTAAAAGATTAAAACATAATCCCATCTAAAATCCAATCAAAACAATTTATGGTGCAGACTGTAGGCTAGGTAAATAACTTAGGCCAAGCTGGCCTGATGAAACAGGAGTGTCTTTAATTTCTGGCGGAAGGTGCAGAGGTCTGTGGTTGTTCTGAGGTCGGGGGGTAGGTCGTTCCAGAGGGTTGGGCCCACCACAGAGAAGGCCCTTCCCCCGGGCGTCGCCCGCTGGCATTGCCTAGTGGACGGCACCCGGAGAAGTCCCTCTCTGTGGGACTTGAGCCTGACACTCATGTGGAACTGTCTCATTCACCCCTCTGGTCCGCAGAGCCAGAAAGAGTTGGGAACTCTGCTCTAAATGGTACTTTATTTCTGCCTCATTCTTCCCATTCTGTTAAATAAAAAAAGCAGGGGTTGCAGACATTTTGATCTTTTCTCTTCAAGGCACCTGATTTAAGAGCAAATCTTTTTTTTCCCTTTAAAATTTTTCAAAATCTTATTTCCTTTGAACCTTTTAATTATGAATTAGAACTGCAGGATGATACTTTTTAATCTTGCTTAAACTGAGTTCGGGTTTGATTTTTGTAGCTTTAAATACAATGCTCATTATAGGGGTTCTTTCTTAGTAATCCATTTGTTGTATCATTCTAATGCCCAGCAGAGAGCAGCAGAAGCTTACAACTCTAAATTGCTAAGAGTTGGATTGTATTAGGAATATGCTCTTATGTGGCTTTCTAGCTCGATGTTTAATGTTTCATTTATTAAAACAATATCCAGTATATATTATAATGTTAAAATTAGTGTAGAAGAAAGAATCCTACTTTTATATTCTTTCCAGTTCAGTTTTCTTCGTTACATTCTTTTGCATAAACTACATCTCTCAATTCTTGCCTTCCTCAACTCCGTGATGAAGACAACTGAATCTGTATTTGACCCAAAAGCTATCCTGTGCAATTTGCTCCAAAGTTTTGTATCACAAGCATGACTGAAAAGAACTAAGTGCATTACACATTATACATTTCAACAGAGTTCTCACGTACACCAATTTCGCTGTGTGTCAATATGAGTGTGCATGTGCACACATAATTTAGTAAATGAAAACATTGGCTAAAAATAGGAATGTATCCACAGAAAGAGAATGCTTGGTAACTAAGGTTACCATCTGTTCCAGAAATAAAACATCGCTATCATTTTCATATGTTAATTCTGTAAAATTGATGCCAGTTTCAAAGGACCCTGCTTTATAGTGAGGCTGAGTTTGGGCAAATCCAAGATTATGATTTCCGAATAGCAATTACACATAGTCTGCTGTGTTAAAGGGGTAGAGAAGGATAAGTAACATTTATGCTTCTGCTTCATTTGTTGTTTTGTTACTTTTCCCAGTCAATTTTTTGCCTTTTATCAAGAACTGTATTGGATTTATCTTGAAGGTAAGTATCCGTTTCCTTCTTCTGCACCTTTCATCTGTTTGGCTTTTGACTTATTCCCCCCTAGCTCTGTTCAACAACAGAATCTAGTGCAAGATGCTAGAAATTATGTTTGCTACCAGTCTTTTAAAGGAAATATTACTCTCAACAGTTCTCCTAAATTAGTCATACAGATGAGGTAATGCATAAAAGAGGCCAAATAAATTCAATTACTTGTCCAATTTGCTTTAGGTTTTGCCAAATTTAGACCAATTGTGGTAGCACCTTATATCTCCTTCCTCACATAAATGCAAAACACAAAAATGTACACACACTCTCTCACACATACATAGGCACACAAAGCTCCTGGCTCAATATATTTTGCTGATTAGTTTCAACTCAAACACTTTTTGAGCCATTTTATTATACCTCCACCTTTTACTTAGTTGCATAAACCAAGGTCAGGATGAGTTAAGCAAGATAAAAATGTATCATCTGGTGAACAAAAAGGCCTTTTCACTCATGATTTTACAACCATAGAATAGGTTTCCCTATCATGCTCTATTATGGTTTGCTGATCAGACTACAGTTAGAGCTTTATAAATCGCAGAAGGTGGGTTCTTGCGCTACACTAAGCCCTAAGCCCAGGCTGTCAACTCACAGCCCGTGGGTCAGATGCATCACACACTGGCCATGCCCATGCGAAGGGGGGAAAAGTCGTGATACGTCACGTGACGCTGCTGCGACGATGCGAGTTTTGACACCCCTGCCCTAAGCAAATTAACTGTATGCGTACACACACATACTATGAAAGTATGACCACATTTTGATGGGATGTTTTATTTGGGAATGGATGGTTGCTCAGAGATTCTCACATGCAGAATGCTACACAATAGCCTCCTTTATCTTGTGGATATATAGATTGGGAGGATTGCCAGGAAGCAAATTTTTGGAGCATACATGTCTATATATTATAGATATATAGAAGAAGCATGAATGAAAAATACAGGTAATCTTTACTTACAACCTTTTGTTTAGTGACTGCTCAAAGTTACAACAGCACTGAAAAAAACAGCAGTGAAAAAAGTGATTGATGGCCATTTTTCATACTTAATTATTGTTGCAGCATCGCCATGGTCACATGATCAAAATTTGGGTGCTTGGCAACTGGCTTATATTTATCATGATTGCAGTGTCCCAGAGTCATGTGATCCCATTTTGTGACCTTCTAACAAGCAAAGTCAATGGGGAAGCCAGATTCACTTAACGACCATATTACTAAGTTAATAATTTCAGTTATTCACTTAACCACTGTAGCAAGATAGTTGTGAAATGTGGCAAAACTCAACAACTATCTTGCTTGACAACAGAAATGTTGAGCTCAAGTATGGGTGTAAGCCAGTGGTGGGATTCAAATTTTTTTTACTACCGGTTCTGTGGGCGTGGCTTTGTGGGTCAGGGGTGATATGGGTGTGACTTTATGCACATGGCAGGGGAAGGATACTGCAAAATCCACATTCCCTCCCCACTCCTAGGGGAAGGTTTCCAGGTCCATTCTCCTGTTCAGGGCAACAAAAGAACATCAATTGGGAGGCAGTGGGGGCGGGACCAGCCTATTTGCCAGTTCTCCGAACTACTCAAAATTTCCGCTACTGGTTCTCCAGAACCTGTCATAACTTGGTGAATACCACCTCTGTTGTAAGCCAAGGACTACTTGTATTAACTTCTTGTATTATCTGTGACTCAACTTAAAATGTATCAAATTATAAAAGATTTATCTGCTTCACAAAAATAGTACTTCTTAATTTACCATCATAACCTCATGATTGGCTGAAAATCTAACAATACATGTGAAAATTGGTTATCATTATCAGATGTTTCTTTCCAAGCAGACATTTTGAGTAAACATAGAATATCTGATTGAGGAATAGGAACTCAGTGGAGACCATATATATAGAGGATACCAAAGGTCTCAGCTTCAGCCTTTGGCCCTTCTGCTTAAAGAGTGATTGTCAATAGTCAGCTGGAAAAGACTCCTGACTCTGAATCACAAAGGATTCCTGCGTAAACTTTCTCAACTCTGGTATTGAATTATCTAATTCTTGTCATGTGAATTAGCTTTCCTCCAACTGTTGTGCAATATATATATATTAGTAGCTCTGGCCACTAAACGAGTCCCGGCCACAAACACTGACACCATCATCAATCACTCTCAACAAACTCCAGCTACCAATCAGGATGTGGCAAATCAGCCAACCAATCGGTTTAAAAGTAGCAGAGCCAACATTCCAACCCCTCCCACCTCCACTTACAGAAAAACTGCCATTTCAAATGCAGTTCATTTACAAAAGGCAGAAGCCAAAGCCTGATGATGATGGGGGTGATCCCATCGAAACGTTGCAAAAACACCTTTAATTTTACACGGGAAAAGACCCGAATAAACCAAAATCTACATACCTATACCCGTGAAAACCTACGAAAACAAATATATATATATATGTCTTTGGTTGTTCGGGTTTTCTCCCGCGTAGAATTGCTCCTGGAAGCACCAAGCCGGAAGCACCAGCCTGAAGATGATGAATGAGACTTCATCGAAACGTTGTGAAGATACTTCCAATTCTACGCGGGAGAAAACCCGAACAACCAAAGACCTACATACAAACACCCATGAAAACCTCAGAAAACATATATATATATATATATGAAGACTAATTATCACAGCTCCTGTGAAGAGGTCCCTTTAAGGGGAGGAGACTCAACGTCATCCCTCTCTGCCCTTTGACTCAACCCAGAGTCATCCAGACAGAGAACCAAATTAGATTACTGCTGTGTGACATTTTTTAGATGTGTGTTAGATTTTTAAAGGGCTGAAAATAAAGAGACCAGGATGGATCCATTTCAGGCTTATTAGCCTTCTTCAGCTGGCCATACTCCTTCTACTGGGATTTGAACCAGGACTTTCCAGCATTTGAGGCATGCTCTCTATGCCTTGAGCTATCTGGTATCCCTGATATATCAGCCAATTTACAGGACTCTTAAATGAAGACTAATTATCACAGCTCCTGTGAAGAGGTCCTTTAAGGGGAGGAGACTCAACGTCATCCCTCTCTGCCCTTTGACTCAACCCAGAGTCATCCAGACAGAGAACCAAATTAGATTACTGCTGTGTGACATTTTTTAGATGTGTGTTAGATTTTTAAAGGGTTGAAAATAAAGAGACCAGGATGGATCCATTTCAGGCTTATTAGCCTTCTTCAGCTGGCCATACTCCTTCTACTGGGATTTGAACCAGGACTTTCCAGCATTTGAGGCATGCTCTCTATGCCTTGAGCTATCTGGTATCCCTGATATATCAGCCAATTTACAGGACTCTTAAATGAAGACTAATTATCACAGCTCCTGTGAAGAGGTCCCTTTAAGGGGAGGAGACTCAACGTCATCCCTCTCTGCCCTTTGACTCAACCCAGAGTCATCCAGACAGAGAACCAAATTAGATTACTGCTGTGTGACATTTTTTAGATGTGTGTTAGATTTTTAAAGGGCTGAAAATAAAGAGACCAGGATGGATCCATTTCAGGCTTATTAGCCTTCTTCAGCTGGCCATACTCCTTCTACTGGGATTTGAACCAGGACTTTCCAGCATTTGAGGCATGCTCTCTATGCCTTGAGCTATCTGGTATCCCTGATATATCAGCCAATTTACAGGACTCTTAAATGAAGACTAATTATCACAGCTCCTGTGAAGAGGTCCCTTTAAGGGGAGGAGACTCAACGTCATCCCTCTCTGCCCTTTGACTCAACCCAGAGTCATCCAGACAGAGAACCAAATTAGATTACTGCTGTGTGACATTTTTTAGATGTGTGTTAGATTTTTAAAGGGCTGAAAATAAAGAGACCAGGATGGATCCATTTCAGGCTTATTAGCCTTCTTCAGCTGGCCATACTCCTTCTACTGGGATTTGAACCAGGACTTTCCAGCATTTGAGGCATGCTCTCTATGCCTTGAGCTATCTGGTATCCCTGATATATCAGCCAATTTACAGGACTCTTAAATGAAGACTAATTATCACAGCTCCTGTGAAGAGATCCCTTTAAGGGGAGGAGACTCAACGTCATCCCTCTCTGCCCTTTGACTCAACCCAGAGTCATCCAGACAGAGAACCAAATTAGATTACTGCTGTGTGACATTTTTTAGATGTGTGTTAGATTTTTAAAGGGCTGAAAATAAAGAGACCAGGATGGATCCATTTCAGGCTTATTAGCCTTCTTCAGCTGGCCATACTCCTTCTACTGGGATTTGAACCAGGACTTTCCAGCATTTGAGGCATGCTCTCTATGCCTTGAGCTATCTGGTATCCCTGATATATCAGCCAATTTACAGGACTCTTAAATGAAGACTAATTATCACAGCTCCTGTGAAGAGGTCCCTTTAAGGGGAGGAGACTCAACGTCATCCCTCTCTGCCCTTTGACTCAACTCAGAGTCATCCAGACAGAGAACCAAATTAGATTACTGCTGTGTGACATTTTTTAGATGTGTGTTAGATTTTTAAAGGGCTGAAAATAAAGAGACCAGGATGGATCCATTTCAGGCTTATTAGCCTTCTTCAGCTGGCCATACTCCTTCTACTGGGATTTGAACCAGGACTTTCCAGCATTTGAGGCATGCTCTCTATGCCTTGAGCTATCTGGTATCCCTGATATATCAGCCAATTTACAGGACTCTTAAATGAAGACTAATTATCACAGCTCCTGTGAAGAGGTCCCTTTAAGGGGAGGAGACTCAACGTCATCCCTCTCTGCCCTTTGACTCAACCCAGAGTCATCCAGACAGAGAACCAAATTAGATTACTGCTGTGTGACATTTTTTAGATGTGTGTTAGATTATGCGCCCCTCCAGGCTCTGATTTCACTGGCAGCGGATGGCAGGAGGCTCTCACATCTGAAAATGGAGCTCTGGAGGCTGTTTTCGGTGGCAGAGCACTTGGGCCACCACAGATGTCCCCGACATGAGTGATGTCAAGCTGTCCATGCCCACACTGGTCACACCCACCCCAAAGTCAAACACCACCCTGATGCAGCCCTCAATGAAATCGAGTTTGACACCTCTGTTCTATGGGATTAAAATTCTACCAAGAATTGAATTCTGAGACCTTTGCATTTTAGATTATCTACTGTACATTAGCCTTAAGAGCTATGCAGAATTTAGTACCCGTGGATTACAGGATGAGATATCTGGAATAAGGATATGTTCAATCCACCATTTCTTTAGGTTCTCAAAGCAGAGAGGTACAGACATGGCATTATGTCATGTCCTCACATATGTGGTTTGCTTCTACTTCCCACCCTTGAGGAGGGCAATTTCTCTCCTTTTACACAGCTCATATCCTGTATTGTATTTTTAGGTACATTGACATCCCACCCCCAGGAGACTTGACATGACCAGTTTCATCCTTAAATAAAGAATTTTTTTCTCCTCCAACAGTAAAGTGGACCCCACCACAGGGAGGTATGACCTCATGCAACCTATGAATCTCCCTTTTCTGAAAATTTAAGAAAAGTCATATCACTGCTAATAGGGCTTCCCTTTCTTCCTACTGCATAGATATGTGTATTCAGAGTAAAGGATCAAATGAATGCTCAGAAAGAGAGCAGATGAAGCTGAAATCACCGTGATTGTTTGGTAGAGGCTTGACTTGGCTTTCAACCCAAGAACTCCCCCTTCCCTTCCTGCTGATGCCATCTTTTGAAGGCCCCTGCCAACACGAGCCAGATTACATAGACTACCAAGCCCACCAGTCCAAATTAAAGCCTCACAGGGGTTCTCCCTGGATAGAATCTGTCTTCCTTTCAAGGCTGGAAGCTACACCTCCTTTCTGAGCTGTTGCTTTTCTCTTCCACAGAAAAGGTGCAATTAGCTGCTGTATATCACCCGGCTTGAATGCTTTGCCTTGTTTAACACAGGCTTTAATTAAAGACCCCACGACGTTAGAAAGCCACAGTAATTATTCATCTGAAAACATTTACACAGAGTCCCCTGTTTCCCTTCTTCAATAAATTATCAACTTTGCATCTCCATAATTTATCGAAACGACTAAAAATACATTGTCTCAGCCCCCATGACCTCACTTCTCGCTCTGGCTTTTGTGTCTCCAAAATGCGGATCAGTTTGTTTTCTTAATGAAAACATTTCCCGCTGACCAAGAGAGGAAGAAAAAAGAACGTAGAAAGCCTTTGATAATCCACTTTATGAAGATGGTAGCTTTTGTCCCTCTTCCATCTGAAGATGATGTCAGCTATCACATTTGAGGGTTTGAGTGGAATAGATGAGAATTAGTTGGATTACTTTTGGGGAATATATATATATATATATATATATATATATATATATATATATATATATATATATATATATATATATATATATATATATATATATATATATATATATGTTTTCTGAGGTTTTCGCGGGTGTTTGTATGTAGGTCTTTGGTTGTTCGGGTTTTCTCCCGCGTAGAATTGGAAGTATCTTCACGACGTTTCGATGAAATCTCATTCATCATCTTCAGGCTGGTGCTTCGGGCTTGGTGCTCCTGGAAGCACCAAGCCCGAAGCACCAGCCTGAAGATGATGAATGAGATTTCATCGAAACGTCGTGAAGATACTTCCAATTCTACGCGGGAGAAAACCCGAACAACCAAAGACCTACATATATATATATATATATATATATATATATATATATATATATATATATATATATATAATGCAAAACAACATAGTCTTTATGAGCTGAATCTGAGCTTTGTCAATGAAGCATGCATTATCTCTCAGTCCCTAGAATCTGTCTTTCTTTTTTCTTCTTGGTTCAGAACTAATTCGACTACAGACTTATGTTCTCTGTTGTACACATTGTTGCAAAAAGCCAGTCAAATGGCTTTGACTGTGTGAATTCAGTCGTTATGCTCTCTCGTCTGTGGTTTGCTTAGGTAATGTAGAAGTTACATTACCATGTGGGACTGCCTCTTCCTGAGGGTACTTGCCTATTCCACCAGAACAGATAGGGTGAGTGCATTCCAGATCCCCTCCCATAAATGTTGCAATCCAGCAGATGCTCTAGGACCGTGATGGTGAACCTATGGCACACGTGCCAGATGTGGCACACAGAGCCCTCTCTGCTGGCACACATGCTGTCGCCGCAGGTTGGATCTCCATGGTGTTTCTTTTGTGAGCTTCCATTTCCTTGCAAATGATGAAATAGAAGCTCATGAAAGAAAAAGGTCTTACCTCTTGCCACACTGCCGTTGTTGGGGTGCCCCACCTCCCGCTGGCCAGTTGATCTTCAGGTCTCTGCTGCACATGCACACATGTTCATGCTTACGCACATTTGCACACATGCAACCTTTCAGTTTGGGCATGCACACATGCACAGTTTGAGCACTCGGTGGATAAAAGGTTCACCATCACAGCTCTAGGACAGGCCATGCTGGTTTGGAAATTCCGGGAGTTGAAGCCCACAAGTCTTAAAGTTTGGAGGTCTCTACTCTAGGAAGTGAACCTCTTTGGTAGCAGCCCTATCCCATGGAACATACTTCTGTCTCCCCACAAGATTCCAGGATCTATGTTTTGGAAACTTATTTCTATTGTTCCTTTAGATTTTTATTGCTGTTGATGTGGGCTACCCAGAGTTATCAGTTGTAATAAATATAAATAACTAAACTAGGAATTTGTAGTATTGTTTGTTTGATACTGGACTGGATATCTTTTTAAGATATTTGGACACATACTTTGTTTTTGCAAAAGTACAATATAAACTTTGATTTTAATTATGTGCCATCCAGTCATGTTTGGCTCCTAGCAAATACATAGATAGGTTTTCTGCATGACAATCTAATTCCTCGCTTTTTCTTTCAACTCTCCAAATGCTGAACTCATTGCCACTATGCCACTGAACTCATTGCCACTATGCGCCCTCTCCTGTGGGGAGAGGGCGCGGTTTAGAAATATTAAATTATTATTATTATTATTATTATATGTATATTTGAATCCATCCACTTTGCTGCTAGTTGTCCTTTTTCCTTCCACTTACCTTTTCCAGAGAGCTGGGTCTTTGTATAATTTTTCCAAAGTAGGATAATTTGAGCCTGGTCATTTGTATCTCATATGAGAACTCTGGGTTGATTTGTTTGATCACCCTTTGGTTTATTTTCTTTGCTGGTTGTTCTACCTCATGGGTGTCAAACTTGTGGCATCACATTGCTGTTACATGACATTTTGCGATGTTTTTTCCCTTTACAGAGCTGGGGTGGGCGTGATCTGTGTGTGACGCATCTGGCCCATGGATCACCAGTTTGACAACCTTGTTTACCTGTTGTCATTAATTTGGTCTTCTTTATTCAAATAGTCCTTGCTTAGTAACCACAATTAGGATCTGCAACTGTTGTTAAGTGACATAGTTGATAAGCAAAAGATTATATCACCACAACATCCTTACAACATCACTTCTGATTCAATCATTGAGTCCCTGTGGGTTGCTAAGTGAGACATAATGTGATTGCAACTTATGATTTTACTGCTGTCCCCTGCATTGATTCTATTTATCAGAAGTTGGTTGCAAACTGCCTGAATGTTGATGATGTGACTACAGGGACACTACAGCTGTTGTAAATGTGAAGACTTACTTTTTATTTGCCATTGTAACTTTGCATGGTTGCTAAACAGGGGAATCATTAAGCAAAGTCTATCTACAGTCCCATTTTTTTCACTATGCACTTTGACTTTTAGTATTAGAACTTGCAAATCCTTTGCATTTTCAGCTATCAGGGTAGTATTATAAGCATAGCACAAGTTATTGATTTTTCTGCCTCTAATTTTAAAACCACATTCATTTTTTCCAATCAAGTTTCCTTTATTATATGCTCAGCATAGAGGTGTAAATCTTAATTAGTCGAGTAAAAATTTGGTGGTCATTAAAATTATTGCATTAAAATTATTGCAAAACAAATGATTTAAGTGAATAGGTTGATCACCATTAAAAATATGCAGAAAGTGGACATTTAAAGCTCAAAGTTATTTTTTTCTGTTTCCACTGTTATTTAACATATGATAATAGATGTATATTTACAAATCGCAATTCCCAACAGAGATTCTTAAGTAACTTTTTGGGCATTCTATCCTTGAAATGTTTAATTGCATTATTTACCCATTTTATTATGTATTATTCCAATATTTTAAAAAAACTTTCCAGAACTTTTCTTGTAAATTTTCTTTCTAATATAAGTGTTAACGTCTGTTAGTGCTTGTCATCATTCTAATGATCTTCCTTTCTCATATAGTTATTTCCAACATAGCAGTACTGGAATATGGTGTCCCCATTCCAGAAATAATCAGAGTGGGTATAAATAAATCTAATATGCATTATAAACGAACTTTGGGACATTTGAATTGCTTCCAATAATTGCTTCCAAGTGTCATGCATCAGAACAAAGCTTGTGGTCAGCCTAATTCTTTGATCTCTTTTTCATCTCAATCAACCCAATATTGTGGTTTATGGTCACTCCAGTTGTCCATTTCTACCTGCACTGGCAATTACTTGTCAATATCTTATAATTCACCATGTCATTTCTTCTTTGCTTAGAGCTATTTTCAGATTCTTAAATATATTTCTTCTTAAACAAATAGGGTTTTTAAAAGACTTCACAGAATACATTGGTGTGCAGTACTCAGAATTGTCTCTCCTTTTTTTTGGCCCTTTAATAACACAAGCTTAGCAAGTGATAGAAGGAAATTGTAAATGTTAGGATATTGCTTCTCAGTGCCTTTAATATTTGTTCAAGAAGTAATTACTTTGTGGAAAGTTTTGTACTTTTTTGCCATTTCCATTAACCTGGAATGCCTAAGAAATCTGGAAGAGTCCACAAATAGTTCTATCTTCGAAAAAAAAATGCCATTGATTTAATTTAATTATTTCTAGCTGAGGATAGCCATGATGGATTGGATAAATGTCTAAGTCTTCTTATTTCAGAGGTGATTTTAGTGTCCTCTACCATTGAAATTTGTCACTTGGAAAGGAACAGATGTCTGGTTTGCAAAATGTTTGTCCATTGCCCACATCACAGTATACTTACACTTTTGTAGTATTGACATATGCTAGATGTAACATATATAAATATAGCATTAAACAAAGGGAAAGCTTATATTTTCATTAGGAAAAAGGTTTAAAGAGAGGAACGTGAAGCAGAATTAGAGGAAATGGAGTCAGTCTTAAGTGACCAAAGAAATTTGAATGTTGGAACTCACTGAAGCTGGATTTAGTTGATGTATTAAATATTTTACTGTGATTTAAGCATTGATCTGGAATGTCATTATGAGTAATTTCAACAACTAGAGCTTTAATTCTGACAAATACTATAGGGAGACCCTTCAAGACCAAAACTAATTTCTAACTACTAGAAAGTAAAATTTGACTCTGTATCATGGCAATTTATTTGTTTCATATATAATTGCAAAACATTTTCTAATGCATTTGGTACTGAGCACTATCCAATAGAATTGTGGAGTGTTTTGGGGCGGTGGGGAGAAGAATCAATATAGCAATTTTTAGCTTCCTGAATATATAAAAATAGTGATATTCAAAATACTGTGGAATTGTCAGGAGTCATGAGGGGGGAAAATACACATTTTATTGGCGGTCATGTCCAGTTTAATACTGAATTTAGCATTGATACTGTTTATATCAGGGGTAGTCAACCTTTTTATACCTACTGCCCACTTTTGTATCTCTATTAGTAGTAAAATTTTCTAACTGCCCACCGGCTTCACAGTAATGGTGATTTATAAAGTAGGGAAGTCAATTAATTTTTTTTAAAAAAGGAAAGTGCTTCAGTATCGGACAAAACCCTTACCACCCACCATGAAAGCTGGAACGCCCACTAGTGGGCGGTAGGGACCAGGTTGACTACCACTGGTTTATATTGTTCCACATCTCTATTTCTTATAAAAACAAATGCTGGATAAAGATGGAGGTATGGGGAATGAGGCATATGTGTCTTGTTGGGCTTCCCAGATGCACTAAAGGAAAATGGGTACAAATCCAAAGTAGGTGAACATCGTGCGCTGATCCAGAAGCCCTCTACTACATATGTTCTTGGAGAACCAATTTACCTCAAAAAATTTGCAGCTTTCAGGGCAGGGGTGGGTTTCTGCAGGTTCGCACCTACTCGCGAGAACCGGTTGGTGAAATTTAGAGAACCGGTGAGAGGGGGTTCCACCAGCGTACCTGGAAGTAAATCTGGCCCGCCGCTGCCAGTGACCCAACAGGAAGGAAAGGAAAGGAAGGAAGGAAGGAAGGAAGGAAGGAAGGAAGAAAGAAAGAAAGAAAGAAAGAAAGAAAGAAAGAAAGAAAGAAAGAAAGAAAGAAAGAAAGAAAGAAAGAAAGAAAGAAAGAAAGAATTTATCATCACAATTGAGTCCAAAATTTTGGTTGCTAAGCAAGAGCATTGTTAAATGAGTTTCACCACATTTTAAAAGGTGGCCACTCCTACCCTGTCACATGACTGCCAAGCCACGCCCACAAAATAGGCCACACCTACAGAGTAGGTTCTAAAAAATTTGAAACCCACCCCTGTTTCAGGGGTATATTTGAAATATTAATTTGTGTTTTTATTTTATACTGATAGCTAATAAAAGTAGGGTCACATTAGGGGTGATCTTCCTTTTTGTCGATTCACCTGAATTTGTAGTGGTATTTGGATGTAATTCTGAAAAGAAAAAAAGAGAAATCTGTAAGTCCAGAAGGACCACCAGATTATGCACCAGGTTCTATCGGGGCAGTATGACCCGATCCAAGACCAAAGGTAATAAATTCCTGCATAGAGAGAGACTCACCTAGGGTACTCAGTCTTACCAGTGTTTAGTTAAAACGTCCCATCCAGACTCCTACAGCCTCCAGGCATTATGAAAGAACACCCACAGCATCACTCACTCCACTTGAGTCAAAAGATATATAACTTGTTAATAAATTAATAAAATTATTATTGTTGTTATATTCAGATGGCATCAGATTGGGTGGGAATGGTTAAAAAAGAAGCAATAGTAAACAAGATTTACAAGGAAGAACCAGCAAGTGGGAATACCAAAATGGAAAAATGCTAATGAAATGGAAAGTAAAGGGGTAAGTAGTAAGTTGACTCTTGAAAGTTTCTTAATACAGATTATTCATACTGTACTTCAAACACTCCTTTAGCACTTTCTAAGCCAGATTCTGATGTCTGTGGTCCAAGTGTAGATAAATGCCAAGCCCAATTGTACCATATCAGCTTGTTAATTGTGTTCATTCAGCTTAATCTATCTTTTTGAAAAAAAGAGAAAAATCTTAATGAGCCTCTGAATTATTAACTTAAACCCATTATTGGCTAGCTTGAAGATAAAAGGTAAATTCTTCTTTTTGCTCTCCGTATCTATTTAGGGTTTTCTTAATTGAGTAAATATTGTCATGGATGACAGCTTCTTTGGAAGCAGCAAAATTGCTTTTTTGAATTCAGTTCAATAATTCCATTTACCTGAAACTGGCTTTGTTGGATGTGAAAAAGATACAGTGGCATAGTCAGAATATCTAAAACATGCCAATACTTTATTCCTGCAGTACAAGGTTGAAATTATGGAATTTATTACCAGAAAATATAGCAATGCCTACCAAATTGTATGGTTGTCAGAAATGTATGGTAAGCCTTTAATAGGCAATAAAAAAGACAAAAGTTCCCTTAAATTCACCTCAACCTCTGGTGACTATGTGGACATAATCATACAGTTTTCTTGGCAACAGTATATAAGTGGTTACCATTGTTTTCTTTTGAGTATTTTCTTTTACTTCAACTTAGCTTTCAGGCCTAGCATTCCCTGTTAATGCAGGACATAATTTATGCAATAATTTAATATTCACTTTAACTGCCATTTACTTGTGGCTTTGGCAAGTCCTTCCATCTTGATGCAGGTTATCCCCTTGTCTAACCTACTACCAATTCCAGATTTGTGCTCAAGGGAGCTTGCTCTTCATATAAAGTCTTCTGTAAAACCGGCTTGAATATCTGGTATCTCAGTTTCTATGTAGGACTATGATCTGCTTTGGATGGAGTCAACAGTTACTTTGGTAGCATGTAAAATTATGGATACTAGTGGTATGCAATAATTTGCATACTCCTTTCTTTGGTATTGGTAAATAGACTTCCAATCTATTGGTCACTGTATCATTCTCTACATTTGCTGCATAGTTTGCTTTACTAACAAGTATTGATTCTTCCTTTGTTACTTGCATACTTCTGGGGATATTTCATTAATTCTTATAGCCTTCTAACTTAACAGTTACCAGAGTGGTGGTCTAGCATCATCATCTGATATTAGAAGTAAATAGGGAAATTTTTCAAAGGTATTTTGGATATTGGAATCTCTATTCTATGGATTTTTTGTATACAGCTTCTATCTTTGTTATATTTTTTAAAATCCTTTGTCCATTAACTTCTGATAGGCAACCACTTTCTAAGACTTTCCTTACAAAGAGAGAGAGAGAGAGAGAGAGAGAGAGAGAGAGAGAGAGAGAGAGATATGTGGTCATAATATGACATGCTGCCTCTTCTAACTATTTTCTGATATTCTTTGTTCCTTTCTGAGATCTTTGTCATTCTTGGATGTGGCTTTTCTTTTTTTCTGGGCAATTTCCACTATTTCTTCTGACACCCAGTTTGCTTTCTTCTGCTCCTTGGTCTTTGGAGTTTCTTTTCGCATTCACCCTTAACAGTTTCTTTGATCTCATCTAGTTCCTCTTTAATGAGGTTCAGGACTTCAAAACCATTTACTTGATAAAATAGCAGTTCTTCCTCAGTCTTAAATGATGTTTAGCTGTTCTTCCTAAAGTGTTCATCTATTTCTGACAAATTCCTGCATTGTTGTTGCCTAATACAGGTGCTTTATTGCCTTATCTGGTAGCTGGGATGACCTCCACATTTTGGGAATGTGACCCTTCTGGGAATACATACTCTTGGTGTACACTTCCAGCATTGCTTTCTCATCCTTTCCAGGAACACTGCTACTAAGATAAGGCAATATAGCAGGACTTCAGGGAGTACAGAAAATGCACAGAACGGCAAAATAAAATATTCCAAAATATCAAGGGAAAGGACATCTTTAATGGAGCAACCTTTAGTTTAAATGATTTACTGGCTAAGAACAGTAAAGGAGAAATAAAAAATGGCATAAGCAGTTAAATATGGGACTGAAATAGGAATATATAGGACAGCATTTCATAAAGTAAATAGATTTGAATTATGGGACTATTGTGCAAATATGGCATTGGATGTTGGTTGTTAAATGTGATAAAGAACAATATATGAGGGAAGTAAACCATAAATAAAACTAAATGGATGCTTGGTGCTTGGTGAATGCTTGGTGAATAGTTTAAACATGGGATCAGTAAGACAAGGATATATAAAGCATTTATGTATACGTGCATAAGGAATGACTGTGATGACATTAGAACTGTGTCAGTTATAAACATGAACATACATACAGTATATTTATATATTCAAATAATGCTATTTTGCTGGCTGAGAACTGTATGATGCAAAAAGGAGTACAGATCTGATAATTAGTATATCAAGAACTATAATAATTGTGTTCCACAAGGAAAATGAATCAAATAATTACATGGTACCATACAGGATGAAAAATTAGAGCAAGTACATGAATTTTTGTATCTTGGTAGAATATTTAAAAATGGGAACAGAGACATTTTAAAATGTGAAAATGCTGAGAAGTCTATAAGCTGTTGCAAGAAATAAATTTTTAGGCTGGCGCAAGAAATAAATTTATGCCCAAAGAAGCAAAAATGTCTATATGTAAAAATGTTCTCCTGATTCTACTTATAACTTATAACAGTTGTCACAGGTTGTCCATTTGAACACACCAATGTGGTTTCTGAGGAAACTATTTCTCAATATTTACTTTATTATTACTATTATGAATCTTTTTCTTCAATAATATCTCAAGGTTTGTTCAGTACATTTGGTCATCTGATAAAATTAATTTATTATGATGTCAATAATACACTCATCCGGTATTTGTTGATAAATTAAATCAATAGTATTATTTCAAGTTAGCCCATACAAAGTCTTTTTCTTTCAAATTATCATATATATTGTCAGTGTTCAAAATTAAAGTTTTCAAAATTTTTCAGTGTTTTAAAATAAAAAATGAGCTAGTTTATAAACAATAATTCTTGCATTTTAATATTTTAAAATTTAAAAATTTAAAACATTTCCCATTTAAAATTCTGATATTTTAATAGCATGATATAAAAATTAGCAATAGATCGTTTCCAGTTCCCGAAGGTGACAGACGTGCCTTGTGGGCTGTCTGCCCCTTGCTGTACCGGTGGGCTCCTTCGGGAGCACAAAAGACCTCATTGGGGTCTTTTGCTGTAGGGACGGCTCACTGGGATCACTCAGCTGGCAGTGGCTGGCTGGAATGCCCCCAGCCTCGACCTAGGAGCTTGAGAGCAAAAAGGGGGGGCCTCTTCATCGGATGGAACTTGGAAGCAGAAACTACAATGAGAAGAGCATCTGAACGGCCAGAGACAAAGGATGCTCCCAAATCACCTGACTATTGAGGAAGGATGGCAAGAAGGCATTGTAAGTTCCAGTTTAATCTACTTTAAAAGGAAGATTGGAGGGGAGAATTTTTAAACCCCCCTCGGGCTAAGTGGCAAGCAGAAAATTCATCTCCATTTGAATATGGAGAGAGGAAAGGACTAACTTGCTATTTGAATTAGCTATAGAAAAGAATTACATTGTATCATACTTGGAACAATTGTTTACGGAGTACCTTTAAGAAAAGAAAGCAAATGGAATGGAACTTTTACTCTTCTTCCTGTTGAGTGGCGAGGTAAAATGGCGCCTCTTTGTTCTCCGTTTGTAACTCCCCTGTGTGAAGTTTCGTCATTCCACAATCAACAATGAAGAAACTTTCCCTTTTAACATTCCTCCCAGAGGCTCCCAGATCTCTCCCAAGGTGGATTCCTGAATATGGATTGTAAGAATTCTTTCTTTTCTTTTGTTTTTTTCTTTCTTCATCTTTAAAAGTGAACTCTTAAGACTGTCCCTTCGTTCGGATTCTCGGATACCTCAGACTCGTCTTGGTTGCCTGTTTTATCAACGCCATTGTTTTTTTCATTAACTGACAAAATGACTTCCAAAAAGCCACCAACCAGAAAATCACTTTCTGCACCCTCTTCAGCGGCTTCTAGTCCGATCACACAATCAAAGATTTCACAACTCCTGCCGAAGCAGCGCACTGAGGAGGGACCGCAGGAACAATCAGTCGCCGAAATGTTTCATGAGATTATGAATAAACTGACAGATTTAACACTTGAACTTAGAGAAACGAAAAGGGATACAACGGAAAATACACAGAAAATTGTGAAATTGCAGGAGGAAACGGCTGAGATGGGGGGGGGGAGGTTAAGGAGATCCGAAGGGAGGGCTCAGAATTGGGAGCTCACATAACTAAGATTGAATTTGAAAGAATGTCTTTTTTCCTCAGGTTCCAGAATTTACCAGAAGCAGAAGGTGAAGATCTTAAAGATATTATGAGTACAATTTTAGCAAAATATATCAAAAGAGAGAAAGATCAGCTCTGGTGGGATATGGACCTGGTTTATAGAATTAATTCAGCTTATGCCAGGGTAAATAATGTACCAAGAGAAATTCATGTTAAATTCCTCAGGAGATCCACAAGGGATGAGATATTAAGGGCCCAATGGGATGGAATTTTAAAATATCAGGACAAAGAAATAACCATCTTGAAACAAATTCCGAAAAAGATTAGAGAGATTAGAAGGAAGTATTCCTTCTTGTCTAAGAAATTATATAAGAAAGGAATTTGGTTCAAGTGGTTGTTGCCAGAAGGAATGTTGAAATCAAAACATTAACTGAGGCGGAGATGTTTATTAAAAAAACATTCCTCCCAGTTGGGAGGGGAAGATGGGGGAACAGAGGGAGCGACGGCCTCGCCTGGAGACGGGAGGGAAGAGTCAATTGCGAAAAGACTTAGGTCTCAAAAATGATTTATTTGAAAACTTATTGTGATTGTTGATACACAAGAAAATGGCAAAGGGAAAAATGATTGATTATATGGATTATAAGATTTAATTTTTTCTATATGCTTATCCTTTATTTTTAAAATTGTATATGTACGAAGTTTTTTGGGACGGACATCGCCAACGGCAGGGAAGATGCCAAAATGTTACTGCACCTTCTACCCTTTTTTCCTGTAAAATTTTTAAAAACCAATAAAATTCTTTAAAAAAATAAATAAATAAAAATTAGCAATAATTTAATTGATGACTAAAACAATGACAAGAGTTATAAATAACATGATTTATATATGTTTTTATTTTTTATTTTATTTATTTTATTTTATTTATATACTGCCCTCTTTCCCGAATTGGGACTCAGGGCGGTGCACAGGGATAATAAAAAGATAAAATACATATAAATACAATTTAAGATTAAATTAAATAAGTTTAACCCGTGCTAAAATAATTTAAAACCCTATTAAAACTATGCCAGGCCGGCCGCATGAAAAAAGTAAGTCTTTAATGCTCGACGGAAGAGGTGAAGGTCCGTGATAGTACGAAGGTCGGGGGGCAGATCGTTCCAGAGGGCTGGACCCGCCACAGAGAAGGCCCTTCCCCTGGGAGTCGCCAGCCGGCATTGTCCAGCAGATGGCACCCTGAGGAGGCCATCCCTGTGGGAGCGGACAGGTCGGATGGAGGTATGTGGGAGGAGGCGGTTCTGCAAATAACCAGGACCCATGCCATGGAGTGCTTTGAAGATGGTCACCAAAACCTTGAATCCTTAAATTAAAAATAAATAAATATATGTTCTACAGAACTGTCACAATGAATCCTGCTAAAACGTGTGTCTGGAAACAGATTTGAATTTCAAATTGTATCAGAAAAATTTTGAGTGGCCTATGATGAATTTCTATTTCATCAAAAATAACAATATAAAAATTTCCAGCTTTGTCATTTTGAGTCCTTTAAATCAGGGGTCCCCAACCCCCGGTCCGTGGACCAGTGCCGGTCCATGGCTTGATAGGAACCGGGCCGCAGGGCCGGAAAGGAGGAGGAGGGAGGACAGGGCAGCCCCCTGGGCAGAGCGTGCACTGGGGGCGGGAGAGCGTAGGTGCGCCGCTCACGCCATTGGGGGCCCTAGAGGGGCGAGAGAGCAGACTCAGCCTCTCCGCGTGCGCATGTGCTGCCTGTTCCCCATCCCCATCCCCTCTACGCCAGCCGGTCCACGGAATTTTCTTTAAAATGAAACCGGTCCCTGGTGCAAAAAAGGTTGGGGACCCCTGCTTTAAATGATATAAAATCTACCTGCAATGTACTAGTATACTCCATATTGAATCTTGGTAAATGGATTTAATTGACAAAACTGGATTCTTCCATCTATTGAGAGATTGGGTTTTTTTATTTTTGTGACAAGGAATGTGCAAAAATAATCTAAGGTTAAATTGACATTTACTGCTTGGTATTAATGGGGTGTTTGCCATCATCATCATTATGAAGTAGCAGCTTCTCATTATTGACAATCCAGTTAATTGAACTGCACTTTAAAGGACAAATGGACACATGCCCAGGTCTCATCAAATATTGTTATAATTCATATAATAAGTCCCCCAAATAAATCTTCTAAAGCAGGGGTCCCCAACCTTTGCAACTTTAAGTCTGAAGGACTTCAGCTCCCAGACTTCTCGGAGCTGAAGTCCTTCAGACTTAAAGTTGCAAAGGTTGGGGACCCCTGTTCTAAAGTCTAGACAGATAATCACTGGTAAGTTGCTTGCTCAATGCCCTCTTAGCCCAAGCCCATAGATAGGTAAACAGATGAAATACCAATTGAAGAAAAGAGTAGAAATAGTGCTAGCTTTTGTCTTCCTAGTAGAATGAAGTGCACAGCGATAGCTAAGGCAGTCAGGTAAATGGGCTGCAGGGCCTGTTTTAATTTTTCCCAGTCAAAATCATAGTCATAGCACACACAATTTTGGCATGCCTTTACAAAAAGTTTTGCCATCACTGGCCTATCATGTTATAGTGGAATGCTGTAAATCAGGGGTCCCCAACCTTTTTTGCACCAGGGACCGGTTTCATTTTAAAGAAAATTCTGCGGACCGGCTGGCCTAGAGGACGAGGACGAGGGGGAACAGGCGGCGCATGCGCACGTGGGGGGGGGGGGGAGTCGGCTCACTTGGCCGTCTAGGGCAGTGGTGAGCAAACCTATTAGTCAATAGAGCCAAATATCAACAGTACCACTACTGAAATTTCTTTTGAGAGCCAAAAGGTGTGGCCTGTTTTGTTTTGTCATGTGACCCGGTGGGCGTGGCCAACTTGGAAAATGTGGTGAAACTCTCTTAACAGTCTTGCTTAGCCACCAAAATTTTGGGCTCAATTGTGGTCATAAATTCTTTCTTTCTTTCTTTCTTTCTTTCTTTCTTTCTTTCTTTCTTTCTTTCTTTTTCTTTCTTTCTTTCTTTCTTTCTTTCTTTCTTTCTTCCATTTCTGGCTGGTCTTTGGTCTTCTGAAGATGGTAAAAATGGATTTATGGGCACTCGGTATATATAAAGGCAGCCCATGACTCTTTGGGATGCTGGTTTGAATCCAGGAAAGGACTCAGAGGATGTGATTCCTTTGAAATGACCACTGGGAGAAAAATAGATCTTTAACCTGGTTAACCAAACAGGTAGCTTGAGGTGGAAGGAAATAGGAAAATAGATTTCTGCCTTTCCTTTCCTTCCTTCCATTGCCTCCCTCCCCTTCCTCCCTTCTTTCTTTCCCTCCCTCCTACCCTTTTCCCCTCTTTCTTTTTCTTTTTCTTTTTCTTTCTCTTTCTTTCCTTCCTTCCTTCTTTCACCCCTCCCTTCCTCCCCCCTCTCCCTTCTTTCCTTCACTCCCTCCCTCCCACCCTCCATTCATCTTTCTTTTTCTATTTTTCTTTCTTTCTCTTTCTCTGTTTTTTGTCTCTCTCTCTCTGTATCTGTCTCTCTCCTCCCTCCACCCATCTCTGTCACTCTGTATGTGTGTGTGTCTGTTTCCCTCTCTCTCTCTCTTTCTGTCTCTCTAAGTCTGCCTCTGTGTGTCTGTCATTCTCTCCCTCCCTCCCCCCGGGGAAGCAGCAGAGGAGTCGGCATGTTGGCTGCCGAGGTTATCTTGCAGCGGGCGGGCGAAGGACCCGAGCTCCGTCCGGGCGCCTCACGGGGCTGGAAGGGAGGTGGGCGTGTGGCGCCCGGATGGCTTTGGCGGCACCTTAAGGTAGCCGCAGCTTGAGTCCTTCGCCCGCCCGCTGCGGGATAACCTCCCCAACCGACATACCGGCTCCTCCAGGAAGCCCCGGAAAGTGCATTGGGCCGTCGGAAGGAGCTGGTGGAGGCGCGCTCGGCTATCCTCTGCTCAGGGGGCTGCTCCCTCCTCCTCGCTGGCCCTGCGGCCCGGTTCCTATGAAGCCGCGGACCGGCACCGGTCCGTGGACCGGGGGTTGGGGACCCCTGCTGTAAATGGTGGCAGGTTGCTGAGCACCCAACATGTGGTCATGTGATTATTTTGATTGCAGCAGTCAAACTTCAGAACTGGGTTGCAAGTACCCACAGGAGGTCTGTCATACCTTTGAACAATTGCTAAGCAATTGGTTGCAAGTGAAGGACTACCTATACTTATTTTAAAATGACATTTACTTTGGGACTTCTAATGAGATGATAACAGGTTTGGGTATTATAGGTGCTCTTACGATCTATATTTTTGTGGAGTAGGAAGTTTCTATATATAATAAAATATTCCCAAGTTTAAAAAGTTGTAGTTTTGTTTTGTCTATGGAGATTCTCAACCATCGAGGTCATGGTTGTCCCAAAGGTGCTTTTTCAAGAGGCAAACGGATTTTCTGGTTTTTCTTTGAAGACATTTCGCTTCTTATCCAAGCAGCTTCTTCAGCTCCTTTTTGTTATGTTTTATTGACAGTTATCTCTCTCCGAGGTATCAAAATAATATTGTGTTTATATGGGGGAATGAGTAATTGCTTTAGTCTAGAAGTATGGAAAACTTACTATGCTCCAATTTACTATACAGATGCATCTATTTAATTGTGTATTATTGTTTATACCTGAATATAGTACTATTTACATTAGATTTTGTTCTTAAATTATATTTGTTCTATATTATGCATAATTGTTACACAGTTTATATTCTCTGTGGTTTTCTTCTCTTTTAACAATCAAAAATAGTGGCGACTTCCTGTTCCGCTTCTGGCGGCGACGGACGAACTCTGGGGTTCGTCCGCCGTTTTGTCCCTCTTTCGGCCCCTAACGGGGCGGGGCACCCCCTTTTTTTCTTTTGGGGGGGGCCCTCTGCAGGGCTGGCTTGCCTGGGCTGGTCCATCCTGGCGGCAGCTGGGAGGCGGTCCGGGTCTTCAGCCCAGGAGGAAGGGGGCATGCTGCGGGGGGCTTGGTTCCCTTCGCCAACGGAGGTTGGCAACAATTAACAAATTTGGAGAGAGCTGAAGGCGGGTCGGAAGCCTTCCGGGGCTTTGGCGGCGAGAGGGAAAGTGAGTGCTTTTTTAAACTATTTTTCTTTGCTGGCAGCCTGGACTGAAAGAACTGTGGAGGGGGGTGTTTGTTTGTTAAACCCCCCCTCGGTTTAACAGCGGCGGTTAGAAATGATTCCTCGTTATGAGGGAGTTATTTTGTATCCGGTTTTTTTTTTCTAAGCAAGTGAAAGCAGTTTGCGGCTTGTATCTACAAATGTATCTAAGTCCGGTTGGCTTGAAACAATTGTATCTTTGACTTTCTCCGGCTGGTTCCCAGGCAGGGCGGCGGAAGATGGCTTCCCTTTGTTCCTGAATAGTTATTTTTGTTTGTGGGAAAATACCAACGTTTCTTGATGATTTGGACTGCCTCTCTCTACCAATGAAGAAATTTTTGGATTGATTGATTCCTTCTCTGGAGTGCCTCCTTTGTTTGAATAATTGATTTTGCAACTTGCTCTCTTTGGGGATTTTATAAACTTTCTACAACTTTGATTTGGACCTTGTTCTTCTGACTTGCCACAGCGGCCCCACCCAAAAAACGCCATCTTAGTGGCACGGATTTTAACAGCTTACCATGGCTTCTATCACATCAGAAGTGGCAGGACTGGAAAGAAGAATGACAGCTCTGGAAGAAGTGTTACAAACTTTGGTGCAGGAAATTAAAGGACTAAGACAAGAAAATAAGGATTTCAGACAGAGACTTATGGAAACACAGAAACAATTAAAGGAGAATATACAGAAGACCGAGGAATTGGAGGGGGGGCTGGCTGGGGCAAAGGGGGAACTTAAAAATGTTAAAACTGAAGTTGGAGAATTAACTGGGCATATGTCAAGGATGGATTTTGAAAGAATGTCATACTTTTTAAGATTTCAGAACGTTTCTGAGGTAGATGGTGAATGTCTTCCTGATCTCATGAGTACAATTTTAGCAGAATATTTGCATAAACCCAAAGATGAGATCAGGGGGGATATTGACCTAGCCTACAGAATAAATTCTGCATATGCCAGGATAAATGAGGTACCCAGAGAGATACATATTAAATTTGTTAGGAGGTCAACCAGAGAGGAAATTTTGAAGGCTCAGAGAGGTGGTCCGTTAATTTACCAGCAGAAAGAAGTCGCTATCTTGAAACAGATCCCTAAAAAGATTAGAGAGATGAGAAGGAAGTTTTCCTTCTTATCTAAAAAATTGTTTGACCACGGGATTTGGTTTAAGTGGGCGACGCCCGAAGGGATGTTGGTGTTCTGGGAAGGAGGGAGAGTTAGGATTAAAATAGTTGCTGAGGCGGAAGCCTTTCTTAAAAAAACATTCCTCTATCCTGGGTGAAGATTTGGGAGGAGCAGGGGGGGCCACGGCCCCGCCCGCTGGGGGCCAGAAAGGAGCGCAGGAAGATGTAATTGCCAAGAGACTTAGATCTAAAAAATGAATTTGTTTGGTTTCTTTTTTTTAACTAGCCCAATGTAATTTTTTATCTGGATGTTTGTACATGTCTGCCAGCATAGAGTTTAGAATTTAGAGTTTATGATGTATGCACTCACTTCCATCTTGTAGTATATTGAAAAATATATTACCAATGTTTTATTAAGAGGCCCTGGAGGGGCCAACGATTCCGTCCTGAAAGTTCTCAAAATTTCTTTGTATTTTACCTTACCTATATCCCTTACCCTATCCTCTTGGAAAAATGTAAAAACTAATAAAACCTTTTCAATTAAAAAAACAACAACAAAACAATCAAAAATAGTTTTAAATGGTGAACATGAGATTTGAGTTTTTCTTTGTTTAGAAAAAGACCAGCAAATGACAGTTATATTCTTAAACCATAGGATTCCTTAGCAGAAAGAATTGAAATGTGGGGCTTTATGAGTACCGCAAATACTAGATGGTCTTCTATCCTGAAATTCATTCATTAATTGTGTATATTTTCATTAAACAGTTTTTAAATGTCAACTAGGTTAGGTGCCCAGAATAGTGTAGGGGTTTTGTTAATGTATTTTCAAATCTGCTTCTGTATCTCTTATGAGCCAATTGGAACAGTCTGAAAACTGGCAATGGATTGTCCATCTTGAGGAATGTTAGTTGTCACATGAGACTGTCCATTCAGAAGGGGTTCAGTTTCATGCCAGTTAATCACTAATCCCACACATGCAGCAAAGCATATTCCATATTTGACATTTTATTCATGTGGATGTGGTTGTACAAGAATGTAAATATTTTTTGGCTTCCGGTTCCGGCTCCGGCGGCGACGGGCGAACTTAGGGTTCGCTCGCCGCTTTGTTCCTTTTCCTGCCCCCCCACGGGGGCGAGAAGCCCCTTGTTTGGGGCTTCTCCCGTAAAGCCGGCTCGACAGGGAAGCCCCCCCCCCACGGCAGTGGGGCGAGCGACCCTGCTCCTCGGCTTAGGCGGAAGAGGACATGCTGCGGGGGGTCTTCCCTTCGCCAAAGGTTGGCGGCACCATTTAATTCCATGAAGAGAGACGATCGGAAGAGTCGGGAGGCTTTTCGGGACCTCAGCTGCGAGCGGAGAGTGAGCGTTTAAAACTTTTTTTTCTGTACTGTCAGCCGGGCTGAAAGGGACAGGAGGGGGGTGTTTGTTTCCAAAAACCCCCCCTTGGACTAAAAGCGGCACTCGGAAATGCCTCGTTGAGAGGAATCGGAAACTTTTAATCTGGATGGTCTTTAACAAGGGAAAGTACTTTGCGGCTTGTTGCAATTATGTCTCTAGGTCTGGCTGAAACAGTTTCTTTTTTGCTTTTTAACCGCTTTCTCCCTCGGGCTCTGAGTTTGGGCGGAAAATGGCTTCTCTTTGTCCCCGACTGACTATGACCTATGGAAAATTACCAGTGTCTCTTTGTGATTTGGACTTCCTCTAATTATTGATGAAGAATTTTCTTTTTTTGGATTTGTGTTTTCCTTTCTGGATTGCCTTCATTATTATACCTATGGAGTTGGAAAAGTGTTTCTCTACTGGTTTCTGAATTTTGCAGCTATACAACTTTAAGAACTTTGGACTCCTGATCTGCCTACCAGCCCCACCCTAAAAACGCCATTTTATTGGCACGGATTTTAACAGCTAAACATGGCACAAGAAGAAACGCTGGCACGCCTTGAACAAAGAATGACTGCCCTTGAATCTGTTATACAAAATTTGGTATTAGAAATTAAGGCCCAGAGGGCAGAAAATGTCAACTTTAAAAAGGAATTATTGGACACTCGAAAACAAGTGCTTGAGAATACACAGAAGAATGAAGAATTGAAAGGGGGGCTGGAGGGGGCTAAGGGAGAGATTAAAAATGTTTCTAATGAGGTTGTGGAAATAAATGGGCACGTGACTAGGATAGATATGGAAAGGATGACATATTTTTTGAGATTTCAGAATGTTTCTGAAATGGATGGTGAATGTCTCCCTGATCTTATGAGTACAATTATTGCAGACTATTTACATAAACCTAAAGATGAGATCAGAGGGGACATTGACCTAGTCTACAGAATAAATTCTGCATATGCCAGGATGAATGAAGTACCCAGAGAGATACATGTAAAATTTGTTAGAAGGTCAACCAGAGAGGAGATCTTGAAGGCGCAAAGAGGGAGTCCTATGATTTACCAACAAAAGGAGGTTACCATCTTGAAGCAGATTCCAAGAAAGATTAGAGAAGCTAGAAGGAAATTTTCCTTCTTGTCTAAAACATTGTTTGATCATGGGATCTGGTTCAAGTGGGTGATACCCGAAGGGATGCTGGTGTTCTGGGAAGGAGGTAGAGTGAAGATTAAAACAGTTGCTGAGGCGGAAGCCTTTCTTAAAAAACATTCCTCTGTCCTGGGAGAAGATCCAGGGGGGGCAGGGGGAGCCATGGCCCCGTCCGCTGGGGGCCCGGGGGAGAAGGGGGAAGATACAATTGCCAAGAGACTTAGATCTAAAAAATAACTTTGCCCTTGTTTTTTTTTTTTGAGTAATATTGTATGATATTTGTAATCTGGATTTTTGTAATTGACTGACAGTATATAACTGAAAAATTTAGGAATATGTACTTGCTCCCAGCTTGTAGTGTTATGTGAAATGTTTTTTTTTCTTTATTTTTAATAATGTAACTTGAGGTACCGGAGGAGCCGACGACTTTGACGTGACTACTCTCAAAATTTCTATGTAACCCTTACCCTACCCCACAAAAAATGTAAACTCAATAAAACTTTTTCAATATAAAAAAAAAAGAATGTAAATATTTTTTCATGACCAAATTATTCTCTGACTACCTTTAGGATGATTAAATCACCAAACTGTTTTGTTTTTAGAAAGGAAATATCAGAGGCAGAAATGCTAGTGACAGTTTGGAGGGTGTATAAAATAGAAGAAAGAAAGAAAAAGTTAATAAAAGGGAGACACACCCCTATCAGCCATCTATTTCCCCCATGAATTGTTACTATTTCCAATATTGCTTATTCCCTGTACAAAAAAACCTATCTCTTTCACAGAGATTAAAGAATCTCAATTCACAATAAAAAAAAACCCAGCATAATTTAGATAGGAACTGCTGCCGAAGCAACTTGTAGGGATGACCCTTTATGGAGGGAGGCGGGGGGGAGTTTGATCTTCATAGCATGCTGGGACACATTATTATCATGTTAAGGCCAATTTAGAGTTGCCCACAGCTGCCTGAGCTGTTGATGCATACCTATGCTGTGATGGGATTGATGGGTAAGCGTAGATTGCAGATGGCTGCAGATGTGGATACTTCCCAAATCCCAGCTATGTGTTGTGCAGAGGTGCACATCCTGTGTGCTGATTGGTTGATTCAACTTTCTGTTCTGTGCTTTGCTGTTTGAATGGCCCCTAGCCAGAATGTTACATTTGCAGAAATATAAATGGAATGCCTGTGTAACTGTCCCTGAACAACAGACGCATATGTCCCCCTGACGTGCAGTGTCGGAGAAGTCTGCTCAACCCTTTCTGCTGTACTAATAGTCACTGTATTGTGGCTATGAGTGATTTAAAGCTGTCTCCGTGTGGGGGTTGCATTCGGAAGATTAGCTGATGCTATAGCTTTGAGGATGGCAACCAATTTGTCATTTATAGCAACATGTTTTGCTCTCTTGCTAAATGCAGAGTTGATTTCAACCATAGAACAGCAATAATTACTTTCACAAAATTAAAAAAAGAAATGAAGAACAATATTGCATAATTCTCCTGCCAAGAGAACAACAATGGAAGGACACAGGATAGGATGATAGCCATATTCTTTGGTGAATAAGAAGCGTTTTGTTTTCTGATGCAGGCAGTGCCCAAACAGATCCAATTCAGGCATCAAGAGTTTACAGCATTTTCACACTGGGTGATTATTTTAAAGGTATCCGTTATAGATCTAATAGGTGTTAATGTGAATGTAAAGATGTTGCTAGGGAACTTGTGGGGAGCTAAATGAAGAGATGCTGCTAATAAAGGCACTGACAGAACAGAGATAAAATGTTTTCAGCTTTTCTGTAAAATTACATATGCAGCATTTAAACATTGATTTAGTTATTTAAATGCATCCCCCTTACCTCTTTGGTGAGAGTGTTGAGCAGATGAATGGGAACTGGGGAGACCCAAGTTCAAATTCCTGTTCCAATATCTGCTTATTGGGTGAGTTAGGACTATTTGTTAACTTGTAACCCAACCTACTTTATGGCACTGTTTTTAAGAGACATAAATGAGACAACCCCATGTATATAGCGATAGCACTTAGCAATAGCACTTAGACTTACAGTATATACCACTTCACAGTTCTTTACAGTGGTTTACAGAGTCAGAATATTTCCCCCAACAATCTGGGTTCTCATTTTAGCCACCTCAGAAGGATGGAAGGCTGAGTCAACCTTAAGCCTGGTGAGATTCGATCAGCCTACCATGGCAGCTGATGATCAGCAGACATAGCCTGCAGTCGGAGGTGGTATTCAGCCAGTTCTGACAGGATGTGGAGAACTGGTAGTGGAAATTTTGAGTAGTTCAGAGAACCGGCAAATAGGCTGGCCCCGCTCCCAACGCCTCCCAGCTGATCTTCTTTTGTTGCCCTGAACAGGAGAACAAAGCTGGAAAGCA
Source organism: Rhabdophis nuchalis (assembly GCA_039707465.1). NCBI lineage: Eukaryota > Metazoa > Chordata > Lepidosauria > Squamata > Natricidae > Rhabdophis > Rhabdophis nuchalis. Next base: position 39,267,712 of record CM077649.1, on the reverse strand, counting down.
GGTTAGTGGGGTGGGGAGGGAATGGGGATTTTGCAGTATTCTTCCCTGCCACGCCCACAAAGCCATGCCCATAAAGCCATGCCCACAGAACCAGTAGTAAAAAAAATTGAATCCTACTACTGCCTGCAGTACTGCACTCTAACCATTGCGCCACCACAGCTCATATTTTAGCTCTCTTGGATTTCTACATTTGATATGGATTATTAATGTAATAGTGTAATGTAATTTTTTTATTTTTTTATTTTATTTATATTTATATCCCACCCTTCTCCACAGAGGACCCCGGGTGGCGCACAGGAATTTAAAAACATATAAACAATAAATACATAATTTAAAAATATATTAAATTAATCTAATCCTATGCTAAAACCAATTTTAAAATTCCCAATTTAAAAACTCTCTAAAATAGTCCCCATGGGAGGTTAGGCTAGGCCGGCTTGTTGGAAAAGATGTGTCTTTAGACACTGGCGGAAGAGGCGGAGGTCGGTGATGGTGCGCAATTCAGGGGGTAGGTTGTTCCAAAGGGCAGGGCCCACCACAGAGAAGGCTCTTCCCCTGGGTGTCGCCAGACGGCATTGCCCGGCAGACGGCACCCTGAGAAGACCCTCTCTGTGGGAGCGGAGCGGCAGAAGGGATGTATGGGGCAGAAGGCGGTCTCGCATATAACTAGGCCCCGAGCCATGGAGCGCTTTGAAGATGGTCGTCAAGACCTTGAAGCGCACCCGAAAGACCACAGGAAGCCAGTGCAGCTCGCGCAGGATCGGTGTTATGTGGGAGCATCTAGTAGCTCCCGTAATCACCCGCGCGGCTGCATTCTGGACTAACTGTAGCTTTCGAGTGCACCTCAAGGGAAGCCCCATGTAGAGAGCATGAAATGACAACATTAATAACAGCATACATGCAATAACGTCTAACAACAATATGTGACACAATGACCAGACGCTTGGATAAGCATTGGAAACAGCCAGAATCAGATAACCACAAAACTTAACTGTTGTCTCATTCAGCATATCCTAAGTTTATATGAGGATCAAAATGGGGGTGGGTGGAACATGCCTCCCATTTTAGAAGATGAACAGATAATTCAAAATTGTCTTTCACAGATATCATATTCAAGGAGGTTTTCAAACTCACTGCTAGGTTGACATTAAAAGGCAGGTAAATTATATGCCTGCTACAGAGGGATCCATTAGACAGCTTCTCAAACCTAGAATTAATGCAATCCTTACAACCAGGATAGCATTGCTTGATGTGGTCCGTCCCCCCCCTCAGACACTGTTGGACTGGAATGGTATAAATCTGTATTGTGCACCAGGAGCTGTCATATTTGAATGAACCATAAATTAAGCATCCTGGGTGATAAAATTCTCTGTTTGGAAGCATAGAGGTGTTGGTGCTAAGATCTTGGCTTAATTCCCACTTGAGTAATTATATTCTGCTTCCTTTTGCAGTTTCAACAGGACAGCATATTTTTCACTGCCTGCCATAATATCAGAAATTGTTTAAAGAAAAAACCAGCCAGGGAAATTCAATGACAACAAAATAACTGAAGAAATGATGAGAATCTAAAACATTTGTTTTTAAAGCTTACTTAGAAACCACTGTAACATGGTGGTTAGGTTACTATATTTCAGATGGGCAGCATTTCCATATAATTGAAATCTGCATCATCAGCTATACTTCAGCTTAATTTAGCCCATAGACACAGTCATCTATTCCTAACCATTTTGATTGTGATGTCACAATAGAAGCTCTGTTCTTTCCTACTTGTAATGAGTTGCACACTTTGCTCTCCTTACTGAAGGTGACTATACTCACAGAATTCTTGTTAGGATTAAATTGGGAGTAGGGTGAGCCTGATATGTTTTCTTTATAGAAGAACAACAATTAATAATTACATTTCAGAGGACGATTCATATTTTAGCACTCTTAAAAGCTCCATTATAGAAACAAGTGGATATGTGTGTTTGTGTATGTGCATGCAGTTCTATAGCAGATATTAAAACATTTTGAAATGTAACTGTTTCATCTTAAAATACATTTAAAGACAGGTAACTTATAATTTGTGAATATGAATTGTTTATATTGCCTATTGCATACGTTCTATGATATGCTTGAGTTGTTAGGAGTTATTTATTTTCCTAGCATGAAGTATCTCCTTTGAAGGCTATTTGTAGATGCAGGGCATTTTCCATTGGTCTGGATCTGGTCTGAGTAGGAACATTTAAAATGCAGCATTTGAACCGAGATTGAGCTGTACTGCATGCACTGTTTATGATGAATGTGTACTTATACCCTCTGATGTATCACATTCAGAGCTGAGCTATGCCATTATTGTCACATTGTCTAAAGAAACTTTATAGTTCAAAATTAAATACAGAATTCAGCACATTCACAGCAAGGCACAATTTGGCTTTTGATCACATGTAGATATTTACTCCCTTATTAGTTTAATTTTTATCTTCTCTTTTACCAGAGTTCAAGGTAGTGAGTTTAGCTCTTCAAGTTTTCCCGCTTCATGGCAACAATCTTAAACTGATACTGCCTGTTCTAAATTTATCCATTGTCCTTCTGTGGCTGGAGATTGATTTGAACTTGGTTCTTCTTGATTGTACTTCAGCAAATTCTCATGTCTACTGCTCCATATTGTCTGTCTGATTATTTCGCCTTTCCCTATTCATTTCAAATATTCTACAAATAGACAAAGAAAAAGAGAAACTAACACAGTTCAAAGCTTCAAGTTTTTTAAAAAAAGTTATGCAGCTTCATAAAGTCAAGTAGCTCGTTTCGAACCAATTGGTCATTAAAGGATTCTTTTTTTGCTTTAATACATTTTTGTAAACTAAAAGTAAGTTGACCATGATGGCAGTCTGAGCAGAAAAAAGAGAGAAAGCCACTTCTTTAACTTTAAATTTAACTCAGTATCTTCTTTGTCTCCTACACATATGGAAAATTATGGAGATAATCTCTATGGAGATTCTCGGTCATCCAGGTCATGGTTATCCCAAAGGTGGTTTTTCAAAAGGCAACTTGATTCTCTTTGTTTTGCTTGAAGATGTTTTACTTCTCATCCAAGAAGCTTCTTGGATAAGAAATGAAATGTCTTCAAAAGTGAAACAAAAAAAGTCCAGTTGTCTTTTGAAGCCCACCTTTGATACAGAGATCATCTTTAACTTGTTTGGATGTGGGGGGACCTCAGTTTGGAACTGAGTTAAAAGGTGAAGTTTTAAGGGGGGTTTCTCTCCGTCTCCCCCACTCCCTGTGCTACCTAGTGCAAGCAATATGTGTATTTTTGTCCCATGTGCTTTTTAACTCTTTCCTCCCTTCAGGCAAAAAACTCACAGAACCAAATGCCAATTCTACTTTGGTTTCCAGTTTCAACTTGGAAAGCAGATTGTTAAATTTTGAAAAAAAAAGTTATTTACATTGGTAGTTTCATTTTCTAAGCATTGTATTATGGTTTGCCATAACTTGTGTGTCTATATTCAAGTGTAACTTGGTGGATAGTGGCAAAGATCTAGAAGCAAAGTTATAATCTGCTAGTAGAGTTTTTACAGTGTTAGAAATTCTGCTCTGGGCTTTAGAATGTTAGGCAAATACTTATAGGAGAGTTAGAGGCAGAATATGTGTAAATATATGAATATGTTAGTGCAATTTATTGCAGTTGCTTACAAGAAGCTTGAGAAAGTCCAGGTTATGATTTTCAATTAGCATTAATATCATTCGATCTTTCTTCTTGGGAATTTATTTTATGAACGTTAATAAACTTTCTACTTTTAGATATGGCCCTCTAAATTGTTAGAAATTATTTTTGATTATAAAAATAAGTGAGGAAGTACTGATGTAGAAGCTTATTAAATCTGAATAGAAGAATTTGAATAAAGCTTGCATTGTAACTTTATTTCTCTGTATCACTAGAGTGGCAGCATTTTCCTAAATGTTGGCAGGTTTCCATAGGAGAAACATCTGTGGCTCTCTAGTTTCTATACCAGTTTTTGCTTCACATTAGACCAATCTATTCTGGTCCATGTCAGTTTTGGATATTTCTCTATTTTCTTTTGTTTCCATGTTTTCTATATCATTCTACTGTTTTAAAAATCAAATATGCTGTTACGTACATTAACATATGTTTTCCACAAAAATATATGTGGTACATATTTTGTTGTAATATATAACCTTATATGCACTTCGATAATTAAAAATAAAATAAATCACTACATTTGGAGAAATGTGAAATTCAATAGGTCTGCAGTTTAATAAGGGAGGTATATACAGTCCCCCATGGGGACTGTAGAAAAGTTTTAAATTGGGTTTTAAATTAATAATTGGTTTTAGCACAGGTTTGGGATTTAATATATATTTTAAATTATTTATGTTTTGTTTTTTGTATGTTTTTTAAATTTCCTGTGCGCCGCCCTGGGTCCTTTGCGGAGAAGGGCGGGATATAAATGTAATAAAATAAATAAATAAATAAATAAATTAGATAGATTTGCTTTTAAATCAAACAGGTAGTAACTCAGCCAGACACGTGATTGTACCGGTTCTATCCTCAGCGGCGCCATCTTGATTTTCTGTTCTGCACATGTGCAGAATAATCTTCATTGAAAAAATGATTTTTTAAACCCTTTTTTAATGTTGTGCGTATGCACAGACCTTTTTAAGTGCAAATGTGCATGTGAGCAAAGTGACGTGGGCACGCAACATTTTTCAGGCACCGAAACGGTAGTAATGCCGGCAGGAACCCACCCCTGGACTACATATATGATCTGGAAATGTTATAAAATATGTGAGACCTCTGCTTTGAATCTCCAAAACTGAGAGAATTTATCCATGAAAGAAATTGTCCATCAAAGAAATACATGTAGCCTAAGGACAGATATTGCAAACATCCTGATGATTTTTTATTTTTTTTTGCTGCTTGTTTGCAGGAAATCAGTCTCCCCTATGGACTTTCGAGATGCTTTCAAAATATGAGCTGCTTGTTCATCTAGTGACAAAAAACAAACTTGATTTGACATCAATTGCATGAATTCTATATGTACAATTAAAATAACAAGATGATCACAGGACATAAAGAGAACTTAGTCTTTTCTCCTTTTTCTCTTTGGTCATAGGTAAAAGCCAAGATTACCTTTTTGTCCAGTAGGATTAGTCCCACAAAACCTCATGGAGAAGAACTTTCTTGAACAAATTATCTTTTTTTGGATTATTTTCATCCTTTTTAATATTAATAAGATAGGACTGATATCAATTTCTTGCTATTTATATTTATAGTTTTTCAAATAATGCATATAATTATTATAATTTTACTAGGAATTATTTTAGGTTCTTTTAAGTTAGGAGTTAAGAGAAGTTCTATTTTATAGATTTAAAATTTATTTTTATTCATACTTGTTAATTCTATAGTTTTGAGTCTTTACAGGTGTATTTTAGTATAAATGTTACAAAATGTTATAGATCTTAGACTCATTCATGTATAGTTTTATAGATCTTAGCATTATGTCATCTTTATGCCAGATTATTAATTTATAATGCTATGTTACGTTATTAACTGCTCCTAATATTGTACTGCTTCCACTGTAATAGAAACACCATGTATACCTTATCTAACCTCACCTCACCTAACTTCACCTCATCTCATCTCATGTCACCTCATCTTACCTCACCTATTATATTGGTCGAGAGGGGAGAGGAGAACATGATCATAAATAAAACTTGAGAACTAGGAAATTTGATTTTGCTGAGGTTTTAAAGCCAGGAAGGAGAATTAGAGCTGAAATGAGAAGAAATGGAAAAAGGGAAACATAGCAAATCCAGATAGAATTCCAACCTAAACATTAAGTTTTACATATTCTGTCATATCTAAGAGGGCCAATGGCATGTCTGAAGCATAAAATCAGTGTAGAATAGCCTTTCTCAGCTGGAGCACCATAGAGCCCTAGGGTTCTGGAAATGGTTACTAGAGGTTTTCAAAAGATCATGATTAAGATTTTGATTTTTGAACTAGGCACACCATGCAAGGGAGCTATTCAAAATAGTGGGAATTTTTATGTACCATGATCCATCTGCTGGCCTAACACTTTGCTGTAGTTGTAAATGTTGTAAACCATGGATTGTATAAGTTGAAAGTGAACTGTATTGTGATTTTCATATTTTTTATTTTAATGGAGGGATATTTCAAACATTTCATCTAGGGTAAAAAGATCAACAAAGGCTTGTCTAGAATTGGATAAAATATCAAAGCTCTGAAAAATTCCCTGCTTTACAATTTTGTTAGATTACAGCAAGGACAGAGGTGGATTTCTGCAGTTCGGCCTGGATCAGGCGACGGAGTAGTGGCAGGTAGTGGAGGCTCTGCCCACCTGCCCGGATGATTCTGTGAATGTGCAGAAGCATCACGTGTGCACGAGCAAACCAGTAGTAAAAATACTGGAAACCTACCACTGGGGAAGGAGCATATGTAAAACATGGGTTCCTTGTGCCTTAAGTGCTCTAAGATAAGGCAGTCTAAAATGTCTTAAATAAATATATAAAAATCCCTGGTGAAAATATAATCAAGGTACATATTTTGAATTATATATGATGCTCTGATGGAACACCCTGGAGCAGGCATTCTATATTCTAATTGAGGATCACGCATGAGTAAAAAGAATATGGCACGAGACTCCCAAAATGAAAGAATTAAGTGGGGGGAGAAGAGATTGGCCTCATGATTCCATAAAAAAAATGTTGATCAAAAGTTTTCCTCAGGAACAGAAGCCTAATTGGTGGGGTTTTTTTATGAACTATATTGGGCAAGATCCTGATAATACAATTACTATGTTCACGCTGTCTCTTCCTATTGCCATATAAAACTTATTGGCATGAACCCTCCCATCAACAATTGTCTTGTAGGCAGCAACATTGGATTCCCTGTATCAAGGAGAAGCAGGCAGTGTGAGTTCAAGAATGGATTCTTTTAGTGCCAGTTTCTTTTTAGAAAGAACAATTTGCTGGTTCTCAGAGGGCAGCTGGCAATAAAATGCAAAGCAATCTTTAAAAAATATATTGAGAAAACAGAAGCTGGAATCATGTGAATTAAGAACAGACAATGGGAACACCAACTAAGAGTAGAATGTTGTTACAGATCTAAACATTTTTGTATTGTATTTAAAAAACCATTGCCCCTCTTTCAACCCTGCAAGAAAATAGGCATGATACAAGAGAAAGAGGAATGCAGGAACTGGAGACAAGGAAGTCCATTCAGAAATCAATTCTTATATTTACAGAATTAATTTTTAGTGTTTCAGTTGAAAAAGAATTAGTTCATTTAAAACACAATGGGAATTAACATGATACCAATTTTATCAAGAATTGGTTTTTATATCAAAGTATAAAAATATATATGTGCTGAACCATAAAAAGCTTGCCTGGGAAAATCCTAATCCCTAAAATCTTTTATTATAACCAACAGAACTTGATTTCTATGCTATTATTCCTTTGTACATTTCGTACACAGAGAACATTTGGCACACACAGAGAGAATAATGTGTACCGAGAGTAAAATATTTTTCAGTAGTAAAGTACTAAAAAACAATTTAGGCAATTTTCTGTCATATTACAACCACATTCACTTTAACGGATTATGCTGTTAAAATGTGCAAAAACGTGTGGACTGTGTTCTAGAGTGAATTTAGTTTAGAGTAGGCGGTTCTTTTAATAGCAATGTGTCCAGTTGGGAATGCTAGATCCACCTAATTAAGTTGTACTTTTAAAATACTACAGGGAAGAGTTAGCTTAATAGTCTGAAACATACTAAGAAGTAGAAATTATCAGGTTGGAGAATGACACTATATATTATGATAATGCTGTTTGCAGTAATTATGGAGTAATCATTTAGCTATTGTGGTAATAGTTCTGAACAGAACTACTCTAGAAATGCTATTGCTATTCTACATAATTTGCACTTAAAATTTCCTCAATCATGGCAGTCAGCACTACACCCTAGGCTGGTACCAGGATGTTTTATGCTTTTCTAATTAAAATATGTTTAATGGTTGAAATCCCATAATTTTGCTAAATTTTGTGAGATTGTAGTGATTTCACCAATGATTTAATGACCTCTCAGTAAAATACCAGCATTTGAGACCACTTAAACAATATAAAATCTTACAAGTGTTCTGTAAGTTTTATATTTCAATCATGAACTATTGAAGGAGAATGAAATCTATTTAGATTTATCTTGTGCATTGCCGCAGCGCACGTTTGTGTGACCCCCTTCCGCACACGTGTACAACCAGCACTCCACCACACTTTTGGTACAGTTTTTTTGCCCTTCCCAGGCTCCAGAGGCTTTCTAGAAGCCTGGGGAAGGCGAAAACAGCCTCCCCCCCCCGGAAGCTTTCTAAGAGCAAAGCGAAAAATGGTCCTAAGGGCAACCTGGAGGTTTGGGAACAGTGACTTCCGGTTTGCTTGTAGGGCCATTTTTTGCCCTCGAGAGCCTTCAGGAAAGCTGCCTGAAGGCTTCTGAAACCTCTGGAGGGTGAAAAAAGGCCCTATGAGCAAACCAGAAGTCTGTTCCCATAGGACCGGTACTTCGCGCTCCGGAGGCTTCAAGGAAAAACTCTTCGAGGAAGCCTCTGGAGAACAAAAAACAGCCTTAAAAGAAGGCCAAAGTAAGCTGGCCAGCGCGTGTATGCGCACTGGAGCTATCAGGGAAATACCTTACATGCCCTAACAAATGGTTCCATGTGCCACCTGTGGTATGCGTGCCATAGGTTCACCATCACTGTTAGGTGGTTCCTCAGCTGGGAACCAAGTCATTTAAAGATTTGAAGTTAAATTTTACATTGTAATATGTGTATTAAAAAGGAGGAGGAGCAATAGAATCAGCATCAGAAATCAGTGAAGTAATGGGTTGTCAGTATTGTACATAAGCTAGAAATTTATTACTATAGTTTGCATCACTTAAGGATCCAGATTCTTGAGACCTAGGGTAGGCCTTTACAATAGACTTAATATTCACGCCATGACATCATTTCATGTGTTGAGGACTTTGATGTGAAAAGTCTCCCAATCCTAAAGCCTTTCGTCTTTAGCTATCGTCATATCTTGCTTCATTAAATACATATATATAACTTCTCCTTGCCCCCGCCTTCTATTATTACAAATTAAATGGGCCAATTCTGGTTATTTTTATGGAAAAGGTGGAAAAAGTTCTCTATGCTCTCCAGCGTTTGCATTTTAATAAGCCTAACTCGTGTCCTTCCTTTTTCCACAGTCTTGCAGTTTGCTGTTCATTTATATAAGCTAAAATTCAATCAGCGGAGTTTTCACTATATCATCATGCTTGGAGAAGCTTTACTTGAGATTTTTATGGCTTCCATTCAGCTATTAAAAACACAGGAACCCTGCCAGAAAAATAATGTCTACCAGTGCAGTTCTATAATTGCTTACTCAAACAGAAGTCCTATTAGGTTCAGCAGAATTTACTCCCAGGCCATCCAGGAGTCTTACGCCTTTCACACAGGGATGCTCAGTTTCTTTTGGCTAAAGGCATCACTTGGCCTTGAGTGGCATGCCAGGAGCCCACATTCCCAAAGGTTGTGAATGCAATCCAAATGAAAAGCAAATTCCATTTCTTCTCATTTCCATTTTAGCATAATACTGGCAGATAAAGTAATTAATACAAATTTAAAAATTGCCTTTTCTGCCCCACTAAAAATGAGGCCCCTTGACCTTTGATCTTGTGCCTCAGGTTTGACAGTCGCATAGCAGGTTGACTTTCCACCATATACATTAGGCCAGTGATGGCGAACCTTTTTGGCACTGAGTGCCCAAGCCAGAACACAAGTGCATGTGTGTGCATGTGCATGTGCACATGCCGGAGTGCCGGAAACCTGAAGACAAGCTGGCCGGTGCGCACATGCCTGTTTTTGGCTGTTTTCCAGCCTGTTTTCCAGCCATCTTTGGTCTGAAAAATGGATTGGAAACGGCCTGGAAATAGCCTATTTCTTGGTCATTTATAGGCTGTTTTCTGGCACTCTGGCACCCGTGAAGAACAGCAGGCGACAGTGCATATGGCCACTGAGGGCTCTGTGTGCCACCTCTGGCATGCCTGCCATAGGTTCCCCATCACGGAGTTAGGCTGTATTGCTAAATGTTGGAAGCCATGATAAAGGTATAATCCTGTAGTTGCACTGCATCTTTTTGTACATTTTTAGTATAAGCCATTTCAGAAGTACATATAGACTGAAACAAATAAAATAATGTTTTCTCCCCTTTTATTTTATGTAATATCAATGTTTGTCTTCTGTCAGTGAGAAATTGTAGTACTTGAGAGAAAAAGGTTCCCCTGGGTTATGAAAAATATACATGTGGAAAGGACAATTGCTATCATGTTGAATAAAGAAAGGCACAAAGAGAGTGGGTTATATTCTTTCAGACAGAAGCCATGTGGCTATTAATGCCAAGAAACAAAAATAGGTGTCTCCAGTAGGTGTCTAAAATAACTTTAGGATTAATGGTTCTTGTTTGTTTTGATTTACATGATAGATTGCAATAATCTGAGACTGGGAAAGTGACCTACTGAGATTAGACTCAGAACAATTGCAGAGACAGTTTCTCACATTTTACTGTTAAATACAAACTATCCCAAGAAGCCTGATGGAATATTTGGTCTCTGAAAGAAACAAATATTAAAGGAACATTCCTATAAATCTTTAGAATGTAGATGGAACTTAAGGACATCTGGGAAAGAAATGATGAGAAGACAGCTTTACTGAGCTTGGAGCCAATGACTATAATGGAACGAAGAGCTGGTGAATGGACTGACTCTAATTCCTCTCCAGACAAGGAGTGGATTGGAATCCGCCACAAGAAGTACCCCAGATGCTGCTTCTCATGAGGAGACTGAAAAATAGTGGTCTCTTGCAAGTTTATACTGCTGGGGGATGAGAGATCATCATCTTTACCCAAATCTTGGTTTGGTGCCATTAAAAAGGACACAGGATTCACGTACGTCCTCTGTTAATAATCTTTGGAAATTGCTTGTTAAGTGCTTTTGGGATATTAATGGCAAATTTTATTACACTGGGTGAGTTTCTTTCAGTCCTTAGCAAATGAACTTTTATACAGTTTAAGGACTTAATTTCTTTTTTTAAATAAACAGCAGAAAGATGATTAGACAGTTGATTTTGGAAAGTTTAAAATGGACTTTGAGTAAGAGACTAGCCCTTGGCCACTCTTCTGTGGTATGCTACAAGACTCGCTACACTCCCCACTCCAGTGCTGGGTTCCTACTGGTTTGGGCTGGTTCGGCTGAACCTGTAGTGGTTGCAGTGGTTGCTGGAACCCGCAGCAATCCAGGCCAGCCATGTCCCTCAACCAGTTCTCCTGGCAGCCCCTACCAGTTGCTATCTTGTTTTTGGCTTCTGAGCATGTGCAGAACAATTTTTATTGTACTGTGCATATGCACGCGGTACGCCCACAAGCGAACTGGCAATAGCAGCTGTCGGAACCCACCCCTGCTTCAGTCCCATTTAACATCTACATGAACCTGTTGGATGAGATCATCTGTCACCATGATTTCAGGTATTATCAATACTCAACTTTATATTTCCACTCCGGTGACAGAAGTGTTGCTGTCACTTCCCTCTCACAGTGTCTGGAGGTTGTGAAGGCCTGGATGGGGGACAAGAGGCTCCAGCTGAACCCTGGCAAGACCTGGGATGGCACTACCTCAGACAGATTTGATCCTTAACTTGGGGGTTCTTCTGGACTCATGACTCCTGCTCAAAGAGCAGGTAACAGTTGCGACTAGAAAAACGTTTGCACCAATTTGAGTTGTGTACCAGTTGCGGCTTTTCCAGGATCAAGAGTCCCTTCACTCAGTCATTCAAGTTCTAATCATCTCATGCTCGGATTATTGCAATGTACTGTAGATGGGGCTACCCTTGAAGATCATTTGGAAGCTTTTACTGGTGTAGACAGTGGAGGTTCCTTTCCCTTTCTTTGGGGTTCCTAGAGTCAGCCATGTTACACCATATTCTGAGACCTGCACTGGCTGCCAATTTGCTTCTGGGTGCAAATTAATGTTTTGGTTATTACCTTTAAAGCCCTACACAACATGGCTCCAGGTTACTTGAGGAAGTGCCTCATCCTTATTGGACAGGCCTTCCCGACTAGTGCTTGCAGAGGAGGCCGGTTGTAGATCCTGTCAGTCAAGGAATTCTGGCTGGTGGGGTGCAGGAGAAGAGCCTTCTCTGTTGTGGCCCCAACCCTTTGGAACATCTTGTACCCAGTTGGCTTGGGACCCTAATGGTGCCGTATTACACTGGAGGTGGTTGATCAACTAATAGCATAGTTTCTCCCCATATATTCTGCTCCCTTCCCACCAAGTTATAACTTGTATTTTATTGCAAATTTAATGTGATTTTACACACACACACACACACACACACAGCAAACAAATTTAATATATAAATACAATAATGATAGTAATTGGCATGCGTTCCTCAAGGTATCATCAGATTCAGCTAGTTCCCCAAAGCATCATCCCGATTTGAAACTATAGCTAAGCCTATGTACAATCCACACGACTCTGCAATAGTTCTAATAGATATCTCTACTATCCTTTGCACTTTGCTGTATTGACTGCAGTTTGATGGATGATGTTTTGCTCTGCTTGAGATAGCAACACACTGGGGACCCAATGCAATGGTACAGAAAATAATTCCTACACTCAGAAAAGGCAATTACAAAATGGGCTGAAGTGGTAAGTGGTAAGCAGAGCCAGTAACAAAACAACCAGAAATAAAACTATGGCGCTTTCCCCCAATAAATACTGTAAGTATAAGTTCCCTGATAGTTTATTTCCTTATTTATTGGATTTACAGGCCATTGGATTTCTAAGATGCCTGGCATCTAATCAATAATAAATCATATATTACAAATAATTTAAAGCATCAATTGTAAAAATATGAAAACATCTTGGAATAACAAAAATCAAACACAAAGATGGCGCAAAGACATCAATTTCCAAATGGTCTCTGTCTTCAGATTAGAAAAAAATCCAGAGGGGGATAATTTCACTATTGGATGCTATTCCACAGAATTACACCCATAATTTAAAAGAGGAAAAAAGTCCCATTTTATGAAACAGCGGTTTCACCAGGATTTTCTCTTGAGAGAAAGAGAGTCAAATGAATCAAATCTGGTTGATGGAAGTGTTCCTGTAGGAACCTAGTCACCCAAGCCATAAGGAGCTTTATGCTATACTTGATCTTCACCAAAAGGCTGAGAAATGATAAAGAGTTTTATAGATTAAACCCAGCTTTGAACTGAGCCCAGAAATCTCTTCCATTTTACAATAGGGAATGCTTTCTGTCCCACTGAATGACTTAACGCTAGTAATAAAACACTTATGAGAAGCTATTTAGCAAAGTCATAAAATTAAATGATTTATGAACACAAGACAAGAGCTGTACTTGGAGCCAAAAAACCCAAATCAAGTTAATCAAACCAAAGTATTATATGGCTAAATACACAGTTCAGTTCAAGGAAGGGAGACTCAATAGATTAGGTTCATGACAAGATTGTGGAATTAACAAGAGTGAGAAGTTAGTTCTCTGCAGCCTTGTCAAATTGAATGGGAACTGCTTATATTTTATTGTATGCTGCAATTACTGGTGGAAAATCTGATTTTGAAGAATGACATGCATTAATTATCATTTATAAACTCTACCATGGCAGCACAATTGAAGTGATCTGTAAACCTGTGGGGCATCTCTCATTCTACAAAGTCATACTCAACATGTTAAACCAGAAGCAAACCATAATACAAGTTAGTGTGTTATATGAATTGGGCTAGTATAGTCAATGTTGAATGACTACTACATAAGAAAAACCTGCCTGAGCTGCTGCCTAATATTTTTTATATGGGTTTTGCTCTGATGATTGGAAATTCAGGGATTATAGTCATAAAACATCTGGATGGTGGCGAGTAGAGGAAAGCTTAGAGGAGGCATATTTCTATGTTTTCTAAACTTTCCTCTTAGACTAAATAATAATTGAATTTAATGAAGTGGAGCCAATCACCAAGAGTGAAAACATTGTAGTATTGTTTTTTTGGATCTGAAATCTCAGAAAAGGTTTTTAGTAATATGCCATCACTTATTATTTTTAAACCTATATTGAAATTGGCTCCCCAATCTATTTTTTCCCCTTGTATGAAGGTTGGATGACAATTAATGCATCTTATAAGTTGCCAACAGATGGCAATGTTGATGCACTTGAAGCTCTGATGTGTTCTTTGGCATCTCTTTTTTTACTTCAGCTGGCAGGAATTGGCTGTGAGAAAAAATTCCGTTGCTATGGTTGGTGAAATGGAAACCTGCACTTTAAGCAATATGCCATGATTGAATTTTTGCTGCAGTTGAATTTTTGCTTCAATTAAAGCAGCGGTCCTCAACTTGTGGGTCGCGACCCCTTTGGGGGTTGAATGACCCTTTCACAGGGGTCGCCTAAGACCATTGGAAAACACATATTTTTGATGGTCTTAGGAACCGAGACACTGCTGGGGGTTGTGGGTGTCACCACAACATAAGGAACTGTATTAAAGGGTTGCGGCATTGGGAAGGTTGAGAACCACTGAATTAAAGCTTCTCCAATTGAAATTCACTGATAAATCCAATTTGTTTATAATTAAATCCAATTTGTTTGACAGCTGGTTTGATGCGAAACCTACACATTGCAGGACATATATATATATATATATATATATATATATATATATATATATATATATATATATATATATATATATATATATATATATATATATATATATATATATATATGTTTTCTGAGGTTTTCACGGGTGTTTGTATGTAGGTCTTTGGTTGTTCGGGTTTTCTCCCGCGTAGAATTGGAAGTATCTTCACGACGTGCAATGGAAGCACCAAGCCGGAAGCACCAGCCTGAAGATGATGAATGAGATTTCATCGAAACGTCGTGAAGATACTTCCAATTCTACGCGGGAGAAAACCCGAACAACCAAAGACCTACATATATATATATATATATATATATATATATATATATATATATATATATATATATATATATATATATATATATATATATATATATATGTTAAATTTCTTTAAGGGATGATTAATAATAATTAATTAAGAGACCAGGATGGATCCATTTCGGGCTCCTTAGCCCTCGTCAGCTGGCCATACTTCCCTACAGGGATTTGAACTGGTGCTCTCCAGCATTCGAAGCAGGCTTCTCTATATATATATGTGTGTGTGTGTGTGTGTGTTAAATTTCTTTAAGCGATGATTAATAATAATTAATTAAGAGACCAGGATGGATCCATTTCGGGCTCCTTATTTGTTTTCGTAGATTTTCACGGGTATAGGTATGTAGATTTTGGTTTATTCGGGTCTTTTCCCGTGTAAAATTAAAGGTGTTTTTGCAACGTTTCGATGGGATCACCCCCATCATGATGCCTCCCACCTGCCAGACATCTGGAAACCAGTTCTGGCCACTAAACGAGTCCCGGCCACTAAACGAGTCCCGGCCACTAAACGAGTTCTGGCCACAAACACTAACACCATCATCAATCACTCTCAACAAACATCAATTCCATCTACCAATCAGGATGTGGCAAATCAGCCAACCAATCGGTTTAAAGTAGCAGAGCCAACATTCCAACCCCTCCCACCTCCACTTACAGAAAAACTGCCATTTCAAATACAGCTCATTCGCAAAAAAGCAAAGGCCCAGGCCTGATGATGATGGGGGTGATCCCATCGAAATGTTGCAAAAACACCTTTAATTTTACACGGGAAAAGACCTGAATAAACCAAAATCTACACACACACACACACACACACACACACACACACACACAATATTGTTGTGTTAGTTTTATGAGCTGATCATAAAACTAACACAATTTAAATTTGAGAGACCAAGATAGATCTATTTCGAGCTTATTAGCTCTCATCAGTTGGCCACACCCCACTGGGATTCGAACCGGGGCTGTAATGCATCTCAGGCAGAAGCCTAGCAATTCAGCCTAACCGGCTGAATTTTATATATATATAATAGGAAAAAGCTAACTTATAAAATTAAGAACAAAAGGAATGACCTAAGGAGAGGAACTAATGAGTTAATGAATTTAAGAATGGCAAATGACTATAAGAGAAACTGCTGTCAAGCTTGGCATTTCACAAAAATGGGTGGATCATATTTGTTGATGCTTTTCAAAATCAGCATTTCTTTGTAAAAGATGGGTTCCTCGACTGTTGTGTACTATGGGAATTAAGGCGAGAAATTTCCTCTCAGCATTGTGACAGCTTACAAACCTCAAGACTCATCTTTATGACCCAGAAACAAATAATTCATGGAATATCAACACAAAACTTCACTTGTGGGAAAATAATTGAAACCTAAACTTTGGCTGGAAACTCATGAGTACAGGTTTTTGAGACACAGATTGTATTATTCACATGGGTTTCTTTGAAAATTGGTGCTACTATCAACTCAGGACACTACATGCAACATCCAAAACTTAGAAACAGCAATTAAGAAATGTTTGGAAACACAGGAGTGTTGCTGTCACATGACAATGGTAGACCTCAACTCAGTATCAAGAAATCACTGCAAAGTTGGACCTTATCATATTACTTTCTCTGACATTCAGTCCAGACGTTGGATCAGGCAACTTTCACCTTATGTAGTTTCCATTATATATAACTGCTGTATGTAAATAGGGAGCAAACCTCAAGCTCAGTTTGCTCTGATGCCTGTAAGCAAACCATCAAGGTCAGAGAACACCAGGAACATAACAATTTAACTCTGAGCTACAGATATTCTCTTTTATTGGAACTCCCACCTTTTCTCTGATTGAAGCAATATCTCTGTGGGCCTTTGCCTGAAGAGGTAGAAAGGATTGTCAGGACCTGCCTAAAGAGACACAAGTTTGTGATATCCCTTTCCTGTTTCATTTATTAAAATATCCTCCTTTAAACCAAAGTCACAGAGGTTGGTGAGACTATTTTTATCCAATTCTTGTATATCTTGATACCTGTTTGCGCACTGAATGCCTATTTGTCTCCTTCTTGCAAAATTTGAGATAGGAAGAATATAGGAGTGAGAGTAGTGGAATATCAGCACAAAACCAAGCCATTTGTGGCACTAGAACTGTCTTCATTTCTTCCGCTATGGTAGCATTCTTCAAGCATGACTTTGCAGCATCTCCCTCCACAGACACATTGTGCTTCATTCTTGTTCCATTCCTTTGCCAAGTCCTTGTGCTTTCAGTCTAAGTCTGAGCATTTTTCACATTCAGCCCATCTGTGGTGTGACTTGAGTATGCTAACATAAAGAGAAGAGTGCATTTCTTATGCCAAGCTAGTTCCACCTGCTGGCTCTCAAATGATTGAATCCTGCCATGAGCAAGATATTTCTAGCAGGACTGTCATTATTGCTTGCTGTATCAAAGAGTGCACATATAAATCCACTGCTTTATGCTCTAGCTTTTATTTTATGACTTTTGCAACTATAAGGGCAAGGGATAGAGCAGGATAACTATATTCAACCTAGTAGTATTATGTAAGATGATGTACAACAAAAGAAGGGTGCAACATTTTGAATATTTCCATGCAATTTCATAGAAATTTAATATAAATCTGTTCTTATTCTGAACAAGGACAAACAACAAACTCATCTGTCCTCTGGGAAACAGGATAAATTTGCTTCCACAGTCTGAAGACATGAAGTATTGCTTTTATTCTGCCTAGTCCATGCAAACAAAAGAAAAATAATTGATCTTCAAGTCCAAATAATAGAAAGTTCATAGCTTTAGATATTGATGTTATATGTAAGGGCTAACAAAGCCTCTGACATTGATTTGTCAGCTATCCTGTGGCCAAAAGGAGGGAAATGTTCCTAAGAAGTGTATAACTAACTTCAGCCATATTCTATGAAGAGTCAAGGCCTTCAGAAATTGGAAGGAGAGAAATAGAAGATGAATGACTTTTGTTACTACCATATTGTAAATAAAAAATGTTAAACTTAGTAGGCTTACTACCATAGTTCCAAGGCTGCTTAGGTCATCCCCAATTGCTGTATAATAAAAAGTGATCTGTTAAATGTCACAATTAAAATTGCAACCAACTTGACCTGAAAATTCCACCACCTGTATTCTCTTGTTCTGTGATGGAATCTCCAGCTACAGTAGGAAAACATTGTGAAGCAACAGAGATCTTACCTCCCTTAGAATCTCTGAAATCATTATCTGACCATTCCTAAGAAAATGTAGTTTGGGGAGTTTCTTGAAAATAGGCATGCAGCAATGAGACATAAACGGTGGCACAATGGTTAGTGTGCAGTACTGCAAGCTACTTCTGCTGACGGCCGGCTGACTGCAATTTGGCAGTTCAAATCTCACCAGGCTCAAGGTTGACTCAGCCTTGCATCCTTCTGAGGTGGGTAAAATTAGGGCGCAAATTGTTGGGGACAATATGCTGACTCTGTAGACTGCTTAGAGAGGGCTGTAAAGCGGTATATAAGTCTAAGTGCTATTGCTATTGGTCATCTCAGGATGCCATTCTGGTTCCTTATGCCTGACATGTCTCATCTTGCATTTCCAGATAATTACCTCTTCAAATTCCTTGGTTTTTTTTTGAGCACTATCTACTTAGGTCAGGGCCATTTAAAGATTTCCACATTTAAAATACTAAAATTATATAGTGACCTTCAAAATCTAAAATCCCTTGTTCAACTATAAAATTAGAAGATGTTGTCACTAAAATTGCCACACGTTTGACAGGTTTCAAATTTTTACTTATGGAAATCTGTTCAATTCATTTTCATGTCAAAACCTTTTTCTTATTTACAAAAAAAAACCCCACCCATTGTATTTCATTGACTTAAATTCAATATTCTTTCTCTTAATAATCTATCATACAGAACTGATTAAAATTTTAAAGCAATCTCAAGTATAGTTTTATTGAAGTAGTAACCATATTACCGGTACATCTCATGTCTAAATTACAAATATACATAAAGTCCAAGAACCTGGATTTGTCTATAGCCTTGATGGTAAACCTATGGCACGGGTGCCACAGGTGGCACGCGGAGCCATTTGTTAGGACACGTGAAGCGTTGCCCTGTCAGTTCCAGTGTGCATGTTCAGCTGGCTTCAGCCTTCTTTTGAGAAAGTGTTTCACTCTCCAGAAGCTTCCCTGAAGGCTCCAGAGGGTGAAAAATGACCCTACGAGCAAACCAGAGGGGGGAAGTGCGTGCATGTGTGGCATGCCTGCGCATGACCCCCTCTGCGCTCCCCCCGCTTTTATTTATTTATTTATTTATTTATTTATTTATTTATTTATTTATTTATCTATCTATCTATCTATCTATTTATCTATTTATTTAAATTTATAAACTGCCTCCTCTCCCCGAAGGGACTCGGGGCGGTGCACAGGAAATTTAAAAACCATATAAACGTAACAATACAAATGTTAAAACCAAATTAAACCGTTAACCCTGCGCTAAAATCTTAAAATCTTAAAAACCCTTAAAACTATTCCTTAAAATCCCAATTAACAATTTAAGTTTCCCTACAGTCAGGTTGGAGAAAATTAGGCCAGGCCGGCCTGATGGAAGGTCTTTAGCTTTTGGCGGAAGGAGCGGAGGTCTAAAGTTGTTCTAAGATTGGGGGGTAGGTCGTTCCAGAGGGTTGGGCCCACCACAGAGAAGGCCCTTCCCCTGGGTGTCACCCACTGGCATTGCCTAGTGGACGGCACCCGGAGAAGCCCCTCTCTGTGGGAGTGAATCGGCCGAAGGGATGTATGAGGGATGTATTTGGCACACAAGCCAAAAAAGGTTCGCCATCACTGGTCTATAGCCTTTTAAATAGTAATCCAGTGGAAGAAAAATATTTAAAAGATAGAAATACCATAGCTAAAATATTATCTTCAAAGCTGTTGGAAAACTAAATATTGGCAACTCAAATATCAAGAAAAATATGAAAATAATGAAGATAAAATTCAAGACAAAATAAAATGAACAACTGATGCCAATAACTGACAGTCATTTTCACTTTCTCTATTCCTGAGATTGCATATGGGAAAGAAAAAGGTGGAAGTGCTGTGGAGAGTCAGAAAGATGATCTAGAAGCAAATATTCAAACAACATTAGTATACGTGATGCTAAAGCACCTGTGACAAAGGTAGTATTAAGAAGACATTTAGGCTGGCTCCCCCTTTACCACTGAAGTGTAAGGGGGTGGGGGAGACACATAATCAGGTTTGCAGGGTTCAGGCTATTATAGCCTAATATAACTAAAGTACAGTTCTAGTCTTCACTTGGAGTTGATTTCAGCTCTGATCTACCTCGTATGGCTGATAGACATAAAATGAAAATAAATTTTGTGCACTGGATAAACCTGTGAACCTCCAAACCTATAGATCATTTCTGAGTGGATTGGTGTGGAACATTCTATGCTTGAAGAAGTGGCCGTCAATTGTTTAAGATAATTAATAGCCTTTTCAGGTTCATTAAATTTCCTCACACTGGTTTCCAAGGTAAGCCAAGTATTGCAGGATAAAGAAAGAAAGTCTTCCCCCCCCTGGTTGCCTGGCTATCAGATGAACCTGGTGGAATGTTCTGCATTTCTGTACAACTCTGACGGGTAGATCTGGAAACAAATTAGTTTCTTTCCTTTATATTTCAAATTTGTTGCCATTTTAGCTGCTTGAGATTTTGTCTCAATCAGCTCTCTGGAGAAATTCAATGATAGTAGGATCAATAGTTTGTAAGGAAGCATGTCTAGATGACACATAATGGGCTGTCTCTATAGGTTCAGTGCAATTTATGGTGCAGGTGTAGGAGGGGTCAGATAATTCAAGCAAATATTATTCTTCTACTTTCTTGACCTTGGATATGTTCCAAGGTTTCCTGACAGGACAACAGCATTTTACTATCTGTCATGTCACGAGCTGTTAAAGCATCAGTAATTCCTTCGATCTTAGCTTGTTGTTCTTTTAGCTGCTTCTTGATCTCATCATATCTCCTCTCTATCTTTTCAATCTTATCTCCAAAATCTACAAGTCTATTCAGTGAATTCAACAGAACAAGAAACTCAGTATTGTTTATTTCATGAGGCATGAATGACATCGCTTGGAATTTCTTGGTAAACCTAGTTTTCTCTGTAACTTCCACTTGATTTAGAGTGTCAGCCAATTCTCTCCATATGCCAAGATGGAGAAGATAGCTTCTGACTTGAAGCCTTATTCCGTATGTTATAGTTTCTTCAGAAGCCAAGAATGGGAAAGAGCTGAATGATATACGTTTAATTACTTTACCAGCTCTCTTCAGAGGCAATCAATCAATAATCAGAATAGAGCTGGGGGGAACCTTCAAGGTCTTCTAGTCCAATCCCTGCTTAAGCAGGAGACCCTATACCATTTCAGACAAGTGACTATCCAGTCTCTTCTTAAAAATCTTCAATGATGAAGCACCCACAATTTCTGATGGCAAGCTGTTCCACTGGCTAATGGTCCTCACTGTTAGGAAGTTTCTCCTTAATTTCAGGTTGTTTCTCTCCTTGATTAGGAGATGATTTTCCTAATCAATGGATTCCAGCTTTATCAACTATTCTTCCATAGTAGATAATGTTGAATGTTCCCATTTCTATGGACATAATAATCTGCCATAAGAGAGATCATACATTGAAAAAAATCTCTGTGGCTCCTCCCCCCCCCCCCCCCCCATTTATTCATTAATCCTAAAAAGAAAAGCTTTGGCTTTAAATGATTAATAATTTTTAAATTTTCTGTATCAATATGAATCCAATTTTTGTTTGCTTTTTACATGATTTTTTTTACTTTTCTACTGACATGATGAAATGTCCCTTCATGTTGTTTACATTTGCAATATAGATTTGAAGTGCCTTTATATCTTCTAGATAATTTATCTGGTGTCATGTACCAATGCTATATCATTTTATAAAAATTCTCTTTCAAATCATAAGACAATATAAATTTCAACCCTTTTAATCACATATTTTCCTGTTGATCCACTTATACATTATAAACAAAATACTTAGCCCAGCCTTACCCCAATTTCCTCAATGTTTTTCTTTTTTCTTCTGCTGCTGTTTTTCTGGAATAAGTAAGGAAGATTGTGCATGGAAATGGAGTGGCTTAATTTATAGGCATTTCATTTTCAATACTACTTATATATATATTCCGTCTTTGTTCATTTTTGGTGTGTGGTTTCTGACAGCATATATGCAACATATTTGAATACACATATGCTGGTATTTTCCATGAATGCAGTGATTTGAGGAAATGTTGAGATGAAACCATCTGGAATTGGTAATTGTAGTTTGACAAGATGGGGATAGTAGGTATGTCTGTTTTCATCTGCAGGTCTTCCTTTTGTTTGGGATTGACTTTAAATTAAACACAACTGAATTTAAATTCAAGTGTAAATTCAGCAAGTGCATTAGAAGTAAAGAAAAACTAGATATACAGTATCTTATGTGCTTGCTAAATATGGAATAGGTACACAGTCTTACTACTCATTAAGCTTCAATATTTCGCATCACTTCTATTAAAAACATGAACAAGATATTTACCTAACTTTTTGATTTGGATTTTATCAGCTATTCTTTTATATATATAGGGGCTCATAATTTCAATTTCAGTGACAAATTGTCATCAGGCCTAACAGGAAACTGAGCCCATAAAGAATATGACACAGTTAGTTACTATTGTCTCTTTGTCTTGCGTTGTAAATGTATTTCAGCAATCAATACACAGAATAAAAGATAAATTGTTTCAGCAACAAGGGAATTCCTTGTCTGAAAAGAACATGTGGTTTAGATGCTAAGATAATTTCTGGTAGAGTGTTTTGTGAGACTTGGATGGCTGAATATAATATTTTTATTGCTGTTATGCTTAACTATAAAACTCAATATTTAAACATTTTCAGTCTATCCTTGCCGCCTGATGAAATCTCTTAGTCACATTTCTACAAGATTACATTATTTTAAATATTTAAATAGAAATGTAGTAGATGTAGAAATCTAGTACTGAATGTAGAAATGTACTAAATGTAAAAATCTTTTGCAAAATAAAGTGCCAGTTCCTAATGTTTTTATATATCTAAACCTACATCTGTCTGCTGTAGGAATGCCTTAGTACAGAGCAAGCTGGGAGTTAAATTTGTTTTCTAGAAAATAAGTTATCTTTTGAATGACTGTACCATGTGTGGGTATGCTCACTACATGCTCCCAAATTTTAAATAAAAGTTTAAATTAAAAAAAATTTAAAAAACCAATTCAGGTTAACTTCTGCTGTTCAAAACTGGTTTTGGTGATAGGAGTGCATGTATTTATTGGTGATGTGATCTTTGCTATCTCTTCTATACTACTTGGATTTTCATGCCACTGCAGCAAGTTAACCATATTTATATATTTATTTGTTATATATTGTTGGGGCAATATGCTGATTATGTAAACTGCTTAGAGAGGGCTGTAAAGCACTGTGAAGCATTATATACAGCTAGGTGTTATTGCTATCTAATGTAATTATTATTTAATTATGTATATATTTCTAGTACATTTATATAACTATCATTTCTTTTAATCTTTTTTATTTTGTATGAATGAGTCCCATTTTTCATTTGTCCATACATCTGTAGGCAATCTGTTGGCAGCATTTTAGCAAGTACAGTCAGGTCTTCAATCCATTCATACATTTGACCATACATTTATCTTTCTAATGCTGCAAGATCAGTCTTTTATCTGTAATAAGGGCATGGAGAATCTATTAATGTTATCCAGTTGCTCAAATTCCAAGTACTAGGTATGTAGTTCAAAAGAATATTATCCTCTGAAAATTTTAGCTTTTGTTGTACTGTTATATTTCTTTCTCCCAAAATTAGTAAGTGTAAGACATTATAAAAGCATGTGTTTTAATTAAGCATTGTCTTTATACAACACAATTTTCTTTTCTATGCAATCTCAGTGCTTTATCATTGTCCATTCTTATTGGAGCAGATGGGAAATTCTGCTGCTTTTATGTACCAGTAAAAGGTGACCTATAGAAAGCAATTTAGCCAATTCTCAATAATAATAAAAATATCCCATAGCTTTACTATAGGATGGCCAAGGCTAGGCTTCTCAGGTCTGCTGGCCTCTAGATTTATTGGGACTACAGCTCCCAGAATGCCGAGCAAAGCTGAATCAGGAGAGATGATAAAGATGTTCAGCATTCCAATCTTTTGTTCAATCTGCCTCAACCTTGAAGATATAACAAAATGTTATATATCCTCTTATTATATATAAACATTGATTTTATGTACTAAAATGGGAATGGTAAGTATGCCATGATGAGCATTTAAATGGAGGTGGAATATGAATTTGATATGTGTATGTAATTTATATTATTTGTTGTACATTGGCTGGATACTTTACAGCCTCGGCAATGGAACATAAAATTGTATTTTTGGTAGCTCTAACAACTGACTTGCAAACATAAGTGGGAATGGATTAAGAAAGGATATCCCAAAATGTTGCCTACATCTGTTGGACACAATCCTTCAATAATTCTTGTCCAAAGGTATTCCAGATATATAGGTACCAACCAGCAAAACTGAGTCTGGAAAAGAGGAAGTTTATCCAGATGAAATAGGATCCAAATATTTGAAGATTTGAATTCTTTCCAATAGGAGCCCCATACAGATCCTTTTAGAATAACCTAATCTGAATATTATTAGGTTATGCAACATTTTTACTTTAATCTCAAAAAAGTGTTCAGAGCATTCAGGGACACAAACATAGCCCTTGTTTCAACTCCTTAAAGCAGCTGCATCTTTTCTCAGGGCCACACCAATGCTGTGGAGGGAAACTGAAATCCTGGGAAAGATGCAGCTGCTATGAGGTGCTGGAGATCTAAGTTACATTTCACTCGGGCTGAATTCCAAAGGGCTGCAGAATTTTATCTACTACGCCAAATACATTTTTGGCAGATCTTTCTTCTCAAGGAAAGTGATGCCACTAAAAAATCCATAGAATCATTGCAGTAGTGTCCATGTCAAGTGACAAATAACCTAGACATTTTGATTAGTAAGATATTTAAGTATGGGTTGGGAAGAGGCATTATGAAGTCAATCCATATAGCAAAGAGAACTCATCAACAGTTCCTTATCAATTTAGAGTAGCAGGTCAAATGTGGCCTGGAAATCTTCCACTCACAATTTAGATTGGAAGGAGAGATATCATATTTGCAGATGACTCAAAGCTGCAATAGTTTTGAAGACAAAATAAACTTCTAAATTTTCCTAATGGCTTCATTCAATCAATTCAATTTACTGTGGTTGTAAACCAGTACACATGAGATAAGTTAGAGAAGTGGGCTGAAAATATCAGAATGAGATTTAATCAGGAAAAAAGAACCTTCAGATGCATTGCTGTAGGATGTGGGGATATGGGAAAAGGATGTCTGCATTGCAGTTTAATCTAAGATGAAGTAGTTTGATGGCTGTTACAAAGGCAATGGCATTTTAGGCTGTATTAATATCATTTTCAAATCACAGTAAGTAATACTTTATCATATCATGTACTAGTTAGGCACCACTTTGATTATTGTGTCCAGTTCTGGACATCAGACTTTAAGAAAAATTCAGAGTTTTTCTAACAAAGACAAGAAAGGTTAATAAGAATGATCAGGGGACTAGATACAACTTCCTTTGAATCCAGAAAACACAATTGTGACGGCAGATGATAGCCCTTTTCAAATATCTGAAGGAGAGTCACATAGAAGAAGCTAATAAATGTTTCCTAGCACTGCATATATAGCATCTGTTGTTCGGGGATGGTTGTATAAGTGTTCCATTTATATTTCTACAAATGTAGCCCTTCTGCTAGGGGGTATTCAAACAGCAAAAGTATACGAAATTGGACAACCAGTCAGCATTCAGGATGTGCACCTCCACACAATGCACAGCTGGGATTTGGGAGATGTTTTTGTCAGTCTATCTGCAGCCATTTGCAACCTACACTTAAGGATCAAGTCTTTTGCAGTGCAGGTATGGGGTACAGCTAACAGGCAGTTGTGGGCAACTTTAAACCAGCCTTTAGACATGTTCAACTGGAGGCCTGACAAACTTCTGTAGTGAAACCAAGTTCAAATAAGCTATAATTTGCTGGATTTATGTATTCTAAAAAAAGAACAAACAATGCTTCACCTTTTCTTATGAGATTACACAGCCTCAGCTCTCACTCGTACTGTTATCACAATAAACAGTGTCAAATGTCTCTGAGAAATTCTGGTTGATGGGATCCATATCATACAGAGCACTTTCATGGAAAGAAAACATCTGATGTCAAAATTTACTCTTAACACAACTGATAGAATTTACATGACAAAAATTGAAGGGATAAAGCCATTGTACCCATGTTGACTTTAAAGCTATGTTTACATGCCCCAATAAGCCATGATGTATGTTTTTTTAGTATGTTTGGTTAACATGTGAACCCATCCAGTAGCTTTGCTCACACTTGGTTCATGCATAACTGAAGCCAGAATTATGGTTTATAAGTAAATAAAACAAAAGAGCTAGTTTGGTATAATGGCTAAGGTGCTGACCTAGAAAACAGGAGACTGAGTTTGGACCAGTCTCTCTCAGCCCAATCCACCTCACCGGGTTGTTGTGGGAAAAAAGAGTAATGGCATTTTTAGTTATTAAGGCTGAGCAGCCATACAGATTTGAAGGCAAATGTTATCTAGTGCATGTATGAACATGCACACAGTCCTTGTTGGCAATTCCATAAATGAAATGTATTTTTTCCTGTGATTTTCTAGCTGTTCTGAAGAATATGCTGAGAAAAGATGCAGCTACTTAAGGAGCTGCAGGGAAATTGTGAGTGAGTGTCTTGGCATATTCCCCCCCCCCCCCTCCTTCCACATTATGTCTTGCCTAGTTGTAGTTTCAGGTTGCATCGCTACACTAGACACCCTATTCAATCACAAGACTTTAAATAGTAGCTGTAAGCAAGCAGAATGCAAGTATGCATGACTTGCACTTCCTTTTCTCTTTTGCATTTCTGACCACACCTGGAACAAGGATTTATGGATTTTTTTTCAGTGTATTAACTCCACAAGAAGGTACATCGCCATGAATCTCTCCGAAGGGGAAACGTGTGCAAGGACGATGGCCTCCAACGTTACATTAAAGAAGAAACCTAGCATCGTTATCTGAGGTCTTTCCATTTCCCACCTTTTTTCTCCTCATAGCATCCAAAGTAATCTTCACCGCTTCGGCCAAGACTTCGCCACTACTTGGAACCCGCGGCACGCCCCTAGCGGGCCGGTGCGCGATGTCACCAAGGAGAATGCGGGTCCACCTTTCAAGCCTGCGCGTGATGTCAGAAGTTCGTCGTAGCCAAGGATCCTGGGTTGTAATCCCGGGTCACTCTTCCAGGAGGGCTTTATACAAGCCAAGGAGAATTGTTTCAACTTCGGCGGTTTCTTTTAGCTCAGATGACCTGAGGAGAAAGACAGGAGGGGAAACGGCCCTCTCCTCCCTTCGGCAGCAGCAACAGCAGAAGCGGGAAGAAGAGGTGCCGGTTTGGGCAGGGGACGCGCTTGAACTTTGAATGCCAAAAGGTGCAGGGAATTAAGTGGCCCGCCGTTTCGGAGGCGCGCGGGAAAAGCCCGTGTCTCCCGCTGCGTCAAGAGGGAAAGCGCCCCAACCACCTCTCCGCCTCCCCCCGTTATTGAACCCCACCCCGGGGTAGCCCGAGCCAGACTGGCGGGGACGGGGGCGAGCGCGCGTGCTGTGGCCAAAGGAAGGCGGCGGCTCTTCTTCCTCCCCGATTGCAGTAGCAGCTCGGGGAGCCGCCAGGCTGCGCTCTCGAGCCGGCTCGCAGTCTGGCTTGCGGCCCCGGGCTGCCGGGCTCCGGAGCGCCAGAGCCTCCCGGGGAGCAAGCAGTGCGAGCGGTTGGTCCCGGGACAGCAGCAGCTGCTGCAGCGGGAGGAGCCGGAGCGGCTCGCTGCTGCAGCGGGAGCCGCCCCGGCTCGGAGCTCTGCCTGTCCGGGTTGCGGAGATAACACCTGGCGCCCCTCAAGCAGGGGTGGCTTCGGTAGGACTTCGGCGGCCAGAACGACGCGCCGCCGCGGCTGCCCACACGGCTCCTCTCCGTGCCCGGCATGACTTGCAAGGGTTCATCGAGCTGGGCACTTTGGGTGGCCCCGTTGGTTACGCTGCTGTCTCTGCGAGGTAAGGGAAACCTGAGGAAGTGAAAGGGGTGGGGGAGGCCAGAGGGTGCTGGGCGGGCGCCGGAGAAGTGGCAGAAACCTGGGAGGCACAAGACGCCCATCTTTGTCTTCGGCAGTTTTGTTCCCTGCGCTGGATTCGAACTCTAAACTTTAGCGCCAAGGAGCCCGCTAGGCTGCTGCTCTGGGGTGGGCTGAACAGCAGCTAACCGCAGAACAGAAGATGACACTTCTCCGAATAGTTTTCTTCTTTTTCTGACCGGGGAAGTTGCTGTAAAGTTGAAGGAAGAGGGTCCGGGTGGGTTGTTTCGTCTTACCCAAATATCACTTGACGCTATTCGCCTTCATTATTTCGCTGAATAACCCAGATTTTATGTTTTAACACTCTATTCTGCCCAAGGAAATAAAAATAGCGACATGCACCAGAGAGTTATGGTACAACCAGTTTCTCTCTGGACAGAGGTGAAAAAATAAGTCCAATCTGCTATGTGACCTTTTAAGGAACAATCTCTCCAAAAGTGATGTTAGAGAACTAGAAATGCTTTACTGTATTTGGCTCTCTATTTCCCCCACCCCCCCCACCCAATGCAGGAGTATAAAAGTTGATAGACATATTATTTCTAGCATGTGTGGAGAGCACTCATTATTTTTCATTTTTAGAACTTGAATATAATTTTTAAAAAACCCACAATACATGGTATTTGTATTTAATTTTATAAAACACTCATTTTCATGTCCCAAGATTCTTTTTCTCAGTTAAACATCATTTATTCTTAAACATGCCATTATTAAGTTTGTTAAGTATCTTGCTCACCTTATTTTCTTATTTCTACATCTCAGTTCCATTGCACTGACTTAAAGTAATAAAGTTTGTAAAACTTTCTACTCTGGCCTTGTAGAGTTTCTCTTGAAAGTGTGCAAGATGTATGATGCTGGAGAACTTTAACAGAAAAACAGAAATGCTAGTTATTGAGTAAAACTAGCAGTCAAATCTTCTCTTTGCTACAGAAGTAAGTCTGGTGAAGATGATGATAAATTATCATATTCCCACATTCCTAAAATTGAAGCCAGATTTTATTTCATAATTTACCTTTTTGTACAGCTTTTATGCTCATTGTTTCCATTTTGCTATGACCAAATCTTGTGGACATGTTTAAAATATATATTTAGTGGAATAAATTATTTCTGCATAGTCCTTGCTCATTTTTTTAAAAAAAATTACAGATTTTAGTACAGGCATGTAGTGGCCCAAATGCATTCTGGAAATATTGTTTTTATGTTGTGTCCTTATGATATTTTCATCTCTGTTTTCCTCCATGAATGAGATAGTTTTATATAGTATCTTTCCCCTCGTTTCTGACACTGTTCAAGGGCATCTTCAATGTGTGTAAAATACATTAAGCTTTGTTACTTTTAACCTTGGAGGGAAGTCACATGACTGGTGGTGACTGGGAACAGAAGCAGTAGAGTTGGGATAGGAATCTGCAGCTCAAGAATGGGTGGTCAGCTGAGGGAAAGCTTATAATCAGTTAATTCAGTATTGACTGTTCTATTATTATTCAAAGACAATGGATTTGAAGTCACTGAGATAAAAAATGTATTGCTTTATTTTAGTATTCTCATATGTCCATAGGACATACAGTACAGATACATGGAATGCCTTTTTAGAAGAATAAAAAACTAAACTCCAAGGACTTTTGCCACCCATTAATTTACACCAATGAGATTTGAGTGTAAGTAATTGTGTTTAGGATGAAGGCTCAGTTTACAAAAACTTGGAAGTGCTTGGAAGCCACATCAAATATCTAAATGAAGATAATTATGTCTATTAATTGCTTATGGTTCATCTTGATAATTCTTAAAGGTCACAGTGGGTGTTTATAGAGAAAATACATCTTTTATTCTCTCTTTTTGTCATGTGATTTAGTTATCCTAGCATGTGGTGCATTCATTCTGGTTGTTGACATTAGCAAAGCTTGAGGCTTGAAAGAATGAGGGCCCTGCAATTAGGATCCAGATGCAGGACTCTGCCAGCTGTGAGGCAATTTGTTTTGTACATTTGCCAGTGCACCTTCTTCTGTGCCTGTAACATTCTCTCTATTTTTGCTAGGAGTTTCTTAAGTACTTTGAAAAATTAGAGATCAATCTTGTAGCCAGTATTCCTAGTCTGGATAGGAAGAATGTCCACATTTTTCCTTCTCATTGACAAGTCACTGCTTCTTGAAGCATCCTTTGCTCCGTCAAAGTCAAGCAGGAATCATTTAGTTCAAGATTTGTTTTCAAATAGTATGTAGCTCAAGGGAGTTGATGTACGACATCCATATCAGTTCTATAGGCCATAAAAAACTAGCCTTGGATAACCAATTCAAACGATGTAATGTATGTTATTTGAAACTGAGATTTGCCTTTGGAGCAGGGAGATTGTCCCATAGCAGTGCTAGCTTGGATGCAGTTTAGTTTGCATTGAACCAGAGCATCTAGTTCTCTGACCATTAACGTGAAAGTAAGCCAGGTTAGAATTGCTGCAGCTGTATGGTTAGTCCTTGACTTATGAACACAGTTGAGCCCAAAATTTATATTACTAACTGAGACAGTTGTTACATGATTCCCTCCCCCCCCCCCCCCCCAATTTTACGGCCTTTTTTGCCAAGTTGTTAAGTGAAACTGTTTTTGTTAAGTTAGTAAGTGAATCTGGCTTCCACATTGACTTTGTTTGACAGAAGGTCACCAAAAAATGATCACATGACTCCGGGACATTGCAACTGTCACAAATATGAGTCTGAATTTTTATTTTGTGACTATGGGGATGCTGCAGAGATCCTAAGTATGAAAACAGTCCTAAGTCACTTTTTTCATTGTAACTTTTTTTGTTGTAACTTTGAACAGTCACTAAATGAATTGTAAGTTGAGGACTACCTGTACTGAGGAATTCTGTTTTAATGGAAACCAAGAATATTGTGCCAGAATTTTTGTGTGATAGGAGGAATATGTAAGCCATGTCACTCCATAAAACATAACACAGCATTAACCATTCAGCCAGGGAATGATTATTTGTGTTACACTTCTGTAGGGCTAGGATTTTCTAATAACAGGAATATTATGTAAATATTAGAAATACATAAACACTGATGCTCTCTTCCACCAGAAATATTTTTTTCAGATTTTCTTACGACTGTTTAGCTTTCCAGTAGAAATCAGCAAAGTGTGCTTTGACTATTTAAGCGTTGGTACGTATTTTTCAAAAAAGGAAGTTTGTAATGACATCTGCGAAGTTATGCCCACATTCCATGATACTCACAAACATAATGCAACATAAACTTTTGCTAATATTGTACTGTAAAGGGATATGTAACTAAAATGGCAAAATTTGTATGCAAAACATTGGAATGCTGGAATAGCAAGAGCAATGATTGTTCAATGATGCAAAGTACTGGATTTTCAAAGTACTGGATTTTGGATCTCAACATTGAGATTACAGAAAATGGTAAATATTCAATTTACCATTGCTCAAAAGCCTATACTTCAGGGATGTCCAAACTTGGGAACTTTAAGACTTGTGGACTTCAACTCCCAGAATTCCCCAGCCAGCTATGCTGGCTGGGGAATTCTGGGAGTTGAAGTCCACAAGTCTTAAAGTTCCCAAGTTTGGACATCCCTGCTATACTTAAAGTAAAAAGTACCGTAAATATAATATGGGAATGATTCAACTAGAATGAAGTTGAATTATTCATTAAAGATAACTGCTGTCCAGGACCTTGACCCATGATAGTCATGGAAAAAAGGTTACCTCATATAGTTATAACTTACTTAGTTTGTCATAATGACAAGACAATTAGGACATTGTGAGATAAATGAACTGTGGATAGTATTTTAGGCTGTATCCATGTAAGTGTAAGCAACTGATCCACTTTATTCTGCTTTGATCATACCATTCAGGTTCTAAGAAGAAAATTTAGAATTATTAGAGGTCTAGAAGAGAGATTGAAGGAGTAGTGCCATGATGGCGAACTTATGCCATGTGTGCCACAGGTGGCACATGGAGCCCTCTCTAACTCTAACCAGCTCAGTTCCACTGCGCATGCATGCACGTCTCCTGCTGGCCAGCTGATTTTCGGGTCTCTGTCGCGTATGTGGAAGACACGAGTGCATGAGTGGGGGTGTGTGGTCATGTGCATAAGCTGGGGGCAGCATCACATGGGGATGCAGTGTTTTCCCACACCCCATTTTTGTTCTCAGGAGGCTTCGGGGAGGCCTAGGCCCAAAATGCGGGGGGGGGAGGATGGGAGGAGAGCAGGGGGTGTCACTTGTGCAGGTGCAGGGGTGGGCGTAGATGGGGGGGGGGTCACACATGCATTAGATTATGGGTGTGGGCATCTTTAGCTCTGAAAATATTGAAGAGAGATAGGTCATTCTTTAAATGTTTAAAAATGTGTACCATATAAGAAAATTAAGATCCATGTTTTCTCATTTTAAAGTGTAGGGCATTGGATAATGGCGTAAATTACAGGAAGATAGATTCTGATTGAGTATTAGTGGGGAAATAAGCCCTTCCTCACAGAGAAATTCAACAGTAGAACTAATGACCCAGAGAGGTGATTGTTCTTCTCTATTTGATGTGTTCAAGAGAAGGCTTTAGAGCTTTTTATTTGAGATGTTTTAATTTGGGTTCTGCAATGAGCAGAAATTTGGATTCAGTGGTCTAAACTGTTCCTTCTGTGAGCATGATACACTGACTATTTGTTGTATGAAAATGAGGAATGGATCATGCTGAGCCTTGAACAGTATGGAACATAATTTTCTTCCTTCTTGTATTTTTTTTTATTTATTTATTAAATTTAGATTCTGATTGAGTTCTACAATTTATTAAATTGTAGAATGAAAAGTACAGCAAGCTGCTTCTTCCCCATGTTACAACATGTACAGACTGCTATGGTTTAGAGCTTCTTTGCTGTAGAATAGGAGCTGAATGACAAAAGAGAAGCATTAATAAAAGCAGGTATCCACATGTGGGTACAAGTGAGGAGAACACACTTTGTGTTATGACACATTATCTGTTTATTTCATTTTATATCTTTGACACAAGTATGTAATCTGCAGTTTTTACATCATGATCTCACGATGTGCATAGTGTCATGTTGATATCATTGTGGCTTTTAATACATGCTTAGGTTTGTGAGTATATTGGGCCTCTAAATGTTAGAATTTAGAAAGTGGATTAGTGAGATTTGCCATTGCTTTAAGAAATATGTTCACTTTGCTCAGATGACCATTCATTCATAAACAAGACTGAATGGCTAAAACTTTAAAAATAGCAATGCATACAAATAATAAAATCCAGAGAAGGGAACAAAAATAAAGCACATATACATGTACCCATGGCACAAATGTAAAATTAATTTAATATAAATACTAACATTAATGGTTCGCACATCATCTTGGCCCAATGCTGAAGGGAAGAACAGGGTCTTCAGGATAATTCTAAAACCAGTATTTCCAAAATTCAGTCATCCTACCGCTATGGGAGAGGAATTGAAACAGAAGGAACACTTTCTAGGTCCTGCTAGATGGTATAATTCAACATATGGGATCTGGAACCAATCTTTATTAGGAAGGCAAGAGTGTTGGAGACTTTCAAATATCTTAGTCATATGCTTCATATGAAGAGTTTTATTGGGTATATCTAATAGTTTATATTCACCCAGAAGTCTATTTGAAAATCAGTTTAGCTTGTGCAGAAATGGCATTGCCAAGGGCTGTGATGGCAAACTTATGGCACGTTGGCACAGGTAGCACACAGCTACCCTTTTGCCCCAGCTCAGTTCTACCATGCCTCCTGCTTGTCAGCTGGTTTTCTGGTCTCTACTGTGCATGTGTAGAGGGCTGAGTGCATGCAAGAGAAACGCGCGCATGCGCGGGTGTGTGTATGTGGTATGGACCCTCTGTGGCCTGTTTTTGCTCCCAGGAGGCTGTAGGTAGGCTTACTAGACATAAAATGGGGCCTGGAGGGTCACATGTGCATGCATGGGGCAGTGGTCCACCAAATGCACAGGTCCACCAAATGCCAGAAACTGGGCTGTACTAACAACTGAAGCCTCATCAGCAGGATGCAGGCAGCACACGAAACCATACTCCCTCTGGTCCACAGAAAAACATTTCTCCACAGAACCGGTCCCTGGTACCCAAAAGATTGGGGGCCGCTAGTCTAAGCATCTGGTTATCTCCTGACTTCCATAGTATCTGTCTGGTTGTTTTGAGCTTGCAGGTTGGCATGCTCCAGGTTCCTTCAATTAAACAATGTCATGTTTTGGGATCCCAGAATGTACCTGTAGCAGAACCTGCTTTATGAAGTGAGGTTTCTCCTGAGATTTGGATAGCCCTAGTCTGCTGCTGTTTAGAAGAGCTGTGAAGATGTGGCTCTTGACCCAGGCTATTGGCGGGGAGAATGACCCCTTGGTTCATTTCTATGGGGCCTATTTTCTTTCTATTTTTAAACTTTTATCTTTACCTTCTCTGAGGAGCTGAGGGAGCTGAAGCGCCGGAAAAGATGTCTAGAGAGCAGTTGGAGGGCCAGCCATTCCGAATCTGATCGGACACTGGTGAGGTCTTATATCAAGACCTACCTAGTGGCGATAAAAGCGGCAAAGTTTAATTATTTTTCTGCTCTTATTGCATCTGCAGAAAATCGCCCAGCCGCCCTGTTTAGGGTGACCCGCTCTACATATGGAAGTGCGGGAGGTCCCCTTGCAGGGTAAAGTTGAGGATTTTGTACAATACCTTCAAGACAAAATCGCTCAGATTCAGGAAGTGCTGGACTCTGACTGGGTATGGCTAGATGGGGTGATGGAAGCGGGTCTTGAGACTGTTATCTGGGAGGAGTTTGACCCTGTGACTCCTGAGGACATAGACAGAGTTTTGGGTAAGCTTAGTGCTGCCACATGTTTATTGGACCCGTGTCTCTCCTGGTTGGTGCTGGCCTCCAGGAGAGACACCTCCAGGGAGGTTACACGAGGCTGGCTCCAGGGTATTATCAACGCTTCTTTGAGAGAGGGTTTCTTCCCCACCGCTTTGAAAGAGGCGGTGGTGAGGCCCCTCCTCAAGAAGCCTTCCCTGGATCCAGCACTTTTGGCAAACTATCGTCCAGTCTCCAACCTTCACTTTGTGGCAAAGGTTGTTGAGAGTGTGGTGGCGCAAGAGCTTCCCAAGTACCTGGATGAAGCTGTCTATCTTGATCTGTACCAGTCGGGTTTCAGGCCTGGGTACAGCACGGAAACGGCATTGGACGCTGATCTCTGGAGGGCTTGGGACAGGGGTTGTTCCTCTGTCCTGGTCCTATTAGACCTCTCAGCGGCTTTTGATACCATCGACCATGGTATCATGCTGCTGTGGTTGGAGGGGTTATGGGTGGGGGGCACTGTACTTCAGTGGTTCTCCTCCTTCCTCTCTGACCGTTCGCAATTTGTGTTGACGGGGGGCAGAGGTCGTCCTCAAGGTGCCTCACTTGTGGAGTACCCCAGGGGTTGGTCCTCTTGCCCCTTCTGTTCAACATTTATGTAAAGCCGCTGGGCGAGATCATCCGGGGTTTTGGGGTAAAGTTCCATCAGTACGCTGATGATACGCAGCTGTACGTTTCATCCCCAGACCATTCCAATGTTGCCCTTGAGGTGATGTCCCAGTGCCTGGAGGCCGTGCGGATCTGGATGGGGAGCAAGAGGCTAAGGCTCAACCCCTCCAAGACCGAATGGCTGTGGTTTCCAGCATCCTGTTACAGTCAGCTGATTCCATTGTTGGCTATGGGGGCTAAGACCTTAGCCTCCACAGGAAGGGTTCGCAACTTGGGTGTCCTCCTGGATTCACGGCTGTCCTTGGAAGATCATATGATGGCTGTCGCCAGGGGGCTTTTTATCAGGTTCGCCTGATCTACCAGTTGCGTCCCTTCATAGATCGGGATGCCCTAAGCACAGTCACTCACGCCCTTGTCTCTTCCCGTCTGAACTACTGCAATGCTCTCTACATGAAGAGCACCCAGAGGCTCCAACTGGTCCAGAATGCAGCCGCATGGGTAATTATGGGGGGGATGCGACGCTCCCATGTAACACCTCTCCTGCGCGAGCTGCACTGGCTTCCAGTGGTTTTCCGGGTGTGATTCAAGGTGTTGGTTACTATCTTTAAAGCGCTCCATGGCTTAGGACCTGGGTACTTACGAGATCGCCTTCTGCAACTGAGAGCCTCCCACCGGCCAGTACGCTCCCATAGAGAGGGTCTCCTCATGGTGCCGTCAGCTAAACAATGTCGACTGTCGACAACCAGGGGGAGAGCCTTGTATGTGGTAGCACCAGAACTATCCCTGACTTCCGCACCTTCCACCGTGCTTTCAAAACATTTTTTTCCCAACAAGCTGGGCTGGCATAAAAATGATTTTTAAATTATAAATTTATATTAATTTTAATCAGGGTTGGTTGGGTTTTTTCATTGTTAGGCCAAGTTGTTTAATATGTCTTTTTAAACTTTTATATATTTGTTTTACTCTGGCTGTACATCGCCCTAAGTCCTTCGGGAGTAGGGCGGTATAAAAAACCAATAAAACGTAAAACCTAAACTTAATCCTAAACCTCCTTTTTAACTGGTTTCATTGTGATTTCTTTTTTGGGGGGTTGGTTTAAACTCCCCATAGTTTTTGACATTTAATGGTATTAACAAATAAACCCCAAGACGTGTGTGTAACTTACTAGCACTGCTGCACTCTGAACCAGTTGTAGCTTACAAATTTTAATTTAATATACTTAAAGTTAAATTTAACTATTTTCCATGAAGTAGTTACATGCCACCACCAAATTATTAATGACAATATATTGTGGCTTATAACAACAAAACCATCATGATAACAAAATCAAGGTAAACTTTAACAACATTACACAGTATAGTAGTATATTTATTATCACAGCGAGTTTGGTGTAGTGGTTAAGACATCAAGTTGAAAATGGGGAAAGTGAGTTCTAGTCTTGCCTTAGACCAGGGGTATCAAACTCATGTCGTCACAGTGGCATCATGTGACATATAGGGACTTCCCCCCCTTTCTTAAACCGGGCATGGGTGTGGCTGCCTGTGATGCATCCAGTCTGTGGGCCAGGAGTTTGACAGTCCTGCCTTAGACACAAACCCAGTAGGGTAACTTTGGACTACTCACTTTCTCTTAGCCGTAGGAAACAGTCAGTGGCAAACCATTTTTGAAATCTTGCCAAGAAAACCACAGGACCTTTCTTCACAGTCACCAAGAATTAGCAGTATCTCAAAGACACAACAAACATACAAAATATACTTATCAATAGCATTCAGTTTTATATTGTTCATAATTATTTCCAAAAGACCTTTCTGACTTTATTACCTTATGGAAGGCTACTGTAACAGCCTTGCTTCTGAAATGTGTTTCAGGGCAGAAAAGCTGTATTTTGTGATTGTAGGCCTCACTTTAGAAAATTGGGAAACCATCAATAGCTTATCTGAGGTGGTAGCTTATCTTATTCTTGGTGGTGGTAGATTTCAATGGTAGTTGAAGTACCTGAATGGCCAGCAATGTAGTGCTTATAAATCAAAACTAGCCCTTTAGGTTCCATCCAGAAACAAATAAGTAACTAGTGCCGGGGTGTATATAGTGTCAATTAATATACAACCACTGCACTTAGAATTGATTAGTATATACCATGTTTCCCCGAAAATAAGACAGGGTCTTATTTTCTTTTGAACACCCCCCCCCCTGAAATAAGCACTTGTCCTTATTTTCGGAGAGGTCTTATTAGTTTTGAGGTGCAGGAGGTGGTGAGCGTAGTCAGCTCATGGCTGCTGCTGTGTTGCAATATTTTCGGGGAGAGCTTATTTTCAGGGAGGGCTTATTTTAGCGCATGTGCTCAAAAGCCTGATTGGGCTTATTATTCAGAGAGATCTTATTTTCAGGGAATCGGGGCAATTATGTGATGGTTCTCAGTTACTGTAGGCAGGTTCTTGAGTCCATGAAGGACTGCACCTGAGCATCAACCAGAGTTAGGCAAAGGGCTTATGGGTTATAGCTTCCACCTGTTTATCTAGCAACAGCTGTGAGTTCAGCAGGACCAAAAGATAGATTTGCTCCTTCAAGGGCATTAATACCCATTCAAGAAGTTACCAGAACCCACAATGAATGAACAGTAACTAGAATTGAATTACAGTCTGTTTCATCCCATGTAATCTTAGGGTATAGGGGACTTATATGTAGAAGGCATCTCTCTAGGAAATGGGGGTGTGGAGGAGTTGCAGCAGCAGATACTACTGACTACCATTAGCACTTTGAAGGTACCACAACTTGAACTCTTGGATGACCTCTTTCAGTGGCTTCATATAAATCTACGTACTATTAAAACTCTTGTTTCTGTATCCTTTAACTGGGCAAAGTGGTGCTTATAGGACAACAGTTTTTGAACCAAGTTATCTCAAATGTAATAACTTACAGAAAGTGTCCAAAATCTGGACCTATGATTCCTGTGAAATTGAAATTTGGCAAATTTTATAAAGCATTTTATGATATAAACGTTATCATAAAGCAGTTTATGCCACAATGCAAAATTTATTTATTTATTTAAAACATTTATATAGCAGCCCACTTTGTAGAGGTTCTGATTGGCTCACAATCAAAAGTTAAAATACATAAAAGCCATATTAAAACTATTAAAACCAAATATATAAAAAACAATAATCTGGCACCAAGTCAAGCTTCTGATGTGCAGTCACCTCATCTTATCCCAGCACTTGGGGAAGAAGCCAGTATTTGGGGAAAAATCTTTATGGAATGATAGGAAGGTAGAGGCCTGCCAAGCTTCAGAGAGAAAGGTGTTCCATAAGACAGTGGTGCCACAGAAAAGGTATTTTTTCTAGCTGTCATAAAACATTTACTATACTTACTTTCAACCGTGGTATACAATTCAAGAAGGGGTGTTTTTCAAGGCAGATTCATCTCTGAATGTATCCCAACTTTTCCACAGAAGCTAGTATGTTAGAAGTTCTGTTATTGAAGGCATTGAGAAATACGATAAATATCTTTGAAAGAATGATCCCTCAGGACATGAGTTGTCTAGTATGCTACTCTTGTGTTTGTAAACTTGAACTGGGAAAAATGTTGTAAGCTTGAGGCAAAACATTTTCAACTAAGTTACCTCAAATGGGCTAAGTTACAGAATGGTTCAAAATCCAGGACCTATGTGGAATTGAAATTTGGCAAATCGTGTAAAATATTTTATGACAAAAATGACCATAAAGCAAATGATCATAAAATATTTCCTATGGTTGGCTCATGATGTTTGATTGTGCTGTATAGTTCAACATGATGGGCTGCTTTCCAGGCAGATGCATCTCTCAATATCTCCATGACTTTTTTCAATTATATTAGAAGTTCTGCCATTGTTGAAGGCGTTGAGGACTCTAGTAGGGCAATATCTCTGAAATGATGACTTATGTGATCATGGGTTGTCTAGTGTTAAAAGAGAGAGAAGACTAACTTTATGGAACTCCTGAAGAAAGTGACAATAGGCTGACCTCCAAACTGCTTTTGGTTGGGATTACCTACTGAGGTAGAAATGGAACATTGTGCACTAGTCTCCAATTCCTGAGGTAATCTAGGAGAGTACCTTGATTAATAGCGTCAAGAATTGAAGAGAAATCTAAATGAGCCAAAAGGTATGTGTTCTGCAGCTGAATCCCTACCATGTACTCAGCAACCTAACGGGGGAAGATCTAAGTAATACTTATGAAATAACTACAGCTCTAGAGAATCTCTTTTAGGGAGTGGTGTATTGTAGACTTCTTCAAATGCTTCTTTCCATGTTTCTTGCCATCTGGACTGAGGGTTTTTTTATAAAATAAGATGGCAATGTACCTGCTTTTTAATTCATAACAGGCTTACCACAGCCTGTCTCATTGTGAGATACCAGGGATATGAAATATTCACCTGTCCCATTTCCTCAAGACCCCAGACCAAAAAGAATCCCAGATAACCAGACAGATAATACTGCACTGTAGACCCTGTTCAGGACTGAGCAAGACTGGGGTGATTTTCTTGGCAAAATGGTAAACAAAACAATTATAGCTGCCAAACACAAGATCTTCCTGGACATCCCTTCCTAAAAGGGGATTTATTACCCTAAACAAGGCAGCTGGTTGACAGTCTGCCAATGCAATAAGGGAGGAGATATAATGATACTTTGCTTCTCTTATCATGCTGATGTAGGTTTGAACTTAAGCTTTTACCATGCTTGATAAATTCACTTTAGGACTTTCCCCTGCTATATCAAGCTTGTTTTTAGTGATTTGTGTTCTGGAACTTCTTAGAAAATCAAAATGTGCTGTAATTTCCGGAACAGAAAGCACTTATTCAGAGGACAAGGTCACTGAAACATCCTGTCAAATGTTTGGGATATTCATCAAGGATTGTTCAGCAATCCTGTGGATTCCTCAGATTCCTGGGGTGAGTCATATTAATGGGTCCTTACTCTGCAGAGGTCCAAGGTGGCAGTTAATTGTACCCAGAAGTAAATCTGACCACAGCAGCTGAGGTGATGTAGTGCCATCCATGTTAGGGTCACATGTCAATCACTCTTGAGACAGATGCGATCTCTGAATGACTGCCTGTATGAGTTAGACCACAGATTATTTGGGAGTCAAATAACTTTAACTTTAATAACTTTAAAGCTTTGCCAAACTTTATATGTAGGCTGAGGACACAGAACATCAGAATATGAGAAGATCCCAGCATTATCCCAGAGATCAGATCAACAAGCTTGGAAAGGAAGTCAACTGAATAGTATGATGGCCATGATACAGTACCTGCAATACTGATTTATGAGTATTTATATAATCTGCTTTAAATGAACATTGCAGAAGGTGGCAGGACCTAGATGATGTTGGTCGATCTCAGAAATGCTGAAGTTAGGAGACCACCATGAAAGTTCAGAGCTGTAACCTGAGCTGAAAAATTAAGTTATATGAGGAAGACAGTGGTAAAATGATTGTCATTTTTGTTGACAATCCAAAAATATATGGAAATATCCATGTCATCACTGATAACTCTAGGGAAGCATTATCACCATTTTAAAAAGGGGGAAATCATCTGTTTTATCAAAGCATTCTTGACCATTATTCTTTACAGTGCAGCAGAACAGATGTACCGAATTTTTCAGAGTATAAGACGCACCTTTCCCCCCTCAAAAAAGAGAGAAAATCTGGGTGCGTCTTATACTCCGAATGTAGCTCCACCCACCTGGTCCACGCATCGGTCTGGTGAGGGCGCAGGAGCTGGGCATGGGAACAGGGCAGGCAGATCAGAGGCAGCCGGCTGATTGTCGGCTTGCCAGCTCTGCTGCTGGTTTCCTGGAGCATGCAGGCAGCAAAGGAAACCCGCGTCATGGTCTCCTCCTTCTTCTGCCTTTGCACATTGAGGAGGCTGAGCAGCAGCAGCAAGGAGAATGTGGACCTCCCGAGCCATTAGAAGCAGCTGTCAGCGATGCCCTTGGGGTGAAGACGTTGCGAGCAGGGAAGGCTTATCCCCCTCAGGAGCCGCTGCCTGAAAAGCGATCGTGGAAAGAGCCATGCACCCTCCCCCTCCTCCGCAGACTCGCCTTCTCTTTTTTTCTGGCCAGATCTGCCGCCTGAAACGAATCTGGCCAGGAGAGAAGGCGTGTCTGCGAAGGAGGAGGAGGGGGCTGCAGGAGAATGTGCAGGAGCTGAATCCCCTTTTCGCCCTCTCACCCACAGGCAAAGACAATACACACACACACACACCAATCCGAATCAGTCTTGATTTTTGGAGGGACAGTGGGTGGAAAGGGGATTCAGTTTCTGTATATTTCTTTCTTTACTTGCAAACCAGAGAGCCCGGGTGTGAAAGGAGGAGGCAGGGAAGGCTGGAAAGTCTCTGGGACCCTAAAGGTC
The DNA here is from genome assembly GCA_039707465.1 of Rhabdophis nuchalis. NCBI lineage: Eukaryota > Metazoa > Chordata > Lepidosauria > Squamata > Natricidae > Rhabdophis > Rhabdophis nuchalis. The sequence continues at coordinate 39,225,479 of CM077649.1, read as the reverse complement.
ACCTCCAGCTTGGCGACAGTGATGGCCAGGACGATCGCCAGCATGAACCAGTCCCTCTTGCCGTCCCCCGCACTCTGCCTCCAAATTTGCAGCAGCTGCTGCTTCTCGTCTCTCCTGCCCATTTTGTGGAGTGGGGAGCCCTTTCCTCCTTTCCCATGAGTGCGGTGGCGGGGAAGGAGTCTCTGGTGGCTGCAGTAGCAGCAGATCCACCGCTGCCAGCGTCTGGAGCACAACCCTGGGCAGCCAGCTCCGGCTCTCCCTTCTCCAAGAACGTCCTGTGGTGGTTGCAGCTAGGTGGTGGGGCTCTTGCCATCACCGCTGTTCCTGCTGCTGCCATGAATGGAGAGTAGCAGCGATGGCAAAAGCCCTGCAGGTGCCAGCAGTAACAGGACATGCTCGGGGAAGTTAGAGCTGGAGCTGGCAGCCCAGGGTTGTGGTCCAGCCACCACCGCTTCTGCTGCTGTGGCCACCAGAGACTCCTTCCCTGCTGCAGCTCCCCTCTCTCTCCCTTTCCTCAGCCTCCATGGTATTCCGGGGGGGGGGGGGAGCGCGCAGCTGCCAGGCAGGAGGACCACCACGCTTTCCCTAATGGGTGGGAGGTTGAAGGGGCGACCACCGGCGCAAGAGAAAGACTTCAAAGTCAGTGGAGGTGATATGTGGCTGGCATGCCTTGTTTCGACTTTCCCTGGGTGCAAAATTCTTTAAAAAAATAAAGGTTTTTTTTGTTTTTTTTTAAAGGGTTAGGGGTACAGTTTTAAGACTTGTGCACTTCAAGTGCCAGAGTTGAAGAGTTTTAAAAAGTATATGTGGTTGTAAACATTATTCTGCTATACTGATATTTTATGAAATAATATATTCCCACACCATTTGGTTCAAAATACTTTTTTCCTTGTTTTCTTCCTCTAAAATCTAGGTGCGTCTTATAGTTCGGTGCGTCTTATACTCCGAAAAATACGGTATATTTCCTTTTGTCTATATAAGTCATTTGGTGCCTGTGTTAGTGGGGAAAAAATTGCATAATCTCAGGGGTTTTCTTTCTCTAAACATTTTCTAATCATAAACCATTGCATTCAAAATGACATTCGGCTATGTTTACCTGATCCAGCCTTCTGTACCACCTATATTTGCTGGGTTTTTTTTAAGTAGTGGTAGTTTGGACAAATGGACATAGTTGGAATAGAATATAGAAATCTACTCAGCTTTTAACAAATATATAATAGTACAAATGTGAAATATTATATGCCTTTTTTGGTATTCTCTTTTTCTCTTCCAGAGATGCATATATTGAAAAAGCAAAGCAAACACAAATAAACTTTATAAACTTTCTTTATAATTATTTTAGTTTCTACATTTTGAAGCTAAGTGAAAAGAATGCTAAAAGAAAATATTTTCTAGATAACTCAGGCATTGCCTTAAAAGAAAGATGACAATGGATAGGATTTTGTATGCTATCTTGAGTGCTTATTTTGCAAAAAATATGTGACCAGACACATGTTAAAACTATATTAAAACTAATCTACTGCCAGTTTATCATCAGCATCTACTCTGTCAACACCTGGTTCCTAATGTTGGTACTTATAGAGCTAGGATTTAAAATAATGGAATTTCCCCCCTCTTTTTTTATTTTCCCTCAGAATCAGATATGGAGTACTCTGCGTAACTTTCATATGTTAGCTCAGGGGTCTGCAAAGTTGGCTCTTTGAAGACTGGTGGCTGGGGAATTCTGGGAGTTGAAGTCCACCAGTCTTCAAAGAGCCAACTTTGCAGACCCCTGTGTTAGCTGATCCAGTCTGCTGCCCTTGTGAAGTAACCTACTGTAACACTCCTTCATTTAGTGGCAAGAAACGTAATTGCATTGTGTCCTTATTCCTTTAGTTGTATAGAGTAAGAAACTTCAAAACATTATGACTTGGGGTACCGTTTCCAAGGTCTCTTGAAGGAAAGCTAAAATAGTTTGCGTCCATATTGCACAGCAGAAAGTAGAGGCACTCAGCAGTTCCGGTCTGCGCTAGAATGAATAGATGGCATATTCTTGGCTCCTTGGACCAAGTCTTAGTCACTAGAGAACATTTTACATTTTATGGCAAAATATACAGTATTCCCCATGGTACCCCTTAGGGGATATTTAGCTACTCCTTTTTTGGTGACTCATCTATTTGGCAGGATGCTTCTATTATACTTTAAAAAATACAGTATGCAAGAGTGCTTGTAAACAGTTTCTTTCAAGTAGAATTGCATACACAACATATTTGGAGTTGTTCAGAGCAATATGCTAGCTTTCCTTTGTTTTTAAGGTCTATTCAATCTTCTGAATAGTAGTTCTGCTTTAATTTTCTGCTGGCATTATTACATGAAAGCAAATTTATATGGTTACTCGATTTTGAGTTTTGAAAGAACTCAGAATGTTTACTTGGATATAAGCTGGTAAGTAAGAATTCTACCTCAAAAAATGAAGCTTTGCACAGCTCAGAAATGTGTTGAGCCATGTCAGGTTGTTACAAATGTCTGTCATACTTGCCTTTCAGAACCAAAACGTCATCTCTTTTCATTTTAAGCTCGGTGGTAAAAAGTATTTCTCTCTAAAATATAGCCATTATATCTGCTATTGCATGCTGTAAAACTTGTTCCTGTGCCAGAATTCTCTTATTTAGCACTAGCTGTACCCGTTGCTGTGGCCAAATATGGTTAAATGAAAAAGTTTCCCCCACAAACCCTCTCAGCGACCCCCTTCCTTTGTCTCGGTTTCCCCTCCCTCTCCCTCCCCTCCCTCTACCTACCTACCTACCAAACTACCTACTGTATTTTCTCTCTCTCCACCTACCTACCTACCTACCTACCTACCTACCTACCGTATTTCTCCCTCTCTCCCTCTACCTACCTACCGCCCTTGTTTCGAGTGGCGAGGTGGGGGGTAGAAGGAGGAGGAGGGCAGGGGAGCATTGCGAGCTCAGGCGTTTCCAGTGGCCAGGTGTGGGGGTGGCGGCAGAAAGAGGCAGAAGGTGGGGGAGTGTTGCGAGCTCCGGCATTTCCAGTGGTCAGGTGGGGGGAAAAGAGGCAGAGGAGGAGTTGACTTTTCGATTGGCCAGGTGGGCAGTGGCGGAAAGAGGCAGAGGGCGGGGGAGCATTGCGAGCTCCGCCGTCTCAAGTGCCATGTGTGGGGGGGGGGGAAGAAGCGGAGGGTAGGGGAGCATTGCGAGCTCCGGTGTGGCCAGGTTGGGGGAGAAAGAGGCAGAGGGTGGGGGAGCGTTGCGAGCTCCGGCGTCTTGAGTGCCGTGTGTGTGTGTGTGTGGGGAAGAAGCGGATGGTGGGGGAGTGTTGCGAGCTCCAGCATTTCCAATGGCCAGGTGGGGGGTAATAGGTAGAGGGCAGGGGAGCGTTGCGAGCTCCGGCGTTTCGAGTGGCGATGTGTGTGTGTGGCAGGGAAGAGGTGGAGGGCGGGGGAGCCTTGTGAGCTCCGGCGTTTCCAATTGCCAGGTGGGGGGGAAGAGGTGGAGGGTGGGAGAGCGTTGACTTTTCGATTGGCCAGGTGGGGGGCGGAAGAGGCAGAGAGCGGGGGAGCATTGATTTTTCGATTGGCCTGGTTGGGGGTGGGGAAAGAGGCAGAGGGTGGGGGAGCGTTGACGTTTTGATTGGCCAGTTGGGGGGGGAAGAGGTGGAGGGTGGGGGAGCATTGACTTTTCGATTGGCCTGGTTGGAGGTGGGAAAAGAGGCAGAGGGTGGGAGAGCATTGACTTTTTGATTGGCCAGTTGGGGGGGGAAGAGGCAGAGGGCGGGGGAGCGTTGCGAGCTCCGGCGTTTCGAGTGGCCATGTGTGTGTGGCGGAGGGAAGAGGCGGAGGGCGGGGGAGCGTTGCGAGCACCGGTGTTTCGATTGTAGGGGGGGCGGAAGGAGGTGGAGGCTGTAGGAGCATTGCGAGCGCCGGCATTTCGAATGTAGAGATGGGGCGGAAGGAGGCGGAGGGCGTAGGAGCGTTGCGAGTGCGGGCATTTCGAGTGGCCAGGTGTGGGGGGGGGGCGGAAAGAGGCAGGGGCGGGGCGAGTGAGCGAGTGTGGAAAGCACAGAAGAGCTGCAATTGTACATTTGCATGGCATTTACCTGGCACGGGTGTTCCATATCCACACAATCTCTATGTATCATTGGTGCTGCACTTGCAAGGAACATTGTGTGAAAATTTGGTGGCGATTGGTGCAGTAGTTTTTGAGATTAGCGGTTTTGAACAAACTCATAGTTAACTTTTTATTTATATAGATTGTTTTAAGGAGAAAACTGTAGGGAGTGATTATGGTGGAAGATGGAAATCAGGGTACCAGATTCTGGAAGGCTAAGCTACTGGCTCTTCACTTTTGTTTGGTTTGACCTCACAGGGTTTATTTTTCATGATGAATACTTGGAATTATAAAAGCGCAAAGCATATAACATAAAATCAATTATAACATTAGATGTGTTTATTATATACCTTGCGGCAACCTTCCTGAGTATATCTGGAAGTCAGCAAGTTTGTGGGAAACTGTCATAGTTAGAAGGCGATTCTGTGTTGTTGTTATTGTATGACCAATAATTGAAATTAATCTCATTTTTTACATTCTGAAGATGTAAATATGCAGTGATATGAAGTAATAGACCTTGATTGAATGTCAGCCAGATGATGGGACTTTTATATGATAAAGTTGATTCTGACCATGGTAGGTCTTGGCAGTCAAATCAAAATATCTATCATCAGCCACAGTTGTTAATGTGATTGTGGTCCCAATTCAAAATATTACATAGACTTTAAAGTTTTAAGTGATTAAGATTCATATTCCAGTTGAGATGAATATTTTCTGTCTTCTTGAGTATTAAACCAGTTTTTATGTTGCATGTCAAGGATCATCCCTTAAAATGGGGCAAGGACACTCTTCCCTTCAGTATTTCATTTCAAAGTACTTTATAAATAAATTCCAATTTTTCAGCTTTTACACACAAAGATCTATTTCCTCTACGTTAAGAGAGGCACAATGAAGGCAACACTGTTTTTTTTAGTGATATTGCTTGCTGTCTAGATAAAGTGGCAGTGAAAAGGCTGGCATATAAATTTAATAAAGTGAAAACTTTAGAATTTTTTAAGCAAAAAAAAAGATATGGAAATAGAAGGTGACTAGAATTTGGGTTGGTAGAATTTGAAGGTGTATATTAAGTCCCTGCTTTTCAGAGGCTTAACAAAATTATTATTCTATATCTTTTTGTATTTAAATTTGCATTGTGTTGTTTTATTTTGTACATGGTCTAGATCTTTTGGAACAAGGCAGTTTATATATTTTTAAACATGTACTTACCCTGTTTCCATGAAAATAAGATCTCCTTCGATAATAAGCCCAATCGGGCTTTTGAGCGCATGCGCTAAAATAACCCTCCCCAGAAAATAAAACCCTCCCCGAAAATTTTGCAAGACAGCAGCAACAATGAGGTGACCACGCTTGCCACCTCATGCACCTCAAAAATAATAAGACCTCCCCAAAAATAAGGCCAAGTGCTTATTTTGGGGGTCAAAAGAAAATAAGACCCTGTCTTATTTTCAGGGAAACACAGTACATATATACATTTTGCTCCTTAAAATAAAAAAGGGAAAAATCTTGTATTTTTGTGGTTATAAGCATCTGCAAGGAGTATATTTTGTTACTTAATTCAACCTCTTCCCCTCAAACCCTACAAATTAAGTGAATATGTTGATCTGGCATGTTGGATGGATAGCTAAGGTCACAAACATGCACTGCATATGTGTTTAAGGATGTTCTTTAGAGGCTATTTACTGAATTGCCACTAAAATAATTAAAATTGGCAGGCAGTAGAAAGATGCCTCCTTTGTGGTAGTCCCGATCTAGTGGAATTTTTTGCTTAGAGAGCCAGCATGCATGTTTCTTTCCATGGCTCCTTTCTTGAATTCCGGAAGTTTGAATGAATGTTTTAGATATTTGATGCATTCTCAGAAATGAAGAGCATGCCTGAGGCTAGCATTTTGCTTTACATCATGCCAGCTTTCCATTTTTAAAATACCTTTTAATATAAAAGGTGAGGTGGGAAAAGAAAGCTTGAAAGGAATAATTTAAAACATTTTTTTGAACTAGCTACTAATTTTTTAGTGGGAAGAAAAATGAATAAAATAATAGCGATTAGAAGAAATGCTGTAAATATGTTAAGTAGCTTAATTATCAGAAAGAGATGTGGATTCCCCCCCCCCTTCTTCTTTGTCTCACTATCCTTCAAATGTTTTCTTTTCTTTCCTTTACATCTGGGAAAAAGAACGGCAGTGTTATATTCCAGGAAAATTGTAGAACGTCAAACATCTTTTCTGTAAACTTCTTTGACTGCATATTACTTTAGCAGTTCTGTTAAATGGGATGCTACACAGATTTTTCCCCCCTGTGGTAGTGAGTTTTGTCTTGAATGGTTGGAAGCAGTAAAATATGTTTCTATGCAAATGCTTCTGCATACGTCAACATTATTCCTGCAGTATGTCAACGAGATTGCCTAGAAGAGAAAAATTAAACATGTGCCAAAAGCTTTGCAGTAAAGCTGTTATATTTCTTCAAATTGTCATTACTATACACATTTGATGTAATCAGTCTTCATGTTGCCTGGACCCTTAGCTTTGTTAGATCAACATTTCCATAAAGGGAGGCAGTGCAGAATTGCAGTGTTTTCCTTTTTTGGAACAGGACGGGCGCCGATTCCTTTGTTGTCTCTTCTGTGCTTTTGAATTATCTTTATTTTCCATTGCTATTTTGATGATTTGAGAAGGAAGACTGGTTACAAGATATGCAAGTTTCTTAAAACACAACTAGAGATGTAATGCCAGAAATTTCTTATTAAAATATTATGCCTGTTGCACGCTATTACCTGTGCTCTGTCAGGATTGGGGAACATGTGGATCTTAGGTACTGTTTCATAACTATTAGCAACATGATGGCCACAATAGAAGGCCCAGAAACCTCCTTTCTCTATTCTCCTGTTCAGGTTGTGATATTTCCTATTACAGGAGAATACTAAAACGGGGATGTGAAAATCGCTTTAAAAGATATCATGCAGATTTAATGTTGAATAGTGTTTTATACAGCCATATGTCAAGTTAGCATTGACTCCTGGTGAATGCCTGGAGTAGTTCTTGCAGTTTTCTTGGCAAGATTTCAGAGATGGTTTGCTATTGCCTGCTTACTAGGGCTAAGAGTGAGTGGCCCAAGGTCACCTAGCAATGGTAGCTTCGTGTCTAGGATGGGACTCTTGGTTTTTAACCTTAACCACTATGCAAAACTGGTCCTATTTGGATATAATTACTGATATTTTATATACGTTCCAATTATCTTCTCCCTTTTTAAGTTAACAAAAGTAACTTGCCTGAGTCCTAAGAGAGAAACTACTTAAACATATCATAATGCATATTTATTTTTCATTATGCAAAATATGTAGTATTTAAACATGCATGTTTTATACCTTTTGTAGAGATTTCATTTTATAAGGAGTAAATGTAGCCATTTAGTTCATTCAAGTGTATTAACTGCAATTCTAAATTTAGTATTATTTGGAAGTAAATTTCACAAGAATCAATGGGGAGCCACTTATAGATAAATAATTTAAAATCAAGTTTATAGTCACATTTGGTAGATAACTGCAGATAAGGTTGCATCTCTAAGCGGAACCCCAAGATAATCACATTGAATTTATTAAGATTTACACCATGCTTAGATTCACAGTAGCCTGCAAGCTTACTATCTATTTTATTTATAGTTTTGGTATAGTACAAGGCAAAGATCAGGTAGCCCACTGCGAACCCATACAAATCTTTGTTCGTCCATGTTGCAGATAAATATCATGATAGTTGAACTGTCACTCTAAAATGATGCCCTAAGATTTCCCTGTGGACTCGAATCTTCCAGTGTCAAAGCCAGGGATTAAAATGCCTGTTTAAAATGGAGTGGATTGACAAGGGAAAGTAGGGTTCTATTTTGTGTTACTCCAGGACGTGTCATTAGGAGTGAAATAACTCTGCTAATTGCTTCCAGATCGCAAACATAATATGGTAATAAGGTATATCTCAATCAGAAGGTCATCAGCTACAAATTTATCAGTGATTTTATCCTGTATTATTTCCAGGTGATAGCCAGAACCAAATGGTAATAAGAAAGGATCCACATTTTTCTCCAGTTTTGAGTTAATTTTCCTTATGCACAAACTACTTTCTTGTTTTTGTATTTATACCCTCTCTTGCCAAAGTAAGAGTTGCATCCAGGAAAAATGTAGAGAGCAAGTATTTAAAAAGTGACGGCACTCATCAGAGATCAAAATACTTTTCCACTGGTTGAAACATATTGATGCTTAGATTAATTCCCTGTCTGTATCTAAGAAAAAGTTAATATATGTGCAAAGTTCTTCTTTCCTATAGCCACCAAAATATGAAAACTCATTTACGTCAGACATAGAATGATTAAAAACTTGAACTATATAAACTTTATTATTGTGCAGTAAATATTGTGTAACAGCGATGTTTCAATACTAGTTTGTTTATATAATTTTGAATAAATTTGAAACCATAATTATTGTATCAGGTCTTGCCAAATAGGTTTAATGAACTATAAATCCCAGATTGCTTATAAAAGTGAAGTGCAGTATTTGCTAACATTCCTATTCTTCTTAGATTATGATACTAGAGAAAGAAGTTGTTAATATTTACTCTATTTGTGTTTAAACATTTGTATAATCATCCTGTTCTGGTTAGCCGGACATATATTAAAAGAGAATAACAGTCAGAACTTAATTATATTTAATGGATTAAAAGCGATTTTCAGAATAATCTTTATGATGTAATAGTGGATATAAGGAAACATTTGAATATATTTTTCCAGGAAAAACAAAAGTTCATACCCCTTAATTTTTTGGCATCTTAATATTCTAGTACTTTATTAACTGGAAGAAGCCATAGATCTCAAACAACATTTTTCAAAAGGTCTGTTAACAGAAACAAAATGAGGGGATTATTTCAACATTTATTTTGGAATTGTTTAATTTAATGTGTTTTATATACACTGGTGTAAATTTACTTGAACTTAATGGTTTTTTTTCAGACCAAACTGCTTTCAGACAACTGTTCTTTACCTCATAGCTTCCAAATGTGTTTGGATTATGGTTCCCATTGATTCCAACCACCATAAAAAAGAAAAATAGGTTAGAAAAGGCTAATTAAAAAAAATATGAGCGAGGCTTAGAAAATGCCTCACAAGTTTATTTCTAGTATGTTTTTAAAGAAAAATTAAAATTACTTCTGTTGATGATCATTGATACTTCTTCATTTGGTTATGAGATATGTTTTTGAAAATCATTTGTGTATTTTGGATTAGTCTATTTACTTTATTGAAGAAAGTAGTACTTTAATATTAAAGGTGCATCTAAAATACAGTATATGTATCATTTGAAATGGACACTGAAATCTTCAAGTATTTTCATATTTAAAGTAAGTTAAATTTACTTCATAGAAGTGTATAGAACTTTAGGTCAGTGCTAAAATATTTTTTTTAATTTACTTTTATTTATCTTATTTGGATAGCTGCTTATCTCACATAAAAGTGACTTTTATCAAATGCTATTTATTCAGCCAGGACTATACATGATGTTCAGTTTCCTTATGTATTTTTAGAAAATTCAGTTTTAAAGGTTGCAGTCTCAAGCAGAATCTAAGGGGGGAAAGATTAATTCTTTTGTTTGCAGTAGTTTACATCAAAAATTGTTTTCCACACTGCATTTCTTTTCTAGCATAATGTATAGATTATTTTCCAGCAGAAGAATGAGATTGGGGTGATTTTAAAACAGTTTGGTAAAAGAATGATGTGGCATCCAAATATATTGCTTCATACATTAGCTTTCATAGTTGCAGTATGTATGTATGTGTGTGTTTGAAGTGAGGGGAAAAACTACACTTGTAATTAGTTTGTCCCTCATAATTCTATCCTGTGGAATTTATTCAATCATGCATAAAATAATTACATATATTTAAACTACTACCCCATTGTTTACTAAAGCTGGATTCTGAATAATCTCCATACCTTTTTCCCTCTCTTTGTTTTATGTACTAGGTTTTGTAAAACTAATACTGAACCTTCAGATATGTTTTACTAGTATTTAGGGATACTTTAGGATTAAAGTTTCTATAGAGACAGAAATGTTTATGAGAGGCTTTTTTATGGCTTTGGAAAAGCTTACAGTATAAATGTTTTAACTAAAGTGCTCATGAGGGAAAGATTATCTGTCAAGGGCATTAATAGAAGGGCTGCAATTGGTGTGTTTACATGCATAATGTTGTGATAGAGGAGGAAATGTTTATCCTTAACTACTTCATTTTTTAACCTTCTGTTCATCATTATTGTTATAGTTAAGCTGTTGGTAATAGTTCAGTTGCTATAGAATTAATTAATTTTGGTAACTTTTAAATAGTGTGGCCGTGTAGCCTGTACCAAAGCAAAGAAAATTAATGTGCTCTTTAAACCAGATTGATAAATGGATACATTGTTAAGATAGTTTAGATAGTTGATAGACAGACAGACAGAACCAATGGAAGAGAATATATGTAGCTCAGGATTGAACTGTGGAATCTTTGGTGCTCTCTGAACTTGGTTGCTTTCCTGAAGAAATTATCTAGTTATCTAGATAAAATATTACATAATATTACTTAAATCAGTAGTGAGATTCGAATTTTTTTACTACTGGTTCTGTGGGCGTGGCTTGGTGGGCATGGCATGGCTTGGCAGGCATGGCTTGGTGGGTGTGGCAGAGGAAGGATACTGCAAAATCCCCATTTCCGCCTCATCAGCTGGGACTCGGGAAGCAGAATAGATGAGGGCGGGGCTAGTTAGAGGTGGCATTTACCGATTCTCCAACTACTCAAAATTTCTGCTACTGGTTCTCCAGAACTGGTCAGAACCTGCTGAATACCACCTCTAGATAATATTTTTAGTGCTAGAAGGGAATGGGGCTTGCTCCCTTTTTGTATACAGAAACTTGCTCTGTCACTGTTGGTAGGAATATTGTTTTTCCTTGGTATTTTTTTGATTAGGCTGTTGTTGCTGCTTGATGGTTTGTCTAGCACCAATCCTGGTGCTAATCCCTTTCTTTGCTTTTGAAACAGTTGGTGTTCCCCTGCCTTTTTTTTAATATACACAGTAAGCTTTTCCTGTCTCCATGCTGTTATCAAGGGTGCAAGTGGTTTGTCTTTTTCTTCTGGATGATTACATGCATAGTCTTCTTGTGTACATGCAGCATCCATTTTCTCATGGATTCTCTAGTATTTTGTCGCTTGCTGTAGGCTCCTTCTTTACAAAACCATTTTTCAAGAAGGCATTTATAGCTTCCATAGAACTTGACTGATTGCCAGACTGAAATTTCTCTATATACATTTAATCCTGGAGGCTTGAAGTGGCGATGGACACAAACAACTTTTTGCAATGTGTTTGAGCCTTCATTTGGCTAATAACCTGTATAGACAAGAGAGTAGGGTTTTTTTCTCCTGTAAGCCATGTTTTCTAACTGCAACTTTAGTTGAAATGGTCCTTCTAGCATCAGCGGTATCTTGATGTAATTGACAAGATGTGCTGGATGCTTGCTGAGTCAGCCAAGTGTGTGCTTGCCAAGTGACTGCAGTAGAAAGAAGGCTTTTGCTAGCCTCAAATAGAGCAAAGCCAGTATGCTGGGGGGTTGTCCTGTTGTTTGATGCCATCTTAACTTTGTGCTCCCTTCTGAGTTGGTATAAACTTTACAGTAAGAATAGTTGCTGTTTGTTCTCTTTCTGAACTGGTTTTCTGGATTGGACGCTGCTATGAATCTTTTAATTCATTTTACAGAAGTTGAAATAAGGTAGAGCTTTTTGTCATGTTTGTGTATATTTCCCCCATTAAATAGATCATCCTGTAATAGTCCAGCTCTAATTTTAATCTACTGCGTTTCTATGACTGAATGGGTTCCCAGTACAATTGTTGAGTCTGTCAAAAATTATCATTGATGGATGTAATTAATTACTAAAATTTATTTTTTGATCTCACGGAAAAAAAAACTTGGCTTAAGCTTTCTAACAAAAAGTATCATTTCTGTTAGCCTGTTTTATTTCAGTGCAGATTTGTTCTTTACAAGTTCTATTTGCAATACAAATACACACATCCTTATTCCTTATATATTGCTGTCATGAGAAGACTGAACTAAATTTATGAATATAAAAATATTGTTTGTGTAATATTTTGATTACATCAGCTTTCAAGTTCTTTTCGGCATAATGCTTGGTTATTTATTATTTATTTTCAGTTTGGCAGACTACAGCTAGTCCTAGACTTACAACAGTTCATTTAGGAACTGTTCAAAGTTACAACAGCACTGAAAAATGTGGTGTATGCTCAAATTTACAACCTTTGCAACATCTCCATGATCATGTGATCAAAATTCAGATGCTTGGCAACTGACTCATATTTATGATAGTTGCAGTGGACCCAAGGTCATGTGATCTCCTTTTGTGAACTTTTTCCAAGCAAAGTCAATGGGAAAGCCGGATTCACTTAGCAACCGTGTTACTAATTTAACAACTGCAGTGATTCATTTAACACGTGTGGCAAGAAAGGTCATAAAATGGGGCAAAACTCACATGTCTCACATAACAACAGAAATTTTGGGTTCAATTGTCATAAGTCGAGGAGTACCCGTATATTCTTCAACTTTCTTGTATTAGAAGATGGTTATTATATTTATCTCTACAGCTATAGGTTGTTCACATTTTGCCATATTTTATCCCTCTCCTTTTTAAAAACAGGTACCTTTGGTTGTTAAGAATTGGACCTATGTGTATATAATAACCCTTATTTGCAAATGTGACTTTAAAAAAAAATATCAAGAGCATGTTTGAAGTAGTGGTTAAGTCATCAGGCTAGAACTGGGAGTCCATGAGTTCTAGTTCTACCTTATGCACAAAGGCAGACGGATGACTTTGGGCCAATCTCTCACTCAGTTCTAGGAAGGAGACAATGGCAACCACTTCTGAAATCTTGCCATGAAAACTGTAGGGATTTTCCCAGGCAGTCTCTGCAAACTGGTTATGATTAAATGTGTGTGTGTGTGTTAAAATATTGAGTTAGGGAAAAAAAATAAAGATATATGAGTAATATAAAATGGGAAACTGACAACCAAGTGTCAGATTTTAGGCTTTGTTGCCAAGTGTACATAAATATTTCCATTTGTGTTGTTAAGTGGATGAAGTAATCCTAATTCCATTTTAGATTTGATCATATATGAAAAGATTGTCAGTCATGTCTTGGAAAAATCCAATCAAATAAACAAAAGACAGCAACACAAATCAATAATTCTTACTTTGAGATTCAGAGGTTTATTTCAGTAATAATTTGGAACATAAGACAACCATCATAACACAACTTACATTAATAACCCATTGCAATGAGGTCTACTGACCTAACCAGTCCAGTAAAGACAGCTATGGCCCAGTGGCCCAGATCTGTTTTAGAACTCAATCTTTTATACCCTTTTTCTAATCGCCCCATACATATGGAAATTTACTTGTTACATTTTTCATGTTAGGGAAGTCAGCATCTATGCTGGGTAAGACTCCTCTGCTCTCATTGGAGGCTGAGTCTGGGCAAAGTCTAAGTCCCGCCCTTCTGTGCGACCATGCCCAGTTTCAACTCAACCTCTCTATGAGGATAGACGCGTCTTTCTGAGCTCCTGGATCCGAGAAACTTTTGGCCTGCTGTTTGAAGGTACTGGGGACAGGGCCAGCGCTTTGACTGCTCCTAGAGCAGCGCGCCATAGCTGTGGGCCTCTAAGCCCTCCCTGGGCTCGTAGGCAGCCGGCTGAGGCCTGGGGGAGTGTAATCCTCCGGAGGGATCCCCTGCTGGGCGATTGGAGCCCCGATCTTCGGGAGGCCCCAGAAGGTGCCCGTCGGCCCGGGAAACGCTCCGCCGCTCCCGAAAGGTTGAGCGGCGAACCGCGGTGTCGGGGGGCTTTGAAATAAGATCTACCACCCCCCCGGCCGCGGAGCGACCCGGAGGGACCGCAGCAAGCCAGCGAAGTCGCGCCGGGCCGTTTGGGGCCTTGTCGGCAGGCTTTCGGCCTGCAAGGCGTGCGAAGAGCGTGGGCGGCTGGCGCCAGGCTGCTGCTGCGTGGGCGGGTCTCTGCGGAACCCGAGGAGGCCTAGAGGCGCGAAACGGCGTTTTTACTTGCTGCAGCCTTTCCTGTTGGGGGATTTTTGGCGCGATGGAGGGGCCTTCCATTTCGGCCTCAACTGCATTGCCAGAGCCAGTGGCTGGGCCTTCTTCTGCCCCTGTGGAGCCTGCAGCAGAGCAGCCTCCCCAACCATCCACTTCCCAGGCGAAAGGGAAGGGGAAGGCCCCTGCTAAAAAGGGTAAAGCACCCAAGAAATCTGACAAAGCGAAGGCCAATAAAGCTGCCCCTTCTACCTTTGAGAAGAGAAAGGAGAAAGCCCTGGAGAGGCTGCACAGCAGAGTAGCAGACAGGGCACAGGCCCAGGCCTCCCCCCTTTCACGTATTTCACAGGCCCACTTGTCCCTCATGACTTCTCAGGCCCAGGGGCAAGGGGGGGAAGCGGCCATAAATCCTATATTCCCCATCGATGTTTCGGGGATTTGGGGGCCTGATCAACCTTCACTGGCACCAGGGCCTTCCCAGTCTGCGCTCCTCCCCCCCCCCGGTATCCAGCGCATGGAGGCGATCCCATCCACTTCTGCTGCCTTTCCTGTGCCCCTGCCTCAACCGCCTCTGGATGCGGCCAATATTCAGGCCATCATCGCTGTGGCCATGTCTCAGGGGTTTGCGGCTGGCCTACAACACCAGATACCTGTTTCCAGCCTGTTCTGGGCCCGTCGGGGATTCCTCCAGCTCCGGTGCCAGGGCCTGATCCTGCGGAAGGTTTAGAAGAGGACGAGGATCTGGAAAGTGTTTCCAGCGCGGAGGAGGGCGAGATCCGAGAAGGGGGCCTTTCGGAGGACGAAGGCAGACCGCCTGAGAAGAAAGCTTCTTCAGGCCTGTTCCTGTTTATTATTATTATTATTATAAGGCCAGGTCAGCTTCGAATTTCGGCCCGGCTACGGCCTCTGCTGCTCCTGCCCCGCGACCGGCGCTGATCTCGGCTGAAAACATGTTTGATGACGACATCTTGCCTTCGGAGACGATCCCGATGCCCAAGATCTTTGTGGATCTGGTTCAGCGCCAGTGGGCCACACCTACCTCGGGGCCTGGCCCGTCTTCCACGGATAGGCGGTTTTTCAACGTCGCTGATGAGATGGCGCAATACTTGGCTACTCCTACCGTGGATGCCCCGGTCGTTTCCCTCTACACGGCGGCCAACATGCCTGGAGCCTGGAGGACGTCTTGAAGCCAGAGGAGAAGAAGGCTGACCTCACTCTACAACGGGGTCATCAGGCGGCGGCGTGGGCTATCCGGGCCGCCACTTCGGCTTCTTTCTTCACCCGCCCCTGTCTTCTCTGGCTACAGGATTTGCAGCTGCGCACTCCAGTCGCCGATTTCAGGGCCCACCAGGACATTGCAAAGCTGGTGGCGGCCGTCCAGTTTACCTCCGCTGCTACCTTGGCCTCGGCCAGGTTCACCTCAAGGGCCATGGCCTCTTCCGTGGCTTCCCGTAGATTTTTGTGGCTTCGACAGTGGCAGGCAGATGTGCGCCACAAGTGGCGTCTTGCTTCCGCTCCATTCAAGGGCAGTTCCCTGTTCGGGGATCCTTTTCTAGTTGAGAACAAGGATAAACAAAAGGTTTTGCCCACTGCTCCCAAGAAAGGGTTTCACCGGGCTGCGCCCTACCCCAAGCGGCCCTTTCGGGGTGAGGAGACCGGTTCGTCCTTTCGCGCCCTCGACTATGGTTCTTCCTTTCGTGGGGCGGATTACGGTTCCCAGGGATTTCGTTCCCAGGGTGGTTACTTCCCCAGGAATAGGGGCCAATCCGACCGCTTTCAGAAGGGCAAGCAGTCCAAGCGCCCCTTTCGGGGTGGGGGTCAACGTTCCTACCATCGTAGCTAGTTCCCCGTCTGATCAGTACCCTATTGGGGGCAGGTTGACCTATTTTGCGGATGAGTGGGATAGGACCACTTCCGATGTTTGGGTTAGGTCCACTGTTAGAAACGGTTTATTGTTGGAATTTTTCTCTCCTCCCCCGCTCTGTTTTCGAACTTACCCGGTCTCTTCCAACCCGGGGAGATGCCGCCTCATGCAGGAGGCGGTTCAGCATCTGCTGGAGATTAGTGCCATAGAAGTTGTCCCCATTGAGCAACAGGGCCTGGGGTTCTATTCAATTATCTTTGTGATACCTAAGTCCTCGGGGGGTTGGAGGACCATTTTGGATCTAAAAAAATTAAACAGGTTTCTGCGTTACAAACGTTTTAAGATACATTCATTGCAATCTATTTTGTGGGGTATTCGGCATGGGGATTTTCTCACCTCCATCGACCTCTCGGAGGCCTACCTTCACATTCCCATTGCTCCCCAGCATAGGCAGTTCCTCCGGTTTTCCTACCTGGGACAACACTATCAGTACACGGCGCTCCCCTTTGGGCTATCTTCCGCGCCCAGGGTCTTCACCAAAGTTTTGGCGGCCCTGTTGGCTAGCTTGAGGGAGGTCCCGATACGATTAAATGTGTATCTGGATGATATTCTCCTTCAGTCCTCCTCCCCGGAGGGGGCTCGCAGGGACCTGGCCTCCACCATTCACTAGGTTGGTTCACTTGGGGGCCCTGATTGACACGGTGGGGGGCAGGGTTTTCCTGTCGCAGGAACGTTTGGAGTCTCTCCGGGCTCTTCTTCGCCAGGTCAGGAGTGGGGCCAGGCCTTCCCTGGCCTCCCTCTCTAAATTGCTGGGAACCATGGTTTCCTGCATCGGGATAGTGCCTTGGGCCAGGCTACATACCAGGGATCTCCAATGGTTTCTTTTGCCATTTTAGAAGCGGCTCCTCAGTTGCTCCCTGGCCAGGGTGCGCCTTCCCATAGAGGTTTCCCGTTCCCTTCAGTGGTGGTTGTCCCAGGCGGTCACCAAGGGCCGCCTCTTTCAGGAACAGGAGTTAGTGACGGTCACCTCGGACGCCAGTCTCTTCGGTTGGGGGGCCCACTGGCAGGGACAGATGGCGCAAGGCCGGTGGGAGCCTGCCGACCTGGCTCACAGCATCAATTGACTGGAGCTCCGGCCGATCCACCTGGCCCTCCGTCACTTCCTCCCCTTGCTGCGGGGGAGGCATGTCCTGGTACTTACGGACAACATGTCGGCCAAGGCCCATGTGAACCGCCAGGGGGGCACCAGGTCTCACTCCCTCATGGTCGAGGCGAGACAATTGGGTCTCTGGGCCGAACGTCATCTCTCCACCTTGACAGCGGAGCACATCTCGGGGGTTTCGAATGTGCAGGCGGATTGGCTCAGCCGCGAGGTGATGGACAATGCGGAGTGGCAGCTGTGCCCCAGCATCTTCCGGGACATTGTGGCTCTTTTCGGGGAGCCAGTGATCGACCTTTTTGCCACTTCCTCCAACACGCAGCTCCCGAGATTCTTCTCTCGCTTCCCATCGAGGGGGTCGGAAGGGGTGGACGCTCTGCGGTGCTGCTGGTCCCCCGGCCTCCTTTATGCCTTTCCTCCTTTGCCTCTTCTGCCCCGAGTTTTACAGAAGATCGTGTCGGAGAGGGCGGAGGTTGTTCTCCTGGCCCCGCATTGGCCCCGCAGGCCTTGGTTCGCGAACTTGAGGAGTCTCTCGGTGGAGCGGCCATGGAGGATTCCCAGCGACCGGATATCTCTGGTCCAGGGGTCTCTGGAGCATCCGGACCCGCAATGGTTCCAGCTGACCGCCTGGCGATTGAGCGGAGCATCCTGAGGCGTGACAACTACTCCCCCGGGGTCATCCGCACTATCCAGACGTCCCGACGACCCGCCACGAACCGTATATATGATTCCACCTGGCGGGCCTTTTGTCGCTGGTGCTCGGGTAAGTCCATTCACCCTCTTCAGTCTACCATTCCACAGGTCCTGGACTTCCTCCAGACGGGGCTCAACAGGGGATTGGCTCTGAACACCGTCAGGCACCAGCTGGCGGCCATCTCTTCAGTTCTCACTTGTGGGGGTTCCCTGTCCTTGTCCCAGGTGCCCACGGTACGTCAGTTCTTCAAAGGTGCCTCGAACTTGACTCCTCCTGCGGTTCACCGGTATCCCTCTTGGGATCTTCCCCTGGTTCTGGACTCCCTCACTGGACCTCCATTCGAACCGTTGAGGGAGGTTTCCCTGAGATTTCTCACATTCAAGGTTGCTTTCCTCATAGCCATTACCTCAGCTCGCAGGATTTCCGAGCTTCAGGCCCTGTCTGTCAGGGATGACCTCTGTGTTTTTCATCAGGACAGAGTTGTATTGAGATTAGACCCCTCCTTCATCCCTAAGGTGTGTTCCTGTTTCCACCGTTCTCAGGAATTGGTCCTACCTAATTTTTGTCCTGACCCGGCTCATCCACTGGAACGTAGGTGGCACAAGTTGGATGTGCGTAGGGCTCTCGGGATCTATCTGAAACGTACTAAGTCCTTTCGGACTTCAGAAGCCTTGTTTGTGTCCTTCCAGCCGGCATCACAGGGCAGGAAGGTTTCATCAGCTACTATTGGACGTTGGCTCAGGGCCTGCATCGCTATGGTTTACCAGGCACGCTCCTCGTCAGTCCCGGGACGTTTAACTGCTCATTCCACGAGGAGCGCGGCTACCTCTGCTGCCTGGGCGGCCCAGGCTTCCCTTCAAGAGGTCTGCAGAGCGGCCACGTGGTCATCCCCTTCGCCCTTCATTACGCATTATAAGTTAGACTCATTTGCATGTGCGGATGCGGCCTTTGGCCGGAGAGTCCTCCAGTCAGTAGTTCGCGCTGGGAGGTCTGACCAATTATGATTCCCGCCCAGGGACACCCACCGCTTTGGTATGTCCCAGCATAGATGCTGACTTCCCTAACATGGAAAATGAGCGTTGGTCCTTACGCCTATTTTCATGTAGGGAAGTCAGCATCTTGCCCCGCCCTGGGGGTTGTTTTTCCTTCTGTTTTCGTACCATGCTGTCTGTCTACCTTTGCACCTGTATGTTGTTTGGTTGCTATGTTACTGTGCTTCTCAGCGGTTGTTTTTACATGGGCTCTCATTGCCTCGGATCCGGCTGGCCTTCATCTACCTTCGTGGTCAAGACGCTTCGAGTCTGGGATTGAAACTGGGCATGCTCGCACAGAAGGGCGGGACTTAGACTTTGCCCAGACTCAGCCTCCAATGAGAGCAGAGGAGTCTTACCCAGCATAGATGCTGACTTCCCTACATGAAAATAGGCGTATCAGGTAAGGACCAACACTCATTTCATTTCATTGTTTTTTTTCGCTGAGCATTAGTTTTTTCATGCATACGGGTACATCTCAAACCTCTATCCATCCCTATTTCTCATGGTTTCATCCTTCCATGTCCAAATATATTTATAAAACTACGTACTTTACAAAATCACATCTCACAGTTAGCAACGGCTCAGCAGCATTACAAATAGTTCTGATACATTTTGAAATCTTTATATCTAAAAATTTGGTTCATGTAGCTTTTTAGGGCTTGCTTTTTCCACTTAAGCCTTATTGATTCTAATAGATCAGTAGGCTATATTTTCCTTTCCCACAGCCACATGGTTCATAATTTCATAGGTATCTACATACGTGGATCTTTTTTTTCATCTAAAAACATCTAAAGTAAGAGTATCTCTAATGCTAAAATGTTGTCTCCAAATTGGTCAGTTTTAAATTGATGAAAACATTATATTACTTATCTATGATCACTGTATTACATTATATATGTGTATCACCAGATATATTTGAAATACTTATAAACAAAATGTTTTAATACTTATGATAATTCACTATCATGAAAAAGTAAAACATGGATCAATATGTTTAAATGCTTTAAAGAAATAGAAAGTATTATATTTTCTTATACTTTTACATTCAACGAAAGTTGTATATGATATAGAACTGTCATTTCAAGACACTTGTGTCAGGTTTAGTTTCCTTGATGTGTAATTTCTACAAGTACAGAGCAATGAGTTTAGTTTTTATGGCCAACTAATTTCACAAACTAGAAATCCCAGATATGTAGGCATTTCACACTTCACAGGGAAGTTGGTACTTCATTATAAAATGATTGTCCATTTGATCTCAGTAGGCTGCAATTTAATCAGACATAATTATTGGCTTTTTAAAGCCACAGTCAAACTAGATGTGTTAATTATAAATACTGCTGCTAGTAACAACACCTATTGTAAGATGCAGCCTTCATTTCTACCTGCTGAATGGCAATAAATATGAGATTGGTTTACCCTATCGGTGTGTCTGAAACTTATAATGAAGACTACATAGAATTTATAGTGAAAGAGGATTTTCATATCTTTATTCTAAAATAAGCACATGGAACTGATTTGGTTTGCATTTATCATCTAGAGGGGAAATTTAAACGTTGGTCTTTCAGCACTTGCTTTTGCAAATTTGATATATTTACAGGTTTAAAAGAAAGCAGTAGCGCCTTCCTCTGCAAAAGGAGACTTTTTATTCCAAGAATTCATCTGTGTGCATATGCAGAATTACAAGTATGCACCAGCTTTTCCCTCATAATGTGTTGGTCAGCGAGATCACACACATTTGCTTTAGGGAAACAGAAGAAAAGGAAGAGGTCAGTATAATCTAAGTACCCAATTTATCATATGTTAGGATAGAGATTAAATACAGAGTTTTAGAATCATATGGTTAGAAGAGACTTTGGAGGTCTTTACAGTTCAAGTGCCTTCCCAGTGCAGGAATTGTCAGACCATCTTGGACAAACAACTGTTCAATATTTTTCAGAAAATTTCCAGTGATGGAACACCCACAATTTCAGAAGGCAGGCTGTTCTGGTGTTTAAATTTCTCATTTCCAATTTGGATTACTCTGGGTGAAGTTTTCAGCCACTGGTTCTTGTGTTACCTTTGGATTTTATGGACAATAAGTCCATCCACTATGCCTTGTGATGTTCCTTCATATATTGTGGAAGGCTGCTATTATGTTTCCCATACCTTTTTTATTTCTTTAGGCTATGCATAAGTTTCGTTGACTATTCTTTATCAAGTTTAGCTTCCAAATCCCCTATTATCTTTTCTGCAGTCTTTCTGAGCATCTTTTTTGTGTTGTGACAAATAGAAATGTGTGACAAATCTGTGCAGAATGATTTCCAGAGTTTGGGGTACGAACTTAGTAGTACAGGTTGTAGGCTTATCTTCTCAGAGGTTATACCAGTATACAAGGAAAAAAAAGGAAAGGGCCAGCGCATAGCAGAGTTTAATGTGTGGCTAAAGGAGTGGTGTAAAAAGGAAGGCTTTGGTCTTATTAGTCATGATGCCTGCAGCTGGTCCAATGATAAACTGTACAAAAGAGATGGTTTGCACCCATCCAAGAAAGGGACTGAGTTACTTGGCACTAAATTCACAGATTTCCTGGCTAAACATTTAAACTGAATAATGGGGACAGAGAATCAATAGATAAAGAATATTTCTGTCCCCAGCAAACTAAAATTCATAGGGTTATCAGTGCGTGTAACATGGATAATTGTGCAGGTAATATTATCAACACTGCTGTCAAGCAAAACCAAACAATTAACAGTGGGTGCCATACCATGTACATGAACCATACAAGTGGCAAAGAAATAGGGGCAAAGAGAACCATAGTCAGGCATAACACAGGTTTCGTAGACAGAAAACACAGGGTCAATCAAAATGGACTCAAATGTCTATACACCAATGCACAGAGTATGAGGAATAAACAGGGTGAATTAGAAATTCAAGTAAATGAGGGCAGATGCGATATTGTTGCCATTACAGAAACTTGGTGGGATGAAACCCACAAATGGAACATACAGCTAGAAGGATTTAAATTATTTAAAAGAAATAGACCAAATAAAAGAGGAGGTGGAGTTGCACTATATATAAGAAATAATTACATCTCTACAGAAATAGAGCACAACAATGATGAGAACTATCTTGAATGTATTTGGGTCAATATTAAAGGTTGGGGGGGGAATGATATTGTCATAGGTCTATACTACAGGCCACCCAACCAAGCAGAGGAAGTGGATGTACTTTTTGCTAACCAGCTAACTAAGGTATGTAGGAAGCACACTGCAATAGTAATGGGAGATTTTAACTACCCTGACATCAATTGGGAAACAAACTCTGCACCAAGTGGAAGATCCAACAGGTTCCTAACAAATCTAGCAGACAACTTTGTTTCCCAAAAGGTAGAGAAGGGAACAAGGGGATCAGCAATATTGGACTTAATTCTCACTAACAGAGAGGAAATGATAGAAGGTGTAGAAGCTACAGGAACTTTGGGGGCAAGCGATCATGAAA
Source organism: Rhabdophis nuchalis (assembly GCA_039707465.1). Lineage (NCBI taxonomy): Eukaryota > Metazoa > Chordata > Lepidosauria > Squamata > Natricidae > Rhabdophis > Rhabdophis nuchalis. Next base: position 39,203,038 of record CM077649.1, on the reverse strand, counting down.
TACTGGAATTCAACATTATGCAAACAAAAGTAGTTGAACAAAGTCAAACTAGAGTCTTAGACTTCAAGAGAGCTAATTTCAATAAACTCAGAGAGAGCTTGGGAAGGATTCCATGGATGAGAATCCTCAAGGGGAAAACAACTCAAGAAGCTTGGGAAATTTTGAAAAATGAGATTATAAAAGCCCAGTCCAGCGCAATACCAATGAAGAAGAAAAATAACAGTTCCCAAAAGAAGCCAGCATGGCTGCATAAAGAACTCTCTGACAAATTGAAAGACAAAAAGGATAAATATAAAAAGTGGAAAAAGGGGGACATAACCAAGGCAAAATATCAGCAAATAGCCCGAGCCTGTAAAGATGAAGTGAGGAAAGCTAAGGCTCACAATGAAGAAAGGCTTGCCAAAAAAGTAAAAAATAACAAAAAAAGCTTCTTCCAACATGTTAAAAATAAGAAAAAAGTTAAGGAAACAATTGGTCCACTGCTGGGAGAAAATGGCAAGAAGATGATAAGCAACAGGGAGAAAGCAGAACTATTTAACTCTTTTTTTGCATCTGTCTTTACACAAAGGGATAAAACAGTCCAATCAATCAAAAACAGCACCACAAATATCAGATTAGGAACACAAGTTGAAATAGGGAAGAAAATGGTAAGTGAGCACCTGTCTGCCCTGGACGAGTTCAAATCACCAGGACCGGATGGATTACACCCCAGGGTTCTGAAGGAACTGGCAGACGAGATCTCAGAACCACTGAACTATATCTTTCAGAGATCCTGGAGCACCGGGGAACTGCCAGAAGACTGGAAAAGAGCAGATGTGGTTCCCATCTTCAAAAAAGGAAAAAAAACAGATCCAGGAAACTATAGACCCATCAGCCTGACCTCAATACCAGGAAAGATTCTGGAAAAGATAATTAAACAACAAATAAGTGAACACCTAGAAGCAAACAAAGTAATAGCCAAAAGCCAACATGGGTTTGTCAAAAACAGATCATGCCAGACGAATCTAATTGCATTCTTTGACAAAGTAACAAAATCAGTGGACCAGAGGAATGCTGTTGATATAATTTACCTGGACTTCAGTAAGGCATTTGATAAAGTAGACCATAACCTACTATTAGATAAAGTATAAAATTGTGGGTTAGACAGCAGCACCACCAAATGGATTCATAACTGGCTGACCAACCGCACTCAACGTGTAGTCCTCAATGGAACTGCATCTACATGGAAGGAAGTATGCAGTGGAGTCCCCCAAGGCTCTGTTTTAGGCCCAGTACTCTTTAACATCTTCATCAACGATTTGGATGAGGGGATAAATGGGGAACTCATCAAATTCGCAGACGACACCAAGCTGGCAGGAATAGCCAACACTCCAGAAGATAGGCTTAAGATACAGAAGGATCTAGACAAACTTGAACATTGGGCACTGTCTAATAAAATGAAATTCAATTGTGAAAAAAGTAAGGTCCTACATATAGGCAAGAAAAACCAAATGCACAAGTACAGTATAGGTGGTACCTTGCTCAATAGTAGCAACTGTGAGAGGGATCTCGGAATCCTAGTGGACAACCATTTAAATATGAGCCAGCAGTGTGCAGCAGCTGCCAAAAAAGCCAACACAGTTCTAGGCTGCATCAACAGAGGGATAGAATCTAGATCGCGTGAAGTGTTAATGCCACTGTATAGTGCCTTGGTAAGGCCACACTTGGAATACTGCATACAGTTTTGGTCGCCACGATGTAGAAAAGACGTGGAGACTCTGGAAAGAGTGCAAAGAAGAGCAACCAAGATGATTAGAGGACTGGAGACTAAGACATATGAAGAACGGCTGCAGGAGCTGGGTATGTCTAGTTTGATGAAGAGAAGGACCAGGGGAGACACGATAGCAGTGTTCCGATATCTCAGAGGGTGCCACAAAGAAGAGGGAGTCAAACTTTTCTCCAAGGCACCTGGGGGCAGGACAAGGAGCAATGGGTGGAAACTAACCAAGGAGAGAAGCAACTTAGAACTAAGGAGAAATTTCCTAACAGTAAGAACAATTAACCTCTGGAACAGCTTGCCTCCAGCAGTTGTGAATGCCCCAACCCTGGAAGTCTTTAAAAAGATGTTAGACAGCCATTTGTCTGAAATGGTATAAGGTTCCTGCCCATGCAGGGGGTTGGAGTAGAAGACCTACAAGGTCCCTTCCAACTCTGCTATTGTATTGTATTGATAAGTTTCCATCTGTTACTTCTTGTCAACCCACTCTTCTCTGAGACAGCCCCTCATCAGTCTTTCAATTTCTATGACTCCATAAGATGGTGTTGACCTAGTCTCCAAAGCATCTGAGGGCAGAACAAGAAGTAAGGGATGGAATCAATGAGAGGTCCAATTTATGGAATCATAGAATTCAAAGGGATCTTGGAGGGCTTCAGTGCTCTTCCAGAACAGTGCTAAACCTGTGTACAAATGGATACTGCAGTAGTTCTTATGGCAGCTGTGGCACACTTCTAGCTCTGATATGGACTGCAGTAAGCCAACATTTCATCCAATTTTCTTCCATTATATATTTATTTGTGACATTGCAGTACAATATAAAAGGAATTGGCATCTTCTTCCTCTTGATTAACATTTAATGTTACTTTACTTGCTTCCCGATATGCTGTGTGTGTGTGTGTGTGTGTGTTTTGATAGTTGCTTCTTTTTAATAAATAATATAATGATTTGGAATGCAAATTAAAATTTATAATGTAAGTAAAATGTTATATTTGTCTCAATGGAGACAAATGGAGATTCTCAATCATGCTGGTCATGATTGTCTCAAAGGGGCTTTTCAAAAGACAACTGGACTTTCTTAGTTTTTTTCCTTGAAAATATTTGGCTTCTAATCCAAGAAACTGCCTGACTGTCAGAACTGAAGAAGCTTCTTAGATGAGAGATGAAACATTTTCAAGGAAAAATCCAAGGAGTCCAGTTGCTTTTTGAAAAGCATCTTTGGGACATTACATTTGTTTCATAACAGTGATGTTTATATGGCAAATTCAACTTTATAAGACGGAAGTCTATGTGATACTAACTTCTTTAAGCAGACAATAAATATCATAACATAACAATAAAGAGTAAATTATGTACACATGAACATATATACGTTCTGTAAATTATTTTTAAAATGAGCAAAGGCTAATATACATATACCATGTAAATGATATTCTATCAATTTCAGTAAATGCATACTGTCTATTGCTAATAACCCGACTTTGCCACAAATAAAAGGATTTTGTTTATTATGAGGGATTCCAGAATAGTTTTGATTTAGCGAATGTGTGATATCTAGCTTGAATTGCAGGACCTTGGATAGCTCTAGGCAGACAAATATATTTGAGGAGAACCCCAGCCTCAGGAAGGCATTGGAAGTCATACTTGCCTCATATAGGGCTGTTCAGTCCCTTCTGATTTACTAACCTACTTGTGTTGAATGACAGTCTAAAGAAAAATGTTGTGTGTAGATTAGAAGACAAGCTGAATTTGCTGAATAATAGAAATAGGAGTAACTCCTAGCTTGTGTTCAAATGAACACACATAGCTGCCTGATAGTCAGCATCAATGTTCAGGGCACTAGTATAATTGGAAAGAAAAGTTAATACTACCTTAGCCATCAGGAAAGGATCCAACGAGGACTCAAACTTGGAAGAAGAGTCACCTTGAAGTTATTTGTAGTTCTTCAATTTATTCCGTTTGGGACTCTTCCCTTCGTTCCAAGTGTAGGATCTTAAATGGCTAAGGCTGAAGCCTAAATGGCAAAAGCTGAAGCTTTTGAACTGATGAAGAGGTAGAAGCAGATACTTGGATTGTTCCTTGACATCCAGGGTAGTACAATGATTGAAGTTCCTGGGACATCCAGGTTAAAGTTCATTGTGTGACTATGAGTCAACCATTTTCCTTCAGCCCATTCTATCCCACAGTGTTATAATGAGAAAAATGAGAGGAGAGAATACTGACCAACACTCATGATCTCCTGGTGAAAGGATAGGCTATATGTAAGAAATCAGCAAACAGAACAAATTGAGTAAGAAAATTCTAGCCTCTTTCTTGGAACTTTGTTTGAATTGTTCTGACACAAGCTAATAGACTTTGCTAAATTAGCTAAAACACAGCTAATAGATTTTTGACTTGTCTAGTTCTAAATTAAGTCTGTACCACTTGCCTTCTAACCCTTTGTTATAATCATGGCTTATATTTAATTATTGTGATTTTTAAGTTATGTTGCTTTATTTTAATTTCATTAAGTGCTATGGTTGTGTACAATATCCTTAAGAAAATCAGCTGCTCTTTAGAGAAAAAGAAATATATAAATATAAATAAACATTCTGATTGTAATGAGATTGATTTCATGGAATAAAGATGAAGATATTTTTGCATTTTGTGTCTGAATAATATTTTTGTATGTCACTTCTTTTATTTCAGAATCATAAAATGGCATGCAAGTTTTTGTGACCTTACCAAATATTTCTCTGCCTAAATGATTAAGGGTGGGAAACATGTAATCTGCCCCACACATGTAAAATTTTCATCTCCAATGCAAGGAATTCACTTATAGGGAAGGACAAATACTTGAATCACATGGATTTTACCTGCCTTCCCTCCCTGACTATCTCTGGAAATGTTTGAATTGAGATTTTCAGTTTTCAATTAACAAAGGAGCTGTAGCATCCACATAATAGTAATCGGACAGGATTCCCAATTGTTGAGGCTGATCTACTCAGTCCATCTAAAGGAATTATAAGTTAAGAAGAAATAAATCCTTAGTTTAATATTCTTTTTAATTCAGTTGGATTTTCATTAGAGTTTAAAACCTGACTAGATTTATTTTTTAATTCTTATCCTTTCTATTTTATTGATTATCTTTTTTTTATTCATTTTTTGAACTTTTGAAGGATTATTTTGGTTGAATAAATTAGTAAAAATGAATGTAAATGATCTCCCTTCTCATTTTCAGGGCGATGTTTGGAAGATTATTGATTTTATCTCCCAAAATGTCTAATAAAATATTACTAAATAATAGTGTCATTCTTTCTATTGATCATTGATGCATATATATTTTTTAAATGCAGAATTTTGGCATTTATTTTGGCAGTGTCATGACTAGTAGGCTATAGCAGATCTTCTGAGTCTCCAACCAAAGTAAAAATGATAAAGTTTCAAAGCCCTGCCTCGATAGAAATCTTATTCTTTGCTGCTGGATATTTCTCTACCTGAAACAAGGATAAATATAAGATTTGTATGGACTGTTAAAACTTTTTTCAAGGCTAATGGTGGCTGGCATCCCTTATGACTTGAATGATCAGCAGGCTAATTTTGGAGATTTAGGATGACAACTGGATGCTATAATTTGAGTCAATTGTCTCACTTTTGCTGGATCTATCTCTACTCCCATTGCAACAAAAAATGGCTACACAGCAGAACTTTATATAATATATTCAGTTTGCATTTTAAAATGTAGGGTTTTTAAATGATTAATTGAAGGCATGGGTTATGGCAGAAGATGCAGAGTACAAAATTGTACTTTGCTGATGCCAGATTAGAAAGCAGTCACTGAGATTGAGGATTAAATGAACTGCTAAATAAGAAAATGAAAGTGAAGGGGAAAAGTTGATGGCTTGGCAGTTGTAGCTGTGGGGATTTTGGACTGCTACTAAGAAAAGAATGATCTGATAGTGATGGGTCAGCGGCAAGAGGTAGGGCTGAGGAGGAGAGGAACCAATTGAAAGGAGGATAGAAAATGCTGAGAAATGTAGACCTGCAGGCTGATGATGAGGTCTGGAATATTGGAGCTTGATAGGAATGGAAACAGAGATTTGTGCTTAGTTTGTTAATACTGTAGAAGTGAGGAGTATACAGAGAAGAGACAGGACATGTGAACAAAGAAATATGTGAGAAATTATACTTTACCATCAAAGACATTCCAAATATGTATCATATTTGACTATATCTGTCAAGAGCATTGCAAACATTTACACTCCCCAGTTGAGTGATAGATGTCATACTTAGACATGATGAAGACATTGGGTGAGTAGAAAGCGCATAGAGTTTTATTTTGGATGTTCAGTCTGGAGTGTGGAGTCTGGATTAGAAGCTGTAATGCAACCATTGGAGAGCAGTAGTGACCTCACACCACCACCTGGATGGAACCTTCAACTTTCCATTCCAGATGTCTATATGCGTTTGAGAATGGGGATGATGCAATTTAGGCTCTCCCTAAATTGAGACAATAAGAGATTAAACAGTGTAGTGTCCAGATCCTAGTGAGAAAGAGACTTGAGCTAAGTACGACAAGACAGAGTTGCTGTTTGCCCTAAAGTCATCTATAATTTTTTGTATTTAATCATATAATTCGGGATTGGATAACATTCCCCAAAAGAGCGTTGGTTTTGGGTCTCCTGGATTCAGGCAGGCGGAAACTAACCATAGGGCACTCTTTCTACAACTGATGCATTAGTAAGGACTAGTCAGATACTATAATTGGTATAAAATGCCACTCTACTGGTAAATGCGAGCCATGTTACGCCAATAGAGCAAGTGCTTTACTTGTTGCAAAGAGGTTTCTGGATAGTCATAGACCACATAACATCATATCATGTTGTTCAGCAGAGAAACAGCTACTCCATTACCATCTTGGCTCTGTATAAAATCTAGAACGTTATTTCTGACCTTTAAAGCTCTACCTGATACCTCTGTGTCCACTTTGTCCAGGAAGAAATGTTATTTTTTTTATTTTTCAGTTATCCCAAAGTTATTCTGGCCATGAGAAAATGAGATCAGTGAGGGCCTATGAACAGTGTTTTTAAATTATAGTCCTCACTTTATGAAATAATGGGATATGATCCTTCCTGCCAACCAGCTCGACTAACAAAGATGTTAACAATCCTCCATGGAACAGTAAAAACTGAGCTGTTCATAGAGTCTTTGGTAGTTAAGGCTACCTATGTTGATGATGCCAATAGTTGATATACTTAGACATGATATTGTTTTATCATAGTTTGTATTTTTTCATTATTGTGCCTGGTCCCATTTTATTGTTATAAAAGTTATATAGTTCAGGAGTAGAGAAATTCAACAAAAATCAATTTGTTTAATTATTTGTTTTCATTTTTTCTTCTTTTTGGATTTGAATATTGAAAACACAATTTACTTCTTAGACTATGGGCAGGGGGTTGGATTATACCAGGGGTGTCAAACTTGCAGTGTCACATTGTCATCATGTGATGCATCACAACATTTCCATCCCATTGCTTGACCAGGATGGGATTGGGTAGCGTGTCATGCATCTGGCCATGGGCCATGAGTTTGACACCCCTGGATTATACAATCCTAAAGTTCCTTTCTAACTCTCTGATTCTTTTATCATAAAATATGGCTTGCTTTGGTATACCTACAAGGGAATACCTGGGGTTGGAACTTCTACTTCTCCCTTCTTGCTTGGTATATAGGCAACCTGACATATGTAAAAGCTTCTGAAGAATAATTTTTGAAAGTTAGGTCTGCAGTTAGCCGGTGGAGGCCGGAGGCCTCAGACGGAATGGAGCGGCGGTGGAGAGCGCCGGAAGATCCTGAGGCCCTGGCGGAGGCTGGTGGAGGCCGGAGGCCCTGGCGGAGCGGCGGCGGAGAGCGCCAAAAGGCCGGAGGCCCCGGCGGAGGTTGGCGGAGGCTGGTGGCCCCCGGCGGAGGGGCTGAGTGGCAGCGGAGCGCTGGAGGGAGCGCCAGAACGCCGGAAAGGCGGAGCGGCGGCGGAGCAGTGGCAGAGCTGCGCGGACCATCTCAAATCCGGTGGAGGCCCCCGTGGAGCAGCGAGGCCGGGCGAAGGCCTCCACGGGGGATGGCTGGTGAGGTTGGCGGCCGCAGAGGGACGGGAGGTGCGGCGGACCGATGGAGCGCTGGAGGCCCCAACAGAGGCCTATTGGAGTGGTGGAGGCCCTGGCTGAGGCCCTGGTGTGGGGTGGCGAGCCTGCGACGCGGTGAGGCCCTGTGGAGGCCTGATAGAACAGTGGAGGGAATTTTCCTCCCCCCCCCCCAGGACTCCCCGATAAAACATCTACGGGGAGGGGGGGTGAGAGTGAAGCAAGGCCAGCCCAAAGGAAAAACAGCTCCAGCCACCCCGTGGAAAGCCTCTACCCGAGGAAGAACTGACTGACTCTTATGATCTATTTCCCCTGTTGATTTGACTTGCATTTGCACTTTATCTTGGCGTTTCCTCCCTTAAAGCCAGCAATGGAGCCACGGGATGGTTTTTTATTCAAGGTCCGACCTCCTCGATCTGCGAGAGTCCCCCCTCTCGCAGGTTTGGCCCCTTAGTCTATCTCGGGCCCACCTCGAGGATGGGTTAATTAATCCAGAGAGGTGGAAAAAACGCAAGCTCAGGGGGTTTTTAAATAAATTTTTAATTAGGCTTTTAAGGGGTTCTGGGGTGGGGGAGGGGTCTAAAAAAAGATATAGACAGATGGAGACGGAAGCAACGATCAATAGTAAGGGCCAGGATAGCAGTCGACGGTGGGAAGTGGAAGGCGAAAGGAAGGGGGATACCCGAGTCGTTCCTCAGGAGGGCTTACCAATTCAGAGGGTCGTGGGGAGGGGCAGGACCGAGGGGAGACAATTCTCATCCTCCCGGTTGGTGGCACGCAGCCGTTGGTTACAAACGGTCGGGTGCCACAACCCCCGCAGGCTAGGTGGCCAGGGAATACAGAGCCAGGGTCTGCGGCTGATGTTCTGCAACGCCAGGTCCGTTGTCAACAAAGCCCCCCTCATTAGTGACCTTGTGTCAGAGGGGGAGCCGGACCTGGTAGGAATTGCGGAGACCTGGTTGGGCCCCGAGGGAGGTCATCCCCTCGTTGAAATGTGCCCACCAGGCTACCGCGCATTTCATCAGCCGCGGGCCCTAGGCAGGGGTGGCGGGGTAGCGGTCATTATTAAGGAAGGCCTGGAGCCGAGAGAGACCATTGTGCCTCAGACCTCCGGCTGTGAGTCCCTCTGCATGAAGTGGGGCCTAGGGAGGCAGTTGGGCTTGCTGGTTGTATACCTGGCTCCCCGCTATGTAGCAGCAGCCCTGCCCGAGCTCCTCGAGGTGATCGCTACGGTGGCAGTGGAGACCCCCAGACTTATAGTCATGGGGGACTTTAATCTGCCATCGTTGGGCGAATCATCCGTGGTAGCTCGGGAGTTCATGGCTTCCATGACGGCCATGGACCTGACCCAAGTAATTCAAGGCCCCACCCATGAGGGTGGACATACGCCGGACCTCATCTTTGTCTCGGGCCAATGGAAGAGTGATCTGGGTACAGGGGATATAGTCATCACACCCTTGTCATGGTCAGACCACTCACTTCTCCGACTCGACTTTCCGACCGCTGCTCCCCTCCGCGGGGAGGCGGAACCAGAGTTACCAATCTGGTACCGCCCCAGGCGCTTGATGGACCCGGACGGGTTCCAGACAGCGCTTGGGCCATTTCCTGTATCCCTGACCCGCGCCCCGATGGAGGACCTCACGGCCGCATGGAATAATGCGGCCGTGGGAGCCTTAGATCGGGTCGCGCCCTTGCGGCCTCTCTCGCGGCGGCGAACCACCCTGGCTCCTTGGTTTACTGAGGGGCTGTGGGTGATGAAACGCCGCAAGAGATGCCTAGAGAGAAGGTGGAGGGCTAGCCGCTCTGAATCTGACCGGACACAGGTAAGAGCCCATTTACGGACTTACATTGTGGCGCTGAGGGTGGCCAAACGTCATCATTGTGCTACCCTCATAGCATCCGCAGAAAACCGCCCTGCCGCCCTGTTTAGGGTGACCCGTTCTCTCCTTCATCAGAGGGAGCGGGAAGCCCCGCTACAGGGTAGAGCAGAGGAATTTGTGATTTTTCTGCAGGAGAAAACCGCCCAGATACAGAGTGAGCTAGCCCCCATTCATGGCCCAGTGGGATGCCACGAGAGAGATCTTGTTTGGGAGGAGTTTGACCCCGTTACTTCCGAGGATATGGACAGGCTACGTGGGCGACTGCGAGCCACCACATGTTCATTGGACCCGTGCCCCTCCTGGCTTGTACTGGCATCCTGGGAGGTGACACGAGGCTGGCTCCAAGAGGTTATCAACGCATCCTTGAGTGAGGGTTCCTTGCCTGCCTCCCTAAAAGAGGCTATGGTGAGGCCCCTCCTCAAGAAGCCCTCTTTGGACCCAGCTCTTTTGAACAACTACCGTCCAGTCTCCAACCTTCCCTTCTTGGCGAAGGTTGTTGAGAGTGTGGTGGCACAACAGTTTCCCCGTCACCTGGAGGAAGTTGACTATCTAGATCCGCGCCAGTCTGGCTTTCGGCCCGGGCATAGCACCGAGACGGCATTGGTCGCGTTGGTAGATGATCTCTGGAGGGCCAGAGATGGGGGATGTTCCTCCATCCTGGTCCTATTAGACCTCTCGGCGGCTTTCGATACCATCGACCATGGTATCCTATTGCATCGGCTGGGGGGGTTGGGGGTGGGAGGCACCGTTTTGCGGTGGTTCTCCTCCTACCTCTCTGGCCGATCGCAATTTGTGCGGGCAGGAGAGCAGAGGTCGACCCCGAGACCCCTCACATGCGGGGTGCCTCAGGGGTCGGTCCTCTCGCCTCTCCTGTTTAATGCATACATGAAGCCGCTGGGTGAGATCATCCGTGGTTTTGGGGTAGAGTACCACCTGTACGCTGATGACACCCAGCTGTACATATCTACCCCAGACCACCCCAACGATGCCGTAGCGGTGATGTGCCAGTGCCTGGAAGCCGTGCGGATCTGGATGGGAAGTAACGGACTTAGGCTCAACCCGACCAAGACCGAGTGGCTGTGGTTTCCGGCTGCCCGATTCAACCAGCTTTCTCCAACGCTGGCCATAGGGGGCGAACATCTTGCCCCTGTGGATGGGGCGCGCAATTTGGGTGTCCTCCTGGATACCCGGCTGTCTATGGAAGAGCAAGTGACAGCCGTGGCCAGGAGGGCGTTTTACCAGGTTCGCCTGGTTCGCCAATTGCGCCCCCTATTGGATCGGGACGCCCTTCGCACAGTCACCCATGCCCTCGTGACATCCCGACTGGACTATTGCAACTCTCTCTACATGGGGCTCCCCTTGAGGTGCACCCGGAGGCTTCAGTTAGTTCAGAATGCGGCCGCGCGAGCAATTATGGGCACCTCCAGGTTTGCCCATGTAACACCGCTCCTGCGCGAGCTGCACTGGCTACCTGTCGTCTTCCGGGTGCGCTTCAAGGTGTTAGTTATCATCTTCAAAGCGCTCCATGGCTCGGGACCTAGCTATCTGCGAGATCGGATCCTGCCCCACACATCCTCACGACCGATTCGCTCCCACAGAGAGGGGCTTCTCCGGGTGCCGTCCACTAGACTTTGTCAGCGGGCGACGCCCAGGGGAAGGGCGCTCTCTGTGGCGGGCCCGGCCCTCTGGAACGACCTTCCCCCTGATATTAGAACGACCACCGACCTCCGCTCCTTCCGGGTAAAATTGAAGACCCATCTCTTTCGACTGGCCGGCCTTGAATAGTTCTCTCTGTCTTTTAATTACAAATTTTAATGGGTTTTAATTATATATTTTTAGCATAGGTAGATTTATTTAATTTTATTTTAAGTAATGTTTGTATTTTGTATATTGTTTTTAATTATGCCTGTGCACCGCCCCGGGTCCCTGTGGGGAGAGGGTGCGGTTAATAAATCTTAATTTGAATTTGAATTTGAATTTGAGATTGAATAGGTTAAGCTTTGTAAACATTTTTTCAATGAGAAGGAGGAAATAATCCTTAGAATCCCATAAAGAATACACAGTAGTGCCAAATGACATTGTAAATTACCACATTGGCAAGATTCTTTTTTGTTGATTTAGTTTTGCATGCTTAATTTCTTGTGATACTGATATTGGTTGTGCCGTAGAAAGGAAATAAATAACAAGGAAGGTTATTCTCAGAGATGTTGAATTCAGAATTTTGTACTTTTCCTGATATCTGCATGATCCTTGTTTTTAAGTAGGAGAATGGCAGCAGCTGTTTCTTCTTCAGATTCTAGCTTTCATACCATGCTTCTGTCTCTATCATTATCTTTTTATTCAGCAATACCTACTTATCTTTGAGGAGGGGGGATGTCTTTTTTTCCAGTTGCTTTGAGTTCTGTTTCTGTTCTCTCCTTGCCACTATTATTAGGGAACTTTTTTTCGTTGTCATCTTTTTTGGCATAAAGTCTTTTAACTACTTCTAATATAATTTTATCTTTATTTTGTATTTACTTCAACAGGATATGTGTGTCATTAACACATGATAAATCCAATAAGCTGAAAGGATTTACAACTGCTAATACTGTAATATAAAACGTTCTGTATCTTTTAAGAAAATTATATATATATATTGGATCTGTATATAACATGTATCTTTAAATTGACCCAAAAATTATATACATGTAATAGTATACTATTACAGACACTATCCATTGTCAGTGCAAGGAAATATTATTGTAATAAATTTTGTGAAATAATTTTGGAACTGATAGGACAGCGGAATGTAATTGTGCTGTTTCTGAAGTAATGAATTTTGGTTTCTTGAAGATACTGAATTTCCATCTCTTGTGGCCACTTAAATCCTGCTCTATTTTATGAGCTACTCTAATATAATTAAATCAGAGATGCAATCTTCCACTGAGTGGATTAATTTGCTGCTGTTAGTTTGGGTGTGCTAAATCTGTCGAGGATTAGATTAGATTACTTTTGTGTCTCTTCCAGCCCCATTTCTACACAATTAAAAGTATATGAGTTTTCTCTAGATATGCAAGGGAGGTTTAAACATAACATGACTCTTCTGAATAATATAATCATCTAGTAGTGCCATTGTATTTAATTATATGTCTATCCTATTTACTATGGAAAATTTTAGCCTATGACCAATAAGCGTAATAGAATGGCTTTTTTTACTAAACAAAATGAGGATAGAATTCTTTATTCGTAGTGGCAAGGGATCAACTTTAATCCTTTTAACCCATGAGATTCCAATTTTATTGTAGTTCTGATTGTCAGATCCTAATATATAAACTGAATTTTGTTTCTGCTTTTTGTGCCAGATTAATAGAGATTGAGAGATATTGTAGGGAATATAGTATGTTTTCTGCCCAAGGGGGGCAGAATATAAACTGATATAAAATAAATATATAGGTTTTAGTTAGTGATGACTTATATCTCTGTACTTTCAGATCAAACTGTATGTATATGTTGAAGCTTGCATTTGTGTTTTACTCCAGAATTCTATATGTTATCTAGAATATTGAATTCTATATGTTATCTAGAACAGGGGTCTCCAACTTTTGCAACTTTAAGTCTGAAGGACTTCAGCTCCCAGAAAGCTGGCTGGAGAAGTCTGGGAGCTGAAGTCCTTCAGACTTAAAGTTGCAAAGGTTGGAGACCCCTGATCTAGAACATGTAAAGAAAAGACAATTAAGGATTTTTTTGTTAAATGTTATCTGGATGGCTGATCACTAAAAATATATTATTGATTTCCACACTTTCCCCCCCTGTTAAACCTATATGAGTGGTAGAAGTATGAAAGTTAATATGAATCTGCCATAACTATAAACCTGATATTGAATGGCATTGATAGAAGACAAGAAGCTCATGTCACGATTGTGTTAAGCAGTAATGTAGTTTATTTGGTTTAGGGTGATGAGAAAGATACAGAAGTCTTTTAGGCTCCAGTTTTTATTTGAGTGGCATGCTGATTTAGGTGTTCTCTTTGACTTTTCTTTCCAGTGCTAACTTTATATAAATACATGTATTTATATTTATTTATATATGTATTTGTGTATTTCTCATGAACTCTTGCAAATGGATTTATTATAACTATGGGAAGGGTAGATTGATCATTTATTGACATTCTAGAACATTGTAACATTTGATGACGTTGTGTTTCCTAATTATTTTCTATTTTTCCAGAAATTGCCACAGTAGGTTATTAGTGATGCAAATCAGCATTCATTTAAAAGACAGATGTGGATATTATTTATAAGCATTACTATATATGATGTCTGAATGTCATTTATTGTATTATTGTTATAAACCAAATTATACAGTAATGTGATATATTTTTGAATTTTTGAACAGGAATATGTTTGATGTGTTTTTAATGTGCAAGATTCTAGGATATAGAGTGCAAAAGATTGCAAAAATAAAAACTTTTTATTTAATAAAAAGCTTCTTTGAGAACTAATACTTCAAAACTTTTTTTAAAAATTAAGTCTCTCTTTTTGGTAAGAAATAACTTTTAGCAGGTGCCCTGTAACCTTTGGACTTTAAAGTATGTTATTTTCTCTGTGTCTGGAATTTCTGAATCTTGATAGAACACAGTTATTTTAAATCCTGTGATTTAGGCATTCTATCTGCTGTTTCTTTGCCTGAGGTGGATCCAAAGCGGATATTGAGGATGTCAAGGATATTACTCCTGAATTACTTAAGTTTTAATGTTGAATTTCTGGGTTGACTCAAGATTTCATGACACTAATAATAATCAATTTAGGTTTTTCCCCAATATTTTTTTAAATATTTGACAGGGAAATGCTGATTATATTTTGATTTTGTATGTTGTATGTAAATTGCTCTGGAGTGGGATGGGCAGAATGAATCAACACAAATGAAATCGCTCAGTTACTTTTAGTCGAAGTATTTCTAATTTAACCTTCTCTCCTTTCTTCTTTCTCCCTCCCTCTCTGATTGGGATTTTGCTTCTTTTATTCTTATTCCCAGATTGTGAAATTCATCAACCCAATTCTCAAATTCTCAGTTCAGATAGAGTTTAATTGAGCTATATTAGCCCTCTAACAACATTACTGTCTGTCCCCAGTCTTATCTCTGTGTATTTGCAGCTATTTAGAACCTCCTAATGGCTGTGAGAAGCCTAATTTGAAAATTGATGGATTGGAACTACTATTCTGTATTGAAGAGAAACTTTTGGATACTGCAGGCTTGCTCTAGTATAAGAATAGAGAAAATTGTAAGAGTTATATGGACTAGAAAGTTGTTTGGTTTCATTTATACAAATTTTAGCCTGTAAATTCATGTAACATTTGAAACAAAAACTACGATAAAATGGTAAAAATTTGCAATGTAAGGGACTATGCCATATTTGTAATTTACTTATCATAGAGCAGTAGATAAGAGTTTTTGGCTACTGACTGTAGAATATGGTGCATTGGTATTATTAATTGTTCAATAAATGTATTCGGCAATCAGATTAGTACTTGTAGACTCCTCTTCCAAGCTTAGTGCTCATAAGCCTCATATCTGTGAAATGATTTCCAACAGATGGCTTACATTTTGCTGGTTTGATTTTCATGAGTACAATTTCTTCAATTTTTTTAATGTGTCAAATAGTTTATGCAACCTGGTTCATATAACTGCCTCCATTGTTACAACAAAAGCAATTTCATAGATTTTTTTTAACTAAAGTGGTGTTCAGTTTGTTTATCACCTTTTTTTTAATTGAAATTTTTATAGTATTTTACAATATTTCACCCAGTGCTGTACAAAACAAAAGGAAGAGTTGGTTTCAAGTATCTTCTATTATCTTTAAGATCTCCAAAATCCACGTTCTCTAGGTACAGGCGTCGAGGCATCCAAGGTTCCAAGTGCATAGTCCACAAATGGCTTCCAAGTCTTCCAAAAGATATCTTTTTTATAAACCCCCTCTCTAAATTTAATATCGCACGTCATTTTATCATTTAAGGCTAATTTCCACATTTCACAGTACCACTCTTCTATTTTAATATTTACCTCTATTTTCCAATATCTTGCTATTACAATTCTACCCATTATAATCATAATTCTAATCAATTCTTTCTCATGTTTTGTTAACTCTGGTTCATTAATTATCAATAACAATATAGTTTCTGATCTCAATATTATTATTCTTTTCATCATTTCACACATCGTTCTTTCTAATTGCTGCCAAAACTTTTTAATTTTCACACATTTATACCACATATGTTCATAAGTTCCCAATTCCATATTACATCTCCAACATTTATCACTCATTTTTTAATCTATCAGTGATAATCTTAATGGGGTCCAATACCATTTCCAAACAACCTTAAAATTGTGCTCTTTAATCCTTATAGACAAAGTCCTCATGATTCGACTCTTCCAATTCTCATTCCAATCCAAATCCAATATTTTAATCTTAAGGTCTTCCTCCCAATTCCTTTTCATTACCATTTGTGGATTTCCATCGAAGTTTATAATCTTATATATCTTACTAACGAGTCCTTTTAACCCAATTTCATCCTTAATAATTTGAGATACTAAACTTTCAAATTTAGTTTTACTTCTATCTATTTTACATATTCCCCTTACTTTCGTGGTCCATTTTTCTACCTGTATTTTTTCAAACCAATTCAACTCCAATTTTTGAATTACTTTTTTTTTCCTACTCTCAATTCCTAGAGCTCTTAACCAATTTACTATATTTCCTATATTTTCATCCTCAATTACTTTGTCCCGACTTATATTAGTTTTAATCGGCCAACTTTCAGTTGTCTTCCCCAAAAAGGCTATATCCGGGATCAGTTTTTTAACAAATTTATTCCAGATTTTACTCAGCCCCTTTAACCAATAACTATTAATTGCCTTTTTTGTTTTTGCTCTATCTAAAAACCATATAGACCCAAATCTCTTAATATCTTTTAACTCCAGATCTCCCCAATGACCATCTCCACCTTTAAGTATTTTTATCACGGTTCGAATATTATACGCCCGATAATAATTAAGTAGATTGGGAATTCCCAATCCACCTTCTTTTTGATTTTGATACCACATTTTCTTCATTAGTCTAGGTCTTTTCCCACCATTACAAAATTTATCTAATTTCTTCTGATATTCTTCTATATCTTTCTCTGTCAAATTTAATGGTAGCATCTCAAATAAAAAATTAAACTTTGGTAACAACATCATTTTACACATTGCAATTCTGCCAAACCAAGACAACTTTATCTCTTTATATTTATCTATCTTTTTCTCTACTTCCTTCAACATCACCTCATAATTAATTTTTTTCAATTCTCTAACTTTAAGTGAAAGTGTTATCCCCAAGTATTTCAATGTATTCTTAACTCTTATCCCAAATTGTTCTTGCATACTCTCCCACTCCTTACCATCTTTATTCATTAGTAATTCAGATTTTAACCAATTTACCTTTAAACCTGTCATTTCTTCAAATTCTATCAAATGTTTATTTATCCTCTTTAAATCTTTCTCTATATCTTCCAAAATAATCAAGGTATCATCCGCATACAAATTTATCTTATATCCCTTGTACCCTTCCAATTCTTCATCTGTTTCTATCAATTTAATCAAAACCTCCATAACTAACAAGAATAATGTTGGGGACAAGGGACATCCTTGTCTCGTACCTGCTTCCAATTTAATCTCTCCCGTCATTATTCCATTCACCTTTACCTTTGCACTACTTTTTTGATACAATTTTGAAATAACATGTATAAATTTATTACCAAAGCCTAATGCCTCAATAATTACCTTAATAGTTTCCCATTGTTTATCACCTTTTATGTCGAAGTGTGGTTCTTTGCAAGATGCCATAACTTAAGTTTATGACAAGAATTCATGTGCAGGATCAGGCTCTAAAGAGTATTTGAGGGACATCATTTCTGAACAAATAAAATATTTAATTTAATAGATACGTTTCATTAATGCTATTGGTCCCTATTTGGTGAAAACTGTTTAAGATTTTTTTTTTGTTTAATCAAGTAGCCATATGCTACTTATCTAGTTTTGCAGAGTTTTGAAATGTCCCCTTTTAAATATGCTGCTAGCTTCTGAGTCCTTAAGGTATGGTCTCATGTCCTTCATGTTTGCTATTTACAGTATATGCTGATAAGTTAAACACTGGAGCAATGTAATTATTCCATATTTAAACTGGATCAATTATAGCTAAGATCCTGTAACTAAATCTTGGGGTGGGACAGAAATTTCTTAGGAGGAAGGCTAGTTTGGCAATGAAATGAACAACTAAGTGGTCTCCCTTTCCCTAATTATATTCAACAGCCATCTGCTAGGATGCTTTAGTTTTGATCCCTCCAGTAAAGCAAGACATTGGATTTGATGGCCTATTATCTGGTCCTTTCAATCCTATTTCTTTTTTTAAGAGCAAGCACTTTATAATCAGGTCATCTGCCAAGAAAACCTAATTTATCAAAAAGAACAGAAATATGAAGTCTTCCCTTATCAGAAAATGGGTATGTTAAGTAATCTAGGCCTGCTTTTGCTTTTTTCCAACCCAATATAGTACAAATAAGCACAGCAGTCTTAAAAATACATTTTGTGCAACTGTATTTTAAAATCCTTATTGTGGCCCAAGTAAATGATAAAATCCTATGAGAGTTTCAATCTTGCCTTTGTATCTCTATTCTGCTTTCGATAGAGCCATCTCTCAACAATCAAACTATACAATGAAAAAGAAGCAAGGGATAGAAATAATACACAGATTTCTGCATCCTCATCTGGAGCAAATGTTAGACAGATGGGTCTTCCACCCCGATTATCTTAACTTCCTAAATATAGAACTGTCTTTTTAAGATACATTTAAATTACTCAAGGGGGTGGTGTTAGTTCATGCTAGGACAGTTCCAATAAGTGCAATTAGAAGTTCCTTGCATACAGGAGCTGGATCTGTGGTTCTCACTGATCTCGGTCTTGTTCACATTTCCTGTCCCCTCTGCTGTGTTCTCTCTCTCTTTGATAGATACAGTGTGGCATGCAGCGGATGAAGGCTTTATTCAGCATATTCTCCAGATGGTATACATCACAAAATGAAGGAACAGTAAAGGTCACAACAATCAAATCATAGTTCATTTAAAATTTTACACTATCTCAGCAAGACTCAGATAATGTTCCCTAGTAGGTACATGTTATTTTTCCAGTCAGAAGCTATTCCAGGAGGTGGTGCTATACAGTAGAGATTAATCCAGAGTTTACTACTACAGGTAGTCCTCGCTTAATAAATGCCCTGTTTATCAACTGTCCAAAGTTAAAACAGTTCTGAAAAACTAACATTGTGACAGTCGTCACCCTTAATGACCATGGAAGCATTCCCAAGGTCAAGTGATCAAAATATGAGTACTTCACAACTGGTAAGCATTTATGACTCTCTAAGCGTCTGGTGGTCACGTGATCAGCATTTGCTCGCTTCACAACTGGCTTCTGACAAACAGAATGAATGGAAAAGAAAATTTCAAGTCATGAACATGGTCATTGCTTAATGACCATATTACTTACTGACAGAGTTGTCTATCCGATTTAGTTAAGCAGCTTGTTCATTTAAAGCAAGATATATATCATTATGCTGTATGTCACCAGGAGGTCTTTGTTCAGGAATCTCTTTGTGCATTGGTTTTTATGAAAGTAGGCACTCTGTTAGCACTCAGTTCTTACTGGCAAGAAAGCCAGTGTATATACAAGTGTACCGTGACAGATGTTTATGCCATAGATGCAGCTGCCTTTTACAAAGTGTGATATGAGACACTTAATTGGGCAGTTCTATTTTGTCTCTCATATTTTATGCACTTTCAATAATTTGTGCATACGGTTCAAGAAACCAGCTTATGCTTGCCAAAGATTTCCTTTCTCAAATGAATAATTAAAGTAGAAAAGGTATCTCATCACCTCTTCTGTTTTTTAATTCTCCAGTAAGAAACATTTTTGCATATATGCTTCCTTAAACATTTTGTTTAGGCTTATTTTCTTTGGGCTGCAACAATCCAGATGATCTCTAGATGGCAACAGAGAGCTACCAGAACTCTTATTCCATTTGTTATCTGCTGGCTATGCACATTTTGCATTCCAAATAGCAGGCCTAATTTTCTTGATCAATTGGGAGGGCATTTTGTTTTCCTTTTCATTTTGAAGTTTGTCTTAAAAATGCTAATTGTCATGAGTATAAAAATAAAAGTAAGTTTTCTTGGATATCTAGCACAGTTTAACCTACTGTCAATTTTCTTCACGAAATGCTCGAAGCAAATGTACTATTTATTCCTTATTCCTTAAGAACAATCGTCAGTGCGCTTTGAATTGAAATTGAAATTCAGTTCAATTCAAAGAACACTGACAATGTTTCCTCGAATGGTGTTGGAACATTTGCAACCAAATTGTCAAGTTCAGAGCTCAGACCAAGAGCTCCTCTCGACATCTTTCTTATATCGTGACATTCAAAACTCTATTCAGTATTCCAAGTGTGGTTTTACCAAGGCATTATAAACTGGCATAACATTTCTTGATCCCATCCTTCTGTTAAGCACCCTAGGACTGTGTTGGTTTTTTGGCAGCTGCAGCACACTATTGTCTCATAATTAAGTGTTTGTCTGCTAGGACTCCAAGATCCCTCTTGCAGCTACTGCTATTCAACCAGGTACCTACCACCTATTATGTACTTGTGCATTTGCCTATGTGTAAAACCTTACTTTTCTCACCAATTAATTTCATTTTGTTAGATAAGGTCCAGTGTTCAAATCTGTCAAGATTCTTTTGGATTTTGAACCTATCTTCTGGAGTGTTGTTTTATCTATTGTTTTATTGTGTTCAGTTTTAGATGACACCTTGTTATATGCAAAAATGTTACATATCTATAATCTTAGGCTTAGTTTACATATGTGGAAATATGTGTAAACATGCAGAAGCTCAGCGGCTAAGACGCTGAGCTTGTCAATCAGAAAGGTCAGCAGTTTGGCGATTCGAATCCCTAACGCCAAATAATGGAGTGAGCACCCATTACTTGCCCCAGCCTCTGCCAACCTAGCAGTTCGAAAACATGTAAAAAATGCAAGTAGAAAAATAGGAACCGCCTTTGGTGGGAAGGTAACAGAGTTCCATGTGCCTTTGGCACCTAGTCATGCAGTCACATGACCATGGAGACATCTTCAGACAGCGGTGGCTCTTTGGCTTTGAAATGGAGATGAGCATCACCCCTTGGAGTTGGGAATGCCTAGTACATATATGCGAGGTGAACCTTTACCTTTAAATACGTTTTTAATGGTCACAGTAAGGAAGTCTATACAATATACCAGTAGTTGCTTCCTCTTCTTGCTTATTAGATCAGTCTGGTCACAAACCTCCATGTGGCTTCCTTGAGGCAGTTGACTTCTTTGGAATAACTTGATTGGTGATGATAGTGGAAAAAGTTGCCTGGTGTCTTGACTTTGTGAAGCCTTGCCCTCATTTCAGTGCAGGGCCCTCTTGTGTTCTCAATAGACCACCCACAGTGTTAGAGTGAGACACAAGTAGAATAGAATAGAATAGAATAGAATTCTTTATTGGCAAAGTGTGTTTGGACATACAAGGAATTTGTTTTTGGTGCATATGCCCTCAGTGTACATAAAAAAAATAAGATACATTCGTCAAGAATCATAAGGTACAACACTTAATAATAGTCATAGGGTTTTATTCATAACTTTATTCTTTTCAATCGAGTAAAATGTTAGAGAGAGATTTTACAAGGGATTTGGGACTCTATAAGCAGGATCATTCTTCAGAAAGGAGTGGGACCAAGTTTAATGTGATGAGAGAGACTGGCCAAAGAAAAATTACATTCAAGAATGAGCTGGATCTAGCAATCTGCTGCAGAGACAAAAATCAGGGATTTTGAGGAAAAGAACCTGTTTGTGTGTGTGCACGTGTGTGCCTAATGTGTGTTCTGTGCGTGTGTGCAGTTGCCTGTAAATATCCTCACATTGAAATCTCCATCCCTCTTTCCCAAATCAAAGTCTAGTTGCGTATGAGCAAATGAAAGGTGATGTTAATTTTACCTTTTTTTCTGATTATATGCTCACCTTTCAAAAATCTATCACAAAATACTTAAAAAAAAAACCAGGCACAGAGATGTCTCATGATGTTGTGCAGGGGTGTTCTTGCAAATATGATGCAAGGCATATTGTTCGGTTCAGGCCTCATTGCATGCAAGCAGATCCTTTTGTTAGTTTTTAAATATAAATTTAATGGAAAACAAGAGTCAAAAGTAATGCAAACTAAAACAGAATAAGAGGAAAAAATAAAAAGGAAGAAATAAAAGATAAAGCTAAAGTGCAAAAAAAAGAAAAACAGAAAAAGATATAAAGAAGTGTCTTTTGTTCTTCTTTACAGCAGTTATAAGTACACTGTTGATTTACCTCTTTCTCTAAATCTACAGTATATTGTAACTCCCCCCTCTCTATAAACTATTGTATCTAATTTTCAAAATCATAAGTTTGTTTTGTGTTTTAGGGGGGGAAATCCATAATGGGTTTCCAGTTAGCAATAAACATAGATATGTCTTTTCTATGATCAAACAAGTCAGTTTGACCATCTCAGAAAATCCTGTCATCTTCACAAGCCATTCCTCCATTGTAGATATTCCCAAATCTTTGCATCTTTGTATGTACATGTTCTTCTGTTTTAAATTTCAATACAAGCTTATGCATTTTTGCAAGTACAAGCTCTTCATTTTTATGCAACCAGACTCCATAATCAAATTACTATTTGGAATCAATTGTCGATGCAGTCAGTGATAGGAATCTTGTAAATGTATCCTTGATAAGTTTTCAAATTTCTAAAAGTGCTCATTGGGCCAGAAAGTATGGAACCTCACTGAAAGTCAGAGCTAGGTTTGAGCCTCAGCCTGGTTTATTTAGTGAATAGAATTAGATGGGAAGTAAAAAATTGAAATCTGGGTACCACAACATGATGCTCCTGGAATATAGTATGCTGAGATACAGTTCCAGACTATGGGAATATAAATCTATACTAGAATTCCAAATTAATTTACAAAAGAATTAGCCTACCTGGAACCATATATTTGAGAAGACACATTTAGAATTATACTATTCATATTGAAAAAACAGGAGGAAATTAACCATTTTTATCTTTAGAATCTTCTACCATCTGTGATATTTTTAAAAATGAAAAATGCCTTGGAAAAATTAAAGAAGCTTGAAGTTTTATGTTAATCAGATTATTGCAGAAATTAATTTTAGTGAAAAGGAGCTAGCCAAAAAAAGAATTTTACTTTGATTCCTTTGTTCGGTTCCTCTGAAATCTCACGTATCTCAATTTAAAATCTAGCAATCCATCTAAGAAAAATATGTTTATTTTTTTCTCTCCTCATTGGACTTTGATTTCCATATGAATAGCAGGCTTTGAGCCAGCACTTTCCCTGTGCAGTTCAGGCCAGAAGACAAGGAGACCACTGTTCATGGACTGAATGTTCAGCCAGTCTTGATGTCATCTGTCTTTATCAATGCATTTTATTCAGTGTTCTTCTGTATGCATGGTGTGGGCAGGGGTGTTGGCATTCAAGGGGAAGGGAGAGTTCACTTCTGTTAAACAGACTCAACTAATCTGTGAAGTACTTCAAAATTCTAACCTTTCCAACTCTAAAGCTTTACAACTTATTGTGGGGCTTTAAAAAAAATCAACACCTTGCAGCTAGTTTTTCGTTTAAAAAAATATCTTAGCATTACCCTTTGCTTTTGTATAGTTACATGCTATAGTGTGTGTGATTTACTTTGCTGCTTCTCTCTTTTTTTCGTTTGCTCTTTCTCACGCTTTTTTATGCTGCTTTTCAGCAGTATTTCTTACTCCGTAGGTTCCTTTCTTTCTTGCATACACTCTAGTTCAAACAACTAAGCGTTCACAATATAACATTGTCACAATGTAAAATCTACCTTCCTTAGAGTTGTACCCTAGCAACTTAGTGAAAAGATAAAAAAAGAAGTATCATGTTTGAGAGGTGTTCAAGGGTCATTCACTGAAGCTTGAATAGACTGTAGGGATGCAGATTAAGTGCCTAATGAGCAAGCCATCCAAAGCTACCGGAATTCGTTCTCTAAAATTACAGTCTGGCCTCAGGTTATATACAAAACTGCCGAGTATTCTTGATGGTTTTTTCCCCTTTTAATGAGAGAGAGAAAAATATAGTTGGACTACCTGCCTCACAACATCTGTTCTTCAGGTAGCAATTTTTTTCCTGTTAGCTTTTGATATCAGGCATACAACTGGCTTATTTCATCAGGTGATGGGCTTTGGTGTTGCCATGGACAAGCTAGAGGTGATTGAAGACTAGTGACATCCTTTTACATCTGAATTGGAGAAGGTAACTTTTTGGTACCAGTTTGTGTATTTGGAACTTTGAAAGCAAGAGGGACTAAAAAAACCGAAATGATAGCTGCAACCATGCCATGAAGCCTTCCCCTCTTTTATGCCCACAACATGTGTAAGAAAAATGGGGAGGTCAGTCACAGAGCCAAGACCACCATTTTGACCTTATGGGTCCTTTTCCTTGGTTGAGAGTAAGTTATGAATGCTGTGACTTTCTGACAAGCAAAGTCAATGGGGGAAGCCAGATTCACTTAACAACCATTTTACTAGTTTTAACAACTGCAGTGATTCACTTAACAAATGTGGCAAGAAAAATCACTTAACAACAAATTTTGGGCTCAATTGTGGTCCTACATTGTGGCTCACCTGTATTAATAAGCACATGTGTGTGAGACAAAGGCAGAGAGAGAAAAGGGAACACACCATGGGGAAAAAAGGGGAAATCAGCTGATAATTTATTTTATTTATTTTATTAAATTTATACCCCGCCCTTCTCCTAAAAAAGGACCCAAAATAACATTTTACAACTAGCCCTGAGAGTTGGGATTTAAAACCAAGAACTTTGAATGTACAGTAAGAATATATCATCATAGCTGCTTATAGGTTGCCACTAATTTCTGGAATTTTATCATTAAGAACAGATTCTCCTGGAAGATGTGCTTCTGAATTGAAAGATCTGACATTGATATCCTTAAGAATTGAAGGAGAGAATACTCATAATGATTAATATATTAATAACAATTTCACCTTGTTCTGAGTTTCAGTTTGATCTCCCATATCCAGTTTATTCTTCTTGAAAACACTGAGAAGCTTCGAGATATTCAGAGATTTGCTAGAAAAGAGTATCATCAACATATTCCCAATAATTCCCAATAAAGAACATAGAATAGAAAATAGAATATTGCAGGAATGCATAGAACGATTCCCAGGGGTTAGGTGAAATACAGCAAATATCACTTTCTCATAGCGCCCAGAAAAATAGGAGAGAATACAAACCCTGGTTTGCTCAAGCACCACAGGATATCAGTGTCATTAGTATCAAAATCAAAGAGTATCACCAGAGTTGCACTCCTCTCTGTTCAGTTATACATTATCCATCAGAGCAACCAAGGCTGTTTCCATGCCAAGTCCAGGTCAGCATCCAAACTGAAAAGGACCAAGATAATCTGCTTCATCTAAGCTCTTACAACTGCTGCACCATTGCCTTTGCCACCAGATTTGCTAAATATGGAATATGGGACACAGCTGTTAGTTGTTGAAACCAGCCAAATCCAAGATGTTTATTAACAAAGATCTTATTACCACCTTAAGGGCAGGAAAATTTGCTGTAAAAAGAAGTGGGAAACGTAGTAATCTCAGATATCATTGACAAGGCAAAAACTTTGAAGGCCCTTATAAATCAAGTCAAGAGGAATATACATTTGTTATTATTATTAAATCTATAAGCTGTCCAATTCCAATAGACTACCGGTTGGCCTACAAAATTAGACCCCCCCCCAAAAAAAACCCTAGAAAAAGATCATTAAAACAAATGGACAACCCAGGCTGAAATACAGGCAACAAAGTCAAACAAGACAATAGTCCTGGACAAACCATAATACTTCCTTAGTTCTGGGACCAAAACCACATTCAAATCTTTTTAGAACCCTAGGAGAGAGAGAGGATGGCACCCTTATTTGTGGGAGGATATTGTTCCAGGGGGTGGAGGCTGTAGCATGTTTCTTTGGTCACACAAGTTGACAGCGCTTAATAAAGGGGTCCTGGAATGCACTGACT
The DNA here is from genome assembly GCA_039707465.1 of Rhabdophis nuchalis. Lineage (NCBI taxonomy): Eukaryota > Metazoa > Chordata > Lepidosauria > Squamata > Natricidae > Rhabdophis > Rhabdophis nuchalis. The sequence continues at coordinate 39,177,107 of CM077649.1, read as the reverse complement.
CTACTGGAAAGTTCTGGGCAGACAAAAACAATTGGAAACAAGTAGCCCTTCAGATACCAGGTAATTGTGCAAGCTCTTGAAGAAACATGAATCTCAAAACAAATATAAGTGTGTTTCTGATTGCAAAAATTATCCATAATGGAAAAGAACCTGGGTGCTGTTTGGGGCTAATGAATCTTTGCAAGAAATTTGCCTTAGGCTCAATTTATGAAGTCATGAAAGATCTGATAAATACTTCTCCACTCTTTTTTGATTGTTGATTAGATTTTATGACAATCTTGCCATTATGACCAGTTGTATACACTATTAGATCTGCACTATATTGTAGTTACGTATATTTTAGCCTTTGGAAACACTCCATAAAGTCTATGGCAGTGATGGCTAACTTTTTCTGGTCCAAGTGCCCAAAGTGTACATGACTCCCCTTCACGTCCCCTGCCCCCACTCCGCCAAAATGCAATGTGCGCCCTACTTCCCCTGTGCATGCGTGCTTGATTCCCCAATCCCTGTGCAAGCACGGTAGAGACCCGAAAACCAGCTGGCCGATGGGAGGCGCACACATGCTGAACTGGGGCAATGGCTTGTGTGCCATCAGAGAAGTTGCTGCGTGCCACCTCTGGCACATGTGCCATGGGTTTACCATCACGGCTTTGGGTTCCAGTATAGAAATACCAGCATTTAGCATCTACTGTATTAATTTTGCGGTGGTTTTGCGGTGGTTCTCCTCCGACCGGTCGCAATTTGTGTTGACGGGGGCAGAGGTTGACGTCGAGGCACCTCACGTGTGGGATGCCGCAGGGGTCGGTCCTCTTGCCTCTCCTGTTCAACATCTATATGAAGCCGTTGGGTGAGATCATCCGTGGTTTTGGGGTAGAATTCCATCAGTACGCTGATGATACTCAGCTGTACATTTCTACCCCAAACCACCCGAACGATGCCGTCGGATGACCCGGTGTCTGGAGGCCGTGCAAGTCTGGATTGGGAGAAACAGGCTTAGGCTCAACCCGTCCAAGACCGAGTGGCTGTGGCTTTCAGCGTCACGTTACAACCAGTTGGTTCCATCACTGGCCATTGGGGGGGAATCACTGGCCCCCACGGAGAGGGCTCGCAACTTGGGTGTCCTCCTGGACTCTCGGCTGTTGTTAGACGATCACATGACAGCCGTGGCCAGGGGGGCTTTCTATCAAGTTTGCTTGATTCGCCAGTTGCGTCCCTTTCTGGATCGTGACGCTCTACGCACAGTCACTGACGCCCTCGTCACTTCCCGCCTGGACTACTGCAATGCTCTCAACATGGAGCTGCCCTTGAGGTCCACCCGGAGGCTCCAGTTAGTACAGAATGCGGCTGCGCGGGGGATTCTGGGAACCTCAAAGTGCTCCCATGAGACACCTCTCCTGCGTGAGCTGCACTGGCTGCCTGTGGCTTTCCGGGTGCGCTTCAAGGTGCTTGTAACCACCTTCAAAGCACTCCATGGCACGGGGCCTGACTACTTGCAAGACCGCCTCCTGCTACCAAATACCTCCCACCGACCAGTTTGCTCCCACAGATTAGGCCTCCTCAGGGTACTGTCGGCCAAACAATGCCGCCTGGCGACCCCAAGGGGGAGAGCCTTCTCTGTGGCAGCCCCTGCCCTCTGGAACAATCTACCCCCCGACCTACGTACGGTCACTGACCTACGCCTCTTCCGTCGGGCTCTGAAAACATACTTATTCTGTGAGGCCGGCCTGGTTTAGTAGCTCTTAATTTGGTTATTTTAAATTGGTTTTAATTCAAATTTTAAACTGGTTGTATTTAACTCGAATTTTTAGAACGGGCCCTAATTTAATTTAATATTATTTTAGAATGTCATATGTATTGATGTTTTTATATGCTTTTATTGATGCCTGTTCACCGCCCTGAGTCCCACAAGGGAGAAGGGCGGTATATAAATTTAATAAACGGTTAAACCGTTAATTACCTGAGAAATTTGTATGTGAGATGCTGCAATTAGATTGGCTGTCAGGATTGAAAAAAGCATTCTAAATCTTCTCATTGGATTTATCAGTTTGTGTCAGTAGAGCAACCTAAACTCATATTTACAGTCATGGGGGAAATAAGCTCTAACATTTGATATTTTACCAGGTGATCGTTTGCACATGCCAAGGATATAACTTCTGGGTGTCTTGTAAATTTTGTCCATCTTGTCCAAGGAAAAATTTGAACGTTTCACTTGTTTATAGGCAGAGCATTGGGAAGAAAAGTGCATAGATGATACAACCTGCTTTAATTTGATTCTGCCTGCATATTGCTTTTTGTCCACAGCCATTCTCTTAATAGTCATGATTATGGATTGCACATTATAGTTGTCAGCTTAATCTGGTTTAATGATCGGTAGCTCTTAGAATTCACTAGATAAAGAATGGAAATTTTAAGAAGCTGCACTCTGGTTCTTCTAAATCAGGGGTCTCCAACCTTTGCAACTTTAAGTCTGAAGGACTTCAACTGATGTTTGATGTTGGGAGCTGAAGTCTTTCAGACTTAAAGTTGCAAAGGTTGGAGACCCCTGTTCTAAATGACAGTTTAGGAAATGTTCCCCATGGATTCCAGAACAGAGCTAAGTATAGCGTAAACCTACAGTCACATGTGTAGAAATATTAGTATTCTTATTCATTTTAACTTGCAACATGGATGTTAAATGAATGACTTATTTGTTGGCCTTGATGAAAGGATGGGGCAAATGACTACATGCAAATTACTGTATAATGCCTGAAATCTGTTATTCATGGCATTCTCTATCTCCCTGAAGTAGTAAACAGCACTGGCATCCTGTCTGCCTTATAGTCTTCTGTCATTAGCAAACAACTGTTAGTTAATCTCCAAGGTTGTCCCTTATGGGAGAGAAGAGAACAGCTATTTTTCTTTGAGAATATCTAAAACTCCAGCAATAAGAAAAGACCTTCCAGAAAATAGAACGTTTCTATCACAGCTACTTTTTCTACATTTTAGCTAAAGTTACTAATTAATTTAAAGAATTACATTGGAGAGAGTATTTGGAGGGGGGGGGGAGCTCTCTGAAACTTTCTTTTTAAACATGAACTTACCTATAGATTGATTTCTTTTTTTATCTCATTAGAATAATGGCAGTTTTCTGTCCATCCAGGAATTACTATATAACTATCCCATGGGTGGGATTCTACTGGTTCAGACCAGTTCAGATGAACCAGTAGCTCCAACTATCAGCTGGGAACAAATCGGTTCACCTTGATGATCGGATGGTCCTACTTGCCTGCCCGCGCTATACCTTTATCTTCTCAGTTGATTCATGTGGTGGAGCAGATTGCAGCGCAAATCAGCTGTGTTACACCTCCAAAGAAACCCGGAAGTGAAGATTGCGCACAAATGCACAGCGCGCAAGCACGCACATATCATGTGATCACCAAATTGGTTGTTAAACCAGGAGGATCCCACCATTGAACTAACCTATCTTGAGTATTGAATAGACAGAGAGGCAGGAGATAAGACCAATAAGATGAAGCAAGTTTATTATTGCATAACAGCTGTCCAGATCGCAATCCTTTCAATTATTTTATATTATGAAAATGGAGAAAATAGTAATACATGATTATTATCTCATCACATTCAACTGAGAGTATTTCTGGCCAGTCAAATATTCCTTACTGGTTTCTTCGGCAGCACTCAACCATGCAAAAGTGCAGTCTTGTCTACTAAAGATAGGAAATGCCTAATATTTCCTGAGCCCTTATAACAGAAGATATTGCCCAGACATTATTTCATAAAAACATCTTCCTATTGGCCAGGCTAGCAAAAATGGGTGGGAAAGAAAAATAGAAACAATCCCCTCTCCCAAAGGAGGGAATGCTTCATCAAATTCACAAGAATTGGCACTCTTTGCAGTATCTGCACAGCTATTTATACTTCAGCCTTCTGTGATAAGTGCATTTTTAGTACTCCATTAATTATATTGTACTGTAGTGATTGGGAATTGTTAGATAATTATTAGCATGTGGGAGATCCCTCTCTTGTTTACAAGAATATTTTATCTGATATCTAGTCTTGTGGTCGGACACCATTTCTCTTGATACTGATATTATTTGATGAAAAATCTCATTAAAAACCCAGTTTCCAATGCCAAAGAATTTCAACTGCAGTGAATATTGGTAGTAGAAATAGTCTCTCTATCCCCATCCATCCATCCATCCAATCTAAGCTGATTCCTTGGAAATACATATAAAATATCTAATCAGTTTTGATAAAGCAAAATGCAATTCAGGTTGAATATCAAAAATGTAAGACATTTTAAAAACAGCCAAATTGAATCTCAGTTAAAGAATGCTAGCAATCTTTACACACACACCATTAACTGACAACTATTACTATCTTTGTTTTATTTGAACAATAGAGCAGCAGAATGTGTTTTGATGGAAGGCTGTGTTTTGCATAATATGGGTTTTTTTTGGTACCATTCCTAAATATGGACATAAAATTGATGCCTTTAAAGTCAAGGGAATCAAGGCATTTGTATGCCAGGGCAGGTCAGTTGGGTTATATAATTGTCTCTAATTAACACTCTGGGAAATGGTGTGACATTCCTTACCTGCAGCCCTGGCCTTCAAAGATGTGAAAATAATTTGCAGATTCCAGCAAAAAACTGCTTGCTGGTCTGAACTTTACATTTAAAGGCCAAGTAATCACTGTGACAATTTGTCACAAAAGCGGTATAGCTTCATTTTCCTAGATTTGTAGTCTTTATCTCCTACAAGAGTTAGCTACATAAAGCATTTACTTAATGAATAAGACTTTAGGGACTCTGTTGCTACAATTTAATGAAGAGAAAAGGGGAAATCTTGTGTGAATTAACAAAGAACACTGAAATGTAAATGTGTAGATTAAAAAAAAACGTTGCTGGAAGAAGTAAGTCTCAAATTTAGTGCAGTTAAAGCAAATAGATTCCTCTCAATCAGCTTTAACTAGAGGCCATCTGCTTTTTACATATTGGTTCACTCACTCCTAGTCCAATTAGAACACCTTGCTTGCAGTTAGGCAGATTTCCCCCACGAATGGGCTTTGTAGAACTCCCAAGTTGCATATATACCATTGCTCTTATGATTGTAAAAATCTTTTTAAAGATATGAATCTTAAACCAGTAATTTTTTAAAAGTGAAAATAGAAACAGTGGCACAGGTCTTTTATATTATGGTCAGTTAAAACCTGGGCAATCACACACTGCAGCCTAAATTGTTTGTCTCTTATGCTGCCCCTGACCATTTTTTAACCAAATATAAAAAATTCCACTGGTTGGCAATGGGAACCAGTTGGTGCACAGTCTGGACTATGTCCACTGTAAGACTGGGTTGGTGGCTCTATTGGCTTCTTGCCCTTCGTATCACTGCTGGAAGGTAAGCCTTGCTTGCTGGCTTTTATGTTGACCGGTTTACTAATATCTGCCTTTTCCTTTTAGGAATTATTCCCCCCTCACTAGTCTCTCTGCCTTTTCTTTTCATTCCTATATATTTGTACATGTACCTCTTCCCTACATCCCCCTTCCAATCTCTTTTGACACACAGTTCTTTTCCTTCTTATGCTCTTCTTTTATGGTATCATCATGGTATGCTACAATCAAAGCAATAGAGAGCAAATTGTTCTTTCCTTCCTAAATTATTCTTCATCCAATGGGATTTTTTTTATATATTTTAGAATGATATTTCAACTTTTTAGGAATGAAATAGCAGGATTTCTACAATCCAATTTATTCCAATTGTATGTCCTATCACACTTGGCTTATTCTATTCTATTCTATTCTATTCTTTTTTTGTAATTTTTTTATTTTTAATTAAACAAAATAAAAAGAAAAAAATCATCCTTCATTACATCCTGTAGAAAGCATGTCAATTGGTTACATACAGCTCTCGTGCATTTCTTCCACCATCATTATTCATATTAAATTACACACATTAAATCAAATATTCATTGTATATCTTAATATCCCCATACAAAGTTCTCCTTTAACCACATTTATTTAAACATGCTTTTCTCTCTAATAATTCACATTCATGGACATAGCCACAAAATGGCATTCATTGACTATTTCAAGAAACCTCCAATAACCTTGCACCTTGTAAACGTGTTCTACCTAAAGATCAAATAACACTATTTCTACTCCTCCCCTTTTTATTGAACAATATTCTTTAATATTCCTTAATGGTTAACATGTATGTATGTATGTATGTATGTATGTATGTATGTATGTATGTATGTATGTATGTTAGGTTTGAGCTGATAAATAAATAAACAAGGGAGACTAGGATAGATCTATTTAGAGCTATTTAGCTCTCATCAGCTAGCCATACCTTTACTGGGATTCGAACCAGGGAAGTATTACATGTGAGGCAGTTGTAATTGCCACTAGACCACTGGTTCTTATCCTGATCAGCTGGGCCAGGGGAATAAGTATATACTTGTGTCATAACACCCTGGTAAACCCTAATTAAGGGAGGAAGCAATCTGCTTTCCTTTTCTGTCTTTCGGCTCTTCACTATTTATCAGCTCAAACCTAACACACATGTAGAGCCAGTGGTCTACTGTCAATTACAACTGCCTCACATGTAATACTTCCCTGGTTCGAATCTCAGTAAGGGTATGGCTAGCTGATGAGAACTAAATAGCTCGAAACAGATCTATCCTAGTCTCCCTTGTTTATTTATCAGCTCAAACCTAACACACATGTAAACAAAAGACAACAAAACTAATAGCTTTCTGTCTGCATGGTCTCTAGTGAAGAGCCAAAAGACAGAAAAGGAAAGCAGATTGCTCAACAGGTTCAGCCTCTAACTTCCAGTGGCAGTGTTGCTACTTTTCACTTTCTAATGTGCCCCTCTTTGTTATAAGAGAAAAGAAAAAAATAAAGTTCTTATTGGAATTTTAGTAGCAAGTCATAAGAAGAATTATAAAAATAAAAATAAAGCTTTAGTCCAAGGCTCAGAAAATATAGTAGCTGAAAACAGAAGAAAAGAAAATAATCCATTCACTTTAAAAAAGGAGGGGGAAAAACTGGATACAAGCGTTTCAATCCACAATTACAAGTAAAAAGAAAAGAGAATTTTCCAGATCAATCCAAAGTAGGTTGATTCAGCCGCTTATTTATATTACTTAAAGGATTTGGTTTTACTTAAAAAAATCTTTAGGCAGAGTATTTAAAAAAAAGAAAAAATACCTTTCCAGATGGACCCACTTTCTCTTACAGCTTCCTTCCGCCCCGTCTTTGTCAGCCTGGGGGCTGTCTGTTTGCCACCTAGCAGAAGCACTCTCCTTGGGTCAAACAGGGACTTAGCGGTGTCCCTGTGACCAGCAAGGCTTCGTCTTCCTAGTCGCCATCCCTCCGAGATGGTTTAGGTCCGAGCGGACCGATCACGGCAAAAGTTTCAACGGAGGTCTTGGATCGCTGAGACCCCATGTTGTATCGACGTGGTGCGGTTCCACCCCTTCTATTCTATTCTATTCTATTCTATTCTATTCTATTCTATTCTATTTTTGCTTAAAAAATGAAGAAGTAAAATTGCACTGTAAGCAGAGTCTGGGACTAAGTGATAATTATATAAAAAAAAATTTTTTTTAAGTTGGCACTCAGTTTTAATTTAGGTTAATTCATGGATTGTGTACAGCAAGATTTTGTCTTGTGAAGAAAAAACAACTGTTAAGATTGTTTTAAAATTATAGAAAATGCTGACAGTGACTGACTGCTTAAATGCCATTGTTCTTGAATATAGTGGAATACTGGTAACAAGTTGAGGAAATGGGAGAATCTGAAGGATTTGGATCTCAGAGCTCCAAAGAACTGATATGAGACCTTCAGTCCTCGTATCTGAATCTGTTTGGAAAGATTCTTGTTCTTGGAGTATAAGAATGTTAAAAGCCAAAAATGAGATGAGTCGAATGAGGGATGCTTCAGATTAAGACTGCTCATCAAAGCAGGTCTCTTGTTGCTGCCATTAAGAGTTAAAAGTTGGCTTAAAATGAAAACAGAAGAGACAAATCTGATGTTTTGACTTGTGTTGTCAAGCTGCCTTATTTGAAGGTTACTTTATCATGACTGGAAAGAAAAAAAATCCAAGGCTGGAAGAACAAATTAGCAGCAACAAAACAGCATGAAGCGAGCAATCAAAATAATTGTAATGAATTGCTGCAGTGCAAAACAAGTTGGTAAAAGTTTTTGAAGACTTTCAGTTTCATATATCATTCTGAAATACCCTGAAGATGCTAAGTAGTTAGAAAAAGCACTAGTACCTCATATTTCCAGGGCAAGGGACAGAAAGAACTAAAGAAAATCTCCCTCCCCAAAGCTATAGAGGAGTCTAGAGATAATCTTGAAGAAAAAATGCAAGAACAGTTAAGAAAATATAAACAGCTTTAGGAAGAACAGAAGTGTGAGAAATTCCAGATAACTTCCTCATGATTTTGTATGGTATAAGAAGGGGCAGAGACATTACAGATTTTATCATTATATCCTCCAGTAATAATGTGGAGTTCAAGTATATCAGTTTTCTGACTTGACTTTATTGAACTGACAATAGTAAAACTCCGGAGTTGCTGCATTGCTTACTAATTAGGCTTCTAGGGCCAATTCAGAGAGGTAGTTATTACCAGCAGCAGGATGTATCATTCATTGTCTTGACAAATTGAAATCAGCCCACCTGATCTGGTAATTTAGAGAGGGCCTGTTGTGGTTTGACCTTTTCAAAATGCATTCTTAGTTATGGCCCCCATTTTATGGAATACATTCTCCCTGCAGCTACAGGTGTCAATCTCTGTACAAATATTTTGGAATCAGTAGGGTTTCAACCAGCATTTCACCTTTAGCATAATTGAATTTAAGTACTGTTGATTTTTGTTATCCAGATGTAGTTTTTAGTGGATTTTTTTGTACCTTGCTCAAAATTCATTTGGATTTGGGAGGGTTATAAATATTGTTAAATAAATAAATAAGGTCAACTTAATAATTTTGCTTTCTTGCTTTTGATTTTTGTAGGATAAAATATTTTTGAATAGCAGGCTACTCTTTCCAAAACTTGTTTATGTTCTTAGTTTAAATGTATTTTGTATTCTTTCAAGAAATTTAGTCCAGAGTATGTATATCTTCCCTGTAAAATAAGTGATACTAAATTAGTACTATACGTAACTCAATGTTATTCTATTTATTTATTCATTAGATTTAGATCCCACCTTTATTTTCTACACTCAGAGTGCTATAAGTAATGCTTACTCCTTATATTTTTCCACAAATATGCCTCTTGCGTGCATTGTTTCTGTGAGAAAGTAATAGCCCATAATCACCTAGCCACCTTTTGTGCCTAGGAAAGGAGCAGAATTCACTTCCCCAGTTTCCCAGAATTCTAGCCCAGTACATTAACCACTATACCACTCACCTTCCAAACTTTGTGCTAATCCTGCACTCAGTATGCACCCTCTGGGTTAGATTTCAAAGGAAACTGATTCTGAAGGATTGTAAAATAAGGTAAAATGGGACAAGGAGACTGAACAGTTCCCAGTTGAATTTTTCTCTAGAAACAGCTTCTTAACAAATGAAGTGATATAATTAATGTCTTTAGCAGGTGTTCAAATCTCGGTGGGTAATGCAGAACTATATGTGCTGTTAAGAAATTGATAAGAATGTGGATTAATATCTGTCACTGAAGTCTACTCAAGTGTCTTTGATGGGACTTCTTTTAATAAGTTGTGTCAGTGGGTTTCAACCTTCTTCTTACATTATATCTCATGAGATGAAATCTATATGCCAAAGAATCTGCTTACAATAATTGAAATCCTACTATTATCTTCATTTCATCTTTGTTTACTCAAAACTTGCCAAGCAACTGGCATAATAGAAAACTCTTGGGGAATCCAAAATGATATCTATTTCTGGACAACACATGGAATAGCATCATGCGTTGTTCCTGTCCACTGACCCTGTAAATAATCAGAATAATCACTTGTTCTACATTTTTTGTAGAGAAAGTGACTGGATATTTTGACACATATTTGGGTAAATGTCTGGAACCCATTTTTAGCTTGTTTTGTTTGCCGCTGTAATATGCATTATGTATACACATGCACATACGACTGGGAGGCTTGGGGGTGAGAGGCACCGTTTTATGGTGGTTCTCGTCCTACCTCTCTGGTCGGTCACAATGGGTGTTGGCAGGAGGGCAGAGGTCGGTCCCGAGGCCCCTCACATGTGGGGTTCCTCAGGGGTCGGTCCTCTCGCCACTTCTGTTCAACACCTACATGAAGCCGCTGGGCGAGATCATCCATGGTTTTGGGGTGGAATACCATCTGTACGCTGATGACACTCAGTTGTACATATCCACCCCAAACCACCCCAACGATGCCGTCGAGGTGCTGTCCCGGTGTCTGGAGGCCATACAGGTTTGGATGGGTAGTAACAAACTCAAGCTCAACCCGTCCAAGACCAAGTGGCTGTATTTTCCGGCACCCCGGTTCAGCCAGGTAAGTCCAACACTGGCCATTGGGGGCGAACAACTGGCCCCCGTGGAGAGGGCGCGCAACTTGGGTGTCCTCCTGGATTCCCGACTGTCCATGGAGGACCATGTGACGGCCGTGGCCAGGGGGGCGTTCTATCAGGTACGCTTGATACGCCAGTTGCGCCCCTTACTGGACCGGGTGGCCCTTCGCACAGTCACTCAAGCACTCGTGACATCCCGGCTGGAGTACTGTAACGCTCTCTACATGGGGCTTCCCTTGAGGTGCACTCGAAGGTTACAGTTAGTCCAGAATGCGGCCGCGCGGGTGATTATAGGTGCCTCAAGGCAATCCCACATAACACCTCTCCTGCGCGAGCTGCACTGGCTACCTGTGGCCTTTCGGGTGCGCTTCAAGGTGCTGACGACCATCTTTAAATCGCTCCATGGCTCGGAGCCTAGCTACATACGAGACCGCCTCCTGCCCCATACATCCCTTCGACCGATCCGCTCCCACAGAGGGCCTTCTCCAGGTACCGTCGGCCGGGCAATGCTGGTTGGCGACACCCAGGGGAAGGGCCTTCTCTGTGGCGGGCCCAGCCCTCTGGAACAACCTACCCCCCGATCTACGCACCACCTCGGACCTCCGCCTCTTCCGCCAGCATCTCAAAACGTATTTATTCCAACAAGCCGGCCTAGCATAACCCCCCGTTTCTGACTTTTATTTGTATAAATTTTAATTCTTAGGGTTTTATAAGGGTTTTTAGCACGGGATATAATGTAATAGTTTTTAATAATGTATTTTTTGTAGTTTTGTATGGTTTTTAATATTGCCTGTGCACCGCCCTGGGTCCTTGCAAGGAGAAGGGCGGGGTATAAATTTGAAAAATAAAATAAATAAATAAATACTTAAAAGGCATTACCAACCCCTATTTCAGATGGATTAACCCAGTCCCTTCCACCACCACCCCTCCAGATCCATTTGCATCAATAGCCCCATGGGAAATATTCTAGTTTTTTAAAATCATATTTTCTTGCCATTTATTTATATTCTTTGAAAACCGTTTTGGGAAGATTATTACCTTAAAAATGAGGATAGAAATCATTGAAAGATATAAATATAGTTACATTCTTATCAGTCATGAGTTTCCAATTTTTTTTACTACTGGTTTGCTCATGCTTGCGTGCACGCAATGCTTCTGCTTCCCGCTGCCGCTACTACTGGTTTGGCCAAACCAGGAGCAACCCACCTCTGGTTCTTATCTTCTTTTTTATGTTTCACTTTATTTATAGTTTGTTTTGTTTTTAACAATATTTTGGATATTGTTTTCCAACAGACACAATATAAGTGAGTGAATGAATGAATGAAGAAATGAACATATGAGGAAAAAAACCAATAGGTTGGGGGATTATTCGGCAATTTTTTAAGATTTATTTTTCTCAACATTACTTTAAAAGCTGAATGTTTTAGGTTAGAAGAACCACATTGAATTAGATTTGCCAATCTTTACCTGATATGGCTGAATGAAGTACTATATTTCTGTTATAATTGCATTCACGGTATAGGGCAACAACAACTTTTTTAATGTGTTCTTCCACACTAATCCAAAGAGATAATTTGACTCCATACAATGGTTTGGGTTCTGTTTATTCATTGTAACTATCAGTTCACTCTTTTCCTATCCATTGAAAGTTCATTCCTTTCCTAGAAGCCTTCATTCATAATATACCTATAATGTAGGATATATGAGTTGTCTTTTCCTATGTAATAATCTTATTATATGCTGCTCTCATCCATTACATATAATCTGTCTCTTCATCCTGCATAACTTAGAAATATAAAATCTTGCTAATATTTCATGACATAGGATTGCTTTGCCAAGGTAAAATTTAAAATACTGTGTCACTTTGCAGGTAGAATCCTAGTTTATTGCAATTGCTGAAAAATTTATAAATGTGTATTTTTTCACTCTTGGATTAATAGCCTCAGGGCAGGAAGTTTTATCCTGGAAACTTCTACTGCCTGAAAACCCAGTTTTGTATTCTGATCAAATCTGAAGTCTGTAGAATTTTGGAGTAAAAGTGAGAAGATAGGGAAATCAGAATACAATTTTTCTGCATCGTATGCTATTTAGTTCTTTGGTGGAAGTTAATATATCTATATAAATAAAAATGTAACAAGAGTTTGTTGAAAACTGCTAATCTCCGAAAGTACTGCACCGATCGTTTCCAAATTTTCACACAATGTTCCTTTGAAATACAGCACCAATGATACATATAGATTGTGTAGATGTCACACCTGTGCCAGGTACAGGCAATGGAAATGTAAAATATTGTAAAACAGGTGGGTAGATGGATACAGAGAGAGCAGTGGGCCACAGGTATTATGTCATCCTTTATGACATAAAATACTCTGTCCATAAGATTCAAGGAGAAATACAATAGGTAGGTAGGTAGGCAGGCAGCTATAGAGATAGAGAGAGGGAGGGAGAAATGTAGTAGGTAGGTAGGTAGGTAGGTAGAGGGATAGAGGGAGAAATACAGTAGGTAGATAGGTTGGGGGTTATACGGTAGTTGTGTGTACGTGTTTGTGTGTGCAGGTATAGATCTACACACAGATTGGTTGCCCATTTAACCAGACTGGGCCACAGCTACGCATGGCCAGGAACGGCTAGTAACAAACAACATTAATGCTAATGTTTTCTCTTGCCAAAGAAACTACAATTTTTCTGTTTCATATTCAGGATCCTTTAGAATTTTTAAGAATATATTCTGGGTGTTCTTGGGCTAGTCACATGCACACTCTTAATCCTAGGAAGAAGGCAATAGCAAGTGCTTTTTTTGGGGGGGGGAGAAGGTTACCAAGAAAATCCCATGAACTTGTCTAGGCAGACACCAAGAGTCAAGATTGCCTTAAAGCAGTGGTGGGCAAACTCATTAGTCAAGGGAGCCAAATATCAACAGTATAACGATTGAAATTTCTTTTGAGAGCCAAAAGAAGGTGTGGCCTGTTTTGTGGGAGTGGCTCAGTGGTCATGTGACCAGGTGGGCATGGCCAATTTGGAAAATGTGAAACTCACTTAACGACGGTCTTGCTTAGCAACCAAAATTTTGGGCTCAATTGTGGTCATAAGTTCTTTCTTTATCTCTCTTCCTCCCACTTTCTTTTTCTTTCTTTTTTCTTTCTTTCTCCTTCTCTCTTTTTCTTTCTGTCTGTCTCTCTGTGTCTGTCTCTCTCTCTCTGTATCTGTCTCTCTCTCCTCCCTCCACCCATCTGTCACTCTGTGTGTCTGTCTGTCTGTCTGTCTCTCAGTCACTTAATCAGTATCTGTCTCTCCCTCCCTCTCCCTCCCGCTCCCTGTCTCTGTGTGTGTCACTCTCTCTGATTCTCTCCCTCCCTCCCTCTCTCTGTCTCTGTATGTCTGTCTCTCCCTCTTTCCCCCTGTCTGTCTCCGATTCAATTCCTCCCTGTGTCATTCTCTATCTATGTCTCTCTCCGTCTCCCTCCCTCCCTCTCTTTCTCTCTGTCTCTGTCTGTCTCTCTGTCTTTCCCTCCCTCCCCCTCTGTCTCTCTCTGTGTCTGTCAGTCACTCCCTCTCTCCCCTCTCCTCCCCCACCCACCCCGGGAAGCAGCGGAAGGGCCGGCATGCCGGAGGTTACGGACACCTCCTCCCGCAGCGGGCGAGCGAGCAGGCGGGGTGAGCACCCAAGGCTACCGTCATCTTAAGCACCACCGAGGCTGTCGCCCGGCAGGTCACCCGGCAGGGGCGTCGGGCAGGGAAGCCGGTCGCGTCTCCATCGGCTCCCTCTGACAGGCACCATGGCGCACGTTCTGGGGCCGTGCGTCCACCTCCCTCCCAGCCACGCAGCCCCAGAACGTGTGCTGTGGTGGCTGTCGGAGGGAGCTGGTGGAGATGCGCCAGGCTTCCCTGCCTGACGCCCCTGCCGGGCGACCTTGGGCGGCGGGAGCTGCGCGTCGCAAGGCTCGGGGGTAGCAGAAGCAGCAGCAGTGAAGCAGCTCGCCGCTTTCCCACACCCAGGAAAAGATAGGCGCGTGCACATCCCGCGGAATTACAGCGCAACTTCCCACCACTACGAAGTCTCCGAGACTGTAATTCCGTGGGACATGCACGCGCCTATCTTTTCTGTGGAAAAGATAGGCGCGCGCATTCTCCGCCCAATTACAGTCTCGGAGACTTTGTAGCGGTGGGAAGTTGCGCTGTAATTCCGCGGGATGTGCACGCGCCAATCTTTTCCATGGTGTGGAAAAGCGGCGAGTTTCTGCACAGCCGCTGATCACTCCAGATGCCATCGGGGAAGACGCGGAACGCGAGGCGGACTTCGTGGATGGCCTTGGTGGCAGCGCAGAGACTCGCCGCCTGCTTCACGCGGTATTCTGTGGACAGTGACAGACAGACAGAGAGAGGCACAGAGCCAGAGAGAGACAGAGAGAGACAGGGAGGAAGGGAGGGAATCAGAGAGAGACTGAAGAGCCACATGCAAGGGGCCAAAGAGCCGCATGCGGCCCACAAGCCGCGGTTTGCCGACCACTGCCTTAAAGGATCCCCAATGATATGTGCAGGACAAAGTACTTGAAATAAATATGGTTTCAAAATTGACTGGTGTTTAGTTGGGGAAAAACTTAAGGACTACAAAAAACCAGAATGCAATTTGAGAAGTTTCCTGACTTGGGTTAAAACCTGACATGAATGAACTAGCATATTTCACAATTGGGCAGGTGTTGGAACATGGTTCATTTTAGTCCAAACTAATTATTTTTGTCATAATCTTTTCTCCCTTATTACAGTCTAAGGTAATGCCTTTTGCTTCAAAGATTGTGGAATTCTACCAAATCTCTATCAACTCTCAAAGCAAGACTTAAAAGCCAAGCTGTGAATAAAATTCAAGTTGTGAATTTTACGTGCTTTATGTGGAAGACTGTCCTCCTTCTCTTTATGGACAAGGTCATCCTTTCTCCCAGTCCTGCCAAGTTCCCTGGCAGCACATCTACAAATATTTTACAGGATTTTTTGTTTTTTGTGTGCTTATTTTAAAACTGCTTGTGAGTTATGTCCTGTGCTGTGTTTAAGTATTCAAGAGGTTTGTGATCTGTATATGCCTATGTCTCTACTTATATGATATGAATCCTAAAAATCATATGTTTGATGTGCATATTTAGTTCAGTTTTCTTTTGCAACATGTTAGCTTGTTTACTTTCGTCTTTATAAGTTTATCTTGCTTTTGAGTCCCTTTATATCTACCATTTTCGTTATTTTTCAACCACCTATTAATCTAAGAGGTACTCTGCCTGCTAATGGGCTTTCCCCTGTGTATCAAGTCTAGTCGCAGTAAGAATGATCTGCTTGAACATTTTTTCATAAGCTGAGGTGGCACAGTGGTTAGAGTGCAGTACCGCAGGCTACTTCAGCTGATTGCTAGCTGCAGTTCGACAGTTCCTATCTCACCGGCTCAAGGTTGACTCAGCCTTCCATCCTTCTGAGGTGGGTAAAAAGAGGATCTGGATTGTTGGGGACAATATGCTGACTCTGTAAACTGCTTAGAGAAAGGGCTGTAAAGCACTATGAAGTGGTATATACTGTAAATTTAAGTGCTATTGCTATTCTGAGGATTTGAGGAGTAAAATAGTGATGACATGGGAGGATTTTCTATTTGAATGGCTCTAACGACCATCTTTAAAGCGCTCCATGGCTCGGGGCCTAGTTATATGCGAGACCGCCTCCTGCCCCATACATCCCTCAGACCGATATGCTCCCACAGAGAGGGCCTCCTCAGGGTCGGCCGGTCAATGCCGACTGGCGACACCCAGGGGAAGAGCCTTCTCTGTGGCGGGACCAGCCCTTTGGAACGACTTACCCCCTGAACTCCGTACCATCTTCCGCAAGTGTCTGAAGACACACCTATTCCAACTAGCCGGCCTAGCGTAGCCTCCAATTCTGACTCATGGATAGTTTTAAAATGGGGATTTTAATTCGGTTTTAGCACAGGTTTTTTAGTTGAATAAGTTTTTTTTAAAAAAGTTGTATATGTTTGTATGTTTTTTAATATGCCTGTGCGCCGCCCTGGGTCCGTTTGGAGAAGGGCGGGGTATAAATTCAATAAAATAAATAAATAAAATAAATAGAATGGCTATCCTTGGAATGTGTAAAAATGCTAAAAATGATTGTTATTCATGTTGAATTATTTTTTGTTTTAACATTTTATGCATTTTTTAAAACAATCCCTGCAAAACAACTTACAACAAAAAACACTGAAAACAAAAAAGAAACAAAAGCAGATAACAGGTAATATATACCTGTCTAATAGATAATCTGAATAATTGTTAGTTATATTACCGAAGGAGAAAATTGAGAAAAAGAATACTATTATAACAAATATAAATAATACACACATCTGAAATGTGCAATTTATCACTTAAATATATTATAATATAAATATTATACATATTTAATTAGTATCCAAAAATTAGCATAACCAAAATTCTGCAAAATTGTTAGATTCCATAAAGTTGGGATTCAATTCAAGATAGCATTTGCAGAAATCAATAATAGACCAAACAATATGGGTTAACATACCCTAATTTTTTTCATTCCAATAAAGAAAAACTACAATTATGTTTTTTTGATAAATTCTTTGAGTATCCTTTAATATTGGAATAAAATATTTTGATGAATTACTTTCAACCCATATTGTTGGACAAACAGTATCAAGCGGTAGAGCTCTTGCCTCAGAAGCAGGAGGTTGTGAGTTCGATCCTAGGTAGGGTCTCCTGCTTGGGCAGGGGGTTGGACTAGATGACCTGCAAGGTCCCTTCCAACTCTGTTAATCTGTTGTTTAGTAGTAAACCTAATTTATACTATGAATCTGTCAATGCAATTCAAATAATCTCATGATATTGTCTAACCCAAATCGCATATAGTTGGAGAATTAATATAAACATGCACCAATGAACAGCCTTGACAAGGGTCGTATTGTAACTCAACTGGTCCAGAAATTAATTGATTGGTTATTACTGTTGCTTTTAGTTGCAAATAGTAAATTGCAATGCATTTACTGTAGGGCAGGAATCCATATTTATAAATAACTTGTTTTATAAAATTAATCTGAGCCATATCAAAAGGTTATTCAGCATCTAAAGATATTAGTGCAGAAAAATTGACTGTATCTTGAGTTATAGCCAAAATATCTATTAATAAACATAAATTATTCAAGCTGTTCTACTTTTAACAAATTTGAACTGAGATGAATTATGTATGGTAACACTCCCTGCAAATGCCTAGGTAACAAAGCAGTTAATAATTACTATCTGTATTAATTAATGATGCAGCTTTATAACGTGCAATATTTAGATATTTACCCAGTTTTAAAATCAATGTTATATAACCTTCATAAAAAGATATTTATGAAAATATCACCTAAAACTTTGTTTCTGCAGGCACAGCACTTGACCAATGTAATTCTCATCAATCCCTCTAACTAAACAGCTTTCTGAAAGGGGAAAAAAAGTTTTTGTACTCTGCAAACCTCCCCAAAATGGTCAATTTTTCTGAAAAACGGCTCCGTTTTTTTCAAATAAAAGGCATGAATAGCTTTGGAGGGGCTTGCAGGGTGCTCCGGGGGGGGGGGGGCAAAAATGAGCAAAAAACAGCACGTTTTTCTCAAAAATTGGCCATTTTTTGTCAATAGAATTGCACGCATCGCCTTATGGAGGCTTATAGAGTGCTCCTGGGGACTTGGGGGTGTGTGTCAAAATTGATTTCATTTCTGCATGGCTATTTTGGTGAACGGGCGGAGTTACAAGAGGCAAAAAAATGCTGTGTATAAGATACACCCAGATTTTCAGCCTCTTTTTAGATGAAAAAAGGTGCATTTATACTCCAAAAAATACAGTACATCTGCAACTTTACTTAAATGAATATGATACACATTAAGTCTACTTGGTAAAATAAATACTGAATTGATGTGCTGATGGTATTGTTATAGAGATTAGATTCTTATTTTGTAGGTACATGGATACTGTATGTTTGTATGATATTTTTGTATTTTCATGGTTCTTGGTCATTTAGTGTCGTAATGATTGAGGCATCATAAAAACCTTTGTAAATAAATAAATAATGGTGTTTGTGAGTGTATGGGGTGTTAGTGTGTATGTGAGTGTTAGTGCAGAAAGAGTTTGTCTATTAAATGGAATAATATCTATCATTCCCATGGATATGTTCATTTTAAAATAATTATAAATTTACTGTTTTTTAGAGTAATGTAAGAGTAACAGTTGTATTTTGGATGAATGCTGTGTGAAATAAAGAAAAGTTTTGTAGCAAGATATTTGGCAAGCAGACTTATTCCTCTTTTTCTACAGTACAGATAATAAACATGACCTTGAAGTCACAAGAAGGACATAATAGTTTAAGTGAGGTCTCACTTGCCATCTCAAGGCTGGCGTTTTCGGCTTCGGAGCTGTCGTCTTTCTATAAATCTTCGTGGGGGCTTGTGGAGTGCTGGCTTTGTTGCTGTGAGTGAGTTGATTGGCTGTGTAGTTGTATCATGATTGGTAGATTGGTGCTGATTGATATTGGCTGTGTGTTCATTGTTCTTTTGTATTGTAACAGCCTGGGTGGTGCGTGGGGCTCGTTTGTTGGCTAGTGCTGGTTTCCAGATGTCTGGTAGGCAGGAGGTATCGTCACATTTGTTCATGTTGTGGGGCTGTTTCTCTATTTCATTTTGGAGACTGTTCATATTTTGGAATTGATTTTGAAGGAACCAAATTAATCTCCAAAACTGAACAATTCAACAAGAGAATAATTATGGAAGCAATCGAATAGAGAAATACCCCCACAACATGAATAAACGTGATGATGCCAGCCTGAAGGTGTGTGTGTGTGTGTGTGTGTGTTGTGGCCCAGCCGGCTCTGGATGAGCTGCTGACAGACTCTTCTAGCAAAGAGCCCTATGAGTCTGCTCTGGAGAAGGAGGGAGGCCTTGGGGAGGGCTTAGAGTCAAAGCAGGAACCAGAGAGCCTGGTTGGCCATCAGGAGACGCCTGGGTCATGGAGCACTGGGGAGGATCAAAGGCAGTTTGTCCATGATGCAAGAGTAAGCAGGGCTGAGACGCGGAGGCAGCAATTACATCGGAGGCAGGCTGGCAGACAATGATTAAGAGCCAGGTGGTTGCTGAGTGGCCAGGTAAGACGTTGGAAGGGGACATTTGCAGGAAGCAACGGTTTGAAATTGGGTATTCAAGAAAGTCTGTGCCTTCTAGTCATGTTTGGGATTACGTGAGTTGTCTGGGCTCTTAGCCAAAGCATTCGCTTATCTGGTAATTAAGCAGTGACAAGCAGCCAAGCCTGTGTGCTGGGTTATTCAGGCCGTGGGACAGAACCTGTGTGTGTGTGTGTGTGTGTGTGTGTGTGTGTGTGTGTGTGTGTGTGTATGGTCTTGTTGTATTGGGGTCTTTTCCCATGTAAGATTGAGATTATATATATATATATATATATTCAAATGTCACACAGTGACTGTTTGAAGTGCAACCTGCTCAGAATATTCCAACAAAATCTATCAAGTGGGCCCTTTTGTTTGTAGCTTAAAACAAATTCACTCCCTGCTTGCAGTAGCACTTCCTTCCTCTCCAATCCCTTCCTATATAAGATATCTCTAATAGAAAAACTTAAGTAATATCATCCCTTTATCTGCTTTAAATGTGAATCCTATGTATGGATATACAGTAGGAGGGTATGAGAGAGTTAGTGTAGGTATCAAAGGGGAGGAGAAGAGCTTCTCAAGTCAACACATCAGAAAATTTTGTCATAGAAACCTAATCCTAAAACATATGTGTAACTTGGGCAAATTAACTGTATTCTGCTCTATGCAACATTTTGTTCCAAATGACTAGAAGATTCATTGAACAGAAAGCAATTATTAAAGGATCCAGCCGGGGAGACAAGTCTATGTTTAACTGAAATAATTCAGTAGGATTTCTGTATTATTTGTATTACTGCATGTTAAATTACTTGCTGATCATTTCCTATTATAATTACCCTTCCCAATTTGGTATTATTTAGGAATATGTTTCCTATGTAAAGCACTTGTAAAAAGGCAATAAGTAATTCTTATAATGAATGTGTTATTATAAATATATTATAATAAATTATAAGACACAGTTACCATGGTAAATTCAAATCCTTAAAAGATACATAAAAAATGGAAGCATTTGTGTCAAATGGTTTAACTGAGAGTAATATATATTCTCTCTTTAAAAGTTGCAAAAGTTTAATCTTGTAGAAACTTGAGATATAGAGAATTGCAATAGTATATGTACAATAGTGGTCTCCTGCATTGGATTACTATCCAATTCTAATTTGGCATTTTAGAGAGGGGAAAAAGTTTAAGGACCCTGGTTTGGACCATTTCATCATGCATAATATATTCTGACCTTGGGATAGAAATATTTTTGGTAAGAATTTTTTGTTAAAAAGCCGTAATGATTTCCTTTAGTATTGACAGTAAGTCTCAGTCTCTGTGTCTGTGTCTGTCTCTCGCTCCCCCCTCCCCCAACACACACACAGAGACAGAGAGACAGAGACAGATTTGATTTGATTTTGATTTTATTCGATTTGTATCCCGCCCTTCTCCAAAAGGACCCAAGGCGGCGCACAGGAAAATTAAAATAATATACAAAACAATACAAAAATACAAAAATTTAAAAACCTATTAAATATGAAATCCTGCGCTAAAACCAATTAAAACCCCCATTTTAAAACTATCTATACTAGTCAACAGCGGAGGCTATGTAAGGGGGATGGAGGGAATTACACACAGAGAGAATATGAGATATTTGAATACTATGTATGCATGCCAAAGGCATGGGTTAATTTGAAAATACTTGTGTAACAACTTTTTTTTAAAAAAACTGTCCTATTGTAATTAAATCTTAATTTTTTTCTTTAAATGAAATGTTGATAGATGGGTAGTGGATAATATATGGTATATTGTATGGAATGATGACATCAAAAGAAGGTACAATGGCAGTTATAATGGAAGCAAAGATAATTTGCAAAAATAGAAAGGTAGGAAATAATCTAGTCTCTTTTTTCTTAATATCCTTATTTTAGTTTCTTTTGCAACTACTTTCTCTTTTCATGTAATATTATTTATCTCAGAAATAAAATACTGTAATAAGTATGAATATTACATAAATTAAAAGAACATATTGAGATAATACAGTTTGGACTAAGAATATACAACTTTTTCTGGTCTGGGGATGACACTGACTTTTGAATGTCATGCTGGGAGTCAAATGAGGTTGCTACGATTACTCTGCAGTCATTAATTTAATAACTTTCCCCTTCTGTCATATTAAAAGTTATTATTGAATTATATTTTTTGAGATCTCTGGGGCATCTTCCAAGGATTATGGAAGGCCAAAGATCATGCACATATAGTTACATAGCAGCTTGAACATATTGCTACATCATCCATATGTGTGTGTGTGTGTGTGTGTGTGTGTGTGTTAGTTTTTATGAGCTGATCAATAAATCAGCTCATAAAAACTAACACACATATTAAAAAATTCACACAACAGAACTCACGGCTTTCTGTCTAGATGGTCTCTGGTGATGAGCCGAAAGGCAGAAAAGGAAACAGTATGTCTCCTCCCTTAATTGGGGCCCTAACAGGGTGTTGTGGAATATATATATATATATATATATGTATGTATGTATGTATGTATGTATGTATGTATGTATGTATGTATGTATGTATATAAAACTAACACACACACACATATATATATTATTTTATTTTATTATAATGACAATAAAGATTATTATTATTATTATTATGTGATTTATTTATTGATCAGCTCATAAAACTAACATATATATATATGTTAGTTTTATGAGCTGATCAATAAATCATATATATATGTGTGTGTGTGTGTTAGTTTTATGAGCTGATCAATAAATAAATCAATCAGAGAGACCAGGATAGATCTATTTCGAGCTTATTAGCTCTCATCACCTGGCCATACCCTTTACTGGGATTCGAACCGGGGCTGTATTGCATATCAGACAGGAGCCTAGCAATTCAGCCAAGCCGGCTCTCCCACATTGCATCAGCTGAGACGGGTATTTAGTATAGGTAATTGTTTTCACAACATCCTGTTAGGGCCCCATTAAGGGAGGAGACATACTGTTTCCTTTTCTGCCTTTCGGCTCATCACCAGAGACTATCCAGACAGAAAGCCAAGAGTTCCGTTGTGTATCTAAAAAATTTACACAACGGAACTCTTGGCTTTCTGTCTGGAGTTAAATAATATATACACACATTATTTTAAGGTTCTCAAAGGTAACTAATGGATTAGAAAAAAAATCCACAAATAGATCAGTAGCTTTGAAGCTGTGTTCGTAGTGAGACATGACAAAGGGATAAATTGTTTGATCTTTTAGAACAAAAAACATCTTTAAGTTGATTATTAGGTTTATATGTGATTAACAAAACATAAAATAAAGTGCAAATATGCAAATTATTGCTGCTAGGTCAAAGTACAATAGGAAGCATTCTGTAACTACCTGAACTGCTTTTTAAGGAATCTTTTGCCAATAATTTCTGTACTAAATTGTTGAATTTGCAAATATCCTCATAAATTTGCTAGCTGTGTGATGATAACATGTTAATGTGATAAGCAACTGGATATATCTGAATTTTTGTGCGCGAAGTTTTTGCCCATATAATAAAATTCAGAAAATATATAGACCTTCGATTGAATATATAGACCTTCGATTTTTTAACATAATTTTATTGAACTTATTAAAGTATTCTCTGTGGGATCCTTAGAGTACCTTGTTCCTTGCAGTATCAGGGAAATTAAGACAAAACTGTATACTAATTTGCTTTGAACTCCTGGCAATTTCAGGTACAGTAGCTTTTGAATACCTCAATGTGAAAATTACAAAAAGGGCAATTTTCTGCTTTGTGATATGTAATGTATACCCCCTCCAGTGTGGCATTTACACCAGGGTTATAATTTCTGCAGATCAGTATGACACATGTGCTCTAGCTTAGCTCCAACATAGATTTATTTATTTATTAGATTTATTCCTTGTCTTTGTTTTGTACAACTGAAAACTGTGTACATAATATTTCCTCCTATTTTCCTCACAACAACTCTATGATATGGTGCAGTTAAAAGAAAATGGCTGGCTGAGAGTCATCCAGTTGGTCCTGTGCCTAAAAGGAAATTGGAACTCAGGGTTAAATTCCTTTAACAATGAATTTAAGGTTCAGTATGACGGGAATAGAAAAGCAAAACTAAAATATTTGCTATTGCTTATTTATTAAATGTATATGCAATCCAACCCCTAAATGAAAATAATGATTTCATGGACAAACATGATTTGCTTGACTACAGACAAAATATCTCAAGTGACTTTTCTCCACCAGTGTAAATAAATGTTTTACTTATAGTTTGGGCATGTTCAGAACAATTATTGCTCTGGAGTAATGAATATGAAAGTTTAATGTAGGTGAATATTTTATTGTATTTATTCCTACTATTTCTCCAACAAATTCTCTTTATATGTGGTATTCCCTATTATGGTGTCATTCAGAAGTTGACTTCAGATCCCATAATTACCATAAATTAACTTTTTCAGTTCATAGTTATTCTACAGCTGATTTGTTTGTTTAACCAACTACAATCAAATTGCATTTATGGGCTATATACTCTGTGAAATTCTTACTCATTTCAGTGTCATTCTGCTAGCTTAATGGCTTGTGGTGAGTATATAAAGTATTTATAGGAATGTGTAAAGGGATAATCTGTGAAATAGGATTAGAAAGTCCTATAGTTCACAGTATTGAGCCTTGGTTGATGAAAGAAGATGGTGATGTGGTTGATAAAGTGAGTTTCCAGGAAATATACTACTCACCAAATGTTTATTGTACACAGTTTGCAAAACCTTGAGGGCAGATTAGACGTTTCATGGAGAAAAATATACTATATTCTGATACGATGAGTACGTATTAACCCATGGTAATGGACATAAGTATCGTAGGAGACTTTAAGGTCAGAGACCACAAGGAAATTTTATCAAATTATGATGGATGCAAATTAAGATAGGACTATCAATAACCATATAACAAGCCTTCACATGACCATTAGATGGCAGAAAAGATATATATATCTTTTTGCTGCCATCTTTTGATTATTCCTGTTTCTACAGCCCATATATAATCCTAGCTAAAATTGTAGCTACATGCCAATAACTTTGATTATGTTTATACATTGTTCTAGCAAATTTATGATACTGTTTGCAGCCAAGATCTGTTATAATAATCTCAGATTTATAAGATTGCAAAGGAATTGGCTTGAGATTTTGAAACTGACATTGTTGAAAACAATATGAAAACTGAGATGAGAAAGAGAAGTTAAATGAACAGTCAGGATACCCTCAAATTTCAAGCTTTTGAGGAGGATTCTTTGATCAACTGACTTCAGGATAATCTTGTTCCTTCATCAAAACTGCCAAAAAGCATTCAGTTTTACTTCCATAACCACACTTCCTTTTTTATTGCAATGAGATGGTAATTTATGTCATTGCAATAAAATTTGTACTCCCTCTTTGGCTTCTAAATTGTGGACAATTTAGATTGTGCCTAGTGGGAAACTTTGGGCAATTGAATTGTACAATATCCTTAGGGACTAATTCATTCTAGTGCAGCCTTGTCAATCAATTCACTACATTAAATCAATAACATTGAATTGTACTGTTCTCTATTGTGAAAGAACATTTCTTTCTTGGATTATATGGTATGTTTAACCCTTGTTAAATCTCTGTCCAGGCCTTATAGTTTCATAAGGAATTTTGGATTGTTGAATAAAAGTTTGATGCTTCATTTAATACTGCAGTTTAAATGTGATGGTCCCTTTTATTTCATGGCTGGTTAAAAACACATTATGGAGAGGCAGTTACTATTTAATAATATTATACACTTAATATATAAACATATATATCTGTTTAAGCAGATTTTGGAAATCATATAATATATGTAATGTATTAATTCTCTCCCCCCCCCCCCCCCCCCAATATACTATTATTCTATTCCCCTGTTTTCTTTCTCTAATTCTGGCAAATAGTGATAGATCCCATTATATGTTCTAGCTATTTAAAAGCCTGTGTGGAAGTTGTTAGAATTGTGTAGTTGCTGTAACATATGGTGGGTACACTTTGCTCTATTCTTTCAGATGGGGTACTTTTTCCTGTTTCAGGAGCCCAACAGTTAGAAACTTTGTTCTGATGTGCTTGCTTTAACACCCGATCTATAAAGTAAAATAACTATAGCAACAGCACTGACTTATATACTGCTTTACAGCTCTCTCTAAACTGTTTACACAGTCAGCATATTGCTCCCAACAATCTGGGTCCTCATTTTACCCATCTCGGAAGGATGGAATGATGGGTCAACCTTGAGCCTGGGGAATTCGATCTGCCGAACTGCAAGCATAGCTCAGTAAAAATGACTATAATTATCTTTCTGCTTCTTTTATGACAAAACTAAGACTTCCAGGATTGGTATACTGGATTTATATGCAGTATACCGTATATCAATGAAAGTAGACACCCAAATGTTCTACTTTAAATGTAGCTTGGTCCAGAGTCTCATTTTTTTTATCTCATCAGTTAGGCACATACTTTGAAAGAATAGCAAATCTTTGATCCTAGAAATGCTTTGCATTATACATAGAATATGCTTGCCTAATACAGTGAAACAGAAGGAACATTTTACTTCATGTGATGGACATTCAAAAAAACCCCCTAAAAGTACTGAAAAGATAGACATAGCACAATGCAGAAAATTTCTGAAATTAAATTTTAAATGAAATCACAAATTAGTATAAACTCAGACTAAACAAGAAATTCAACAATTTACTGAAATATATGCTTGTGTAGCCTGGAAAAAAATCAAATGATTTAAATCTATATAAATAAAAATGTAAAATAGTTTGTACGAATCCACTAATCTCAAAAACTACTGGACCGATTTACCTCAATTTTTCACACAATGTTCACAAGGACTTCCGATAATAGAATACCAACTCATTTTGTGCCTAGCACACGTGTGTCATGTGCAAGGTACACAAATGTAAAATGTACCCACTGAAAATGTTTTCACCTCCCTGTAACTCCTCCCACCTGGCATTTCCAACAGTCAGTTCCTCAA
The DNA here is from genome assembly GCA_039707465.1 of Rhabdophis nuchalis. Classification (NCBI taxonomy): domain Eukaryota; kingdom Metazoa; phylum Chordata; class Lepidosauria; order Squamata; family Natricidae; genus Rhabdophis; species Rhabdophis nuchalis. Next base: position 39,150,400 of record CM077649.1, on the reverse strand, counting down.
AAAGACTGTACGGAGGCCTCTTAGGGCCAAAAAGGCACTGAGATAGCAAACTCCCAGGTGGCCCAGAGAGAGAGAGGAAGAAATACAGTTTAATAAAACAGGGACTAGGGGAGACAGGATAGCAGCCTTCCAATATCTCAGAGGCTGCCACAAAGAAGAGGAAGTCAAGCTATTCTCCAAAGCACATGAGGGCAGAACAAGAAGCAATGGGTGGAAACTAATCAAGGAGAGAAGCAACTTAGAACTGAGGAGAAATTTCCTGACAGTTAGAACAATCAATCAGTGGAACAGCTTGCCTCCAGAAGTTGTGAATGCCCCAACACTGGAAGTCTTTAAGAAGATGTTGGATATCCATTTGTCTGAAATGGTATAGGGCTTCCTGCCTAGGTAGGGAGTTGGACTAGATGACCTCCAAGGTTCCTTCCAACTCTGCTATTGTATTATTGTATTACAGTAGGTAGGTAGATAGAGGGATAGATAAGAGAGGGAGAAATAAGGTAGGTAGGTAGGTAGGTAGGTAGGTAGGTAGAGGGAGAAAGCAAGAAATACAATAGGTAGGTAAGTAGAGGGATAGACAGAGAGGGAGAAATACGGTAGGTAGGTAGGTAGGTGTATAGATAGATAGCGAGAAATACAGTAGGTAGGTAAGTAGAGGAATAGATAAAAAGAGGGAGAAATACAGTAGGTAGGTAGGTAGAGGGATAGAGAGGGGGAAATACAGTAGGTAGGTAGATGGAGAAAGAAAGAAATACAGTAGGTAGGTAGGTAGAGGGATAGATAGAGAGGGAGAAATACAGTAGGTAGGTAGGTTGGGGGTTATATGGTGGTTGTGTGTATGTGTGCAGGTGTAGATCTACACACAGTTTGGTTGGCCATTTAACCAGACTGGGCCACAGCAACGCATGGCTGGGTATAGCTAGTACAAAATAAGAAATATTATACCTTTTATTTTGAAACATGCTCTATTTCAAATCTATACATTGCAAGGGGAAACTGCAAAAAAGAAAAAAAAAGATTCTAGTGTGGGCTTCATTCCAAATTCAAGTCAACCAGGCCCTCTTCCAGAATCTTTTTAATTCTACCACCATTATTCTGCATTTTTGGCTACTAGTTATCTGAATGCTGCATCTACCAAGTACTGTAAAATACATATTGTAAAATGCATGGGTGGAAAATAGTTTTTGTTCTTTTGCAAGTTATTAACTTAATAGCTTATTATTATTGCCTTCTTTTTCTATAAAGGTAGGTGCTATTTGCACTTCATTTTTTATTTACTCATTTTTTAATTTATTTATATACCTCATTTATTTTTTTATAACTAACTCAAGATAATGAACATACCTAATATTCCTTCTTCCTCCTGTTTTCCTCACAACAATCGTCTCACTTAAATTGGTCTGAGAGAGAAGGACTGACCCAAAGACATCCAGCTGGCATTTATGCCTAAGGCAGAAATAGAACTCCATTTCCTGGTTTATTGCCTGGTGCCTTAACCACTAGACCATCTAGGTTTGCTATAAGTATGCTCCAATGCCTATCCTTGGAGGATGCCTCAGTCAAATTATCCAGTAGCTGAATAAGCACAATATCAGCTTCTTTGGTTTTCTGCAATTGTATTGATTTCCTTCAGCAACTTCTTACATCTGTGTTGTAAATAATCTGCTTCTTGTAATCTTACAAATATCTCTTCAGAATGAAAGGGCCATAATGTTCAGTAAGGTGAGTAGTGTGGTAGTCTAGAGGTTGAGCTCTCTCCTCACAATCAGGATGCTGTGGATTCGATCCCAGGTGGTGGCAGATATTGCTCTGGGCACAATAAGTGTCTGCTGCAAACTTGGCATAGGTGTCGGGAAGGGCATCCGGCCACTAAACGCTCAGCTTCATTCAGTCGCCCTGATTCCCCCCTAATGCAGGGGATTACAGGGTCATTAAAAGGGGGGGGGAGCAGACATAGCAGAAGAAAAACATACATGGTCCTTGTGTCTTGAACAGGCAGCCTCCTAAGCTAGCCTTTTGGACTGGGAGACTTCCAAGGCCCCTTCCAGCTGTTCCAAGTCTGTTATCTTTTTAAACTGTAAAACTGTCATATTTTTGTTTTTCTATTCTGCTTTGCTATTTTTTTTTAATGTCCTTCTTATTTTCCTAGTTATATTTCTGTTCAGTGGCTGAATATTCACTGAATTACTTGGCTTTCTGTCTACCAGGATCACTCTCGTAACTGTGTGTTAGCAACTTTAATTCTTTCATACCAAACTGGTAGCTTAGTACTCAATTTTATTCTAAAGTAAATTATATGATGCAAATTGTACAAACTATTTTAGGAATATATTCTTTGTTTTATAGAACCAAATCAATCAGTAAAAGATTTTAAAAAGTTTGAAATGAAAAAGAATGTTTTTTTTATCAGTAACATGTAAATAATGCTTCAAATGCAAATGCCATATATACAGACCACATGTAGGAGTGTGTGTGTATACACACACACATACACACACACACACACATACATACATACTCCTACATGTGGTCTGTAGTTGACAACAATAACACTTGTCTCAACTGCAAGAGCGGCCACCCTTGCTAGAGGTGGTGGCCTGATCAGCACTGGCAAAGCAGCTCTTTTGTGGATGGTGGGGTGCTGCGACCATCACACCGTTAGGTAAGGGGGGGGAATTAAGACACCCCCAAAAGAAGCCCTAGCTGTTTTGGGGGGCTGGGTCAAAAGAAAATAAGACCTGGTCTTATTTTCTGAGAAACACGGTAATTTTATCAGATAATGTAAGATAGGTAGCCTCTGCACCATTCAATAGTTGATGAACTTTTTTTTTGGAATAAAGAGTTGCAGGTTGTTCTTTTGATCACTAAAGGTCTGCAAATGTCATTATAGAAATTGGGAGGAACAATTGTCCCCCTTTTCAATGCTTTTCTGTCTTTTTAAGGATAGGTACAGCAGTGAGAAACCTCCAGGCAGAAAAATGTTCCAGCTTCCAGACTAAATCTTCTAACTGCCCTAGATGGTCCAAACTAGTGCTGCCAATGTTCAAGGGTAAATTAGGTACATTTTGGAGTTAAGAGTTTGGATTATGGAAAGAGGATTAACAGTGAAAACTAAAACAATTTGCCAACCAGGGACCTTCTGCTTCTATTTTCCCTCCCTCCCTCCCTCCCTCCCTCTGCTGATGCTGCTGAATTTTGTCAACATTATCCTATGGTGTAGATGTATGCAGATTTATTACTGGAATGAATGTAGCTTTGGGGTCATTAGTTGTCCAGCCTGATGTAGTCCATAGATAACGAATCACTGCCATATGAAATTGTAGTATGCTTAGGTTAAGAGTTGGGAGAGCCTGAGGCTTTACTGTTCCTTATTACTAAAGGAGTGCTGATAGGTACTATGTATTATTTGGCATACATTACAGGGCCAAGTCATACTTACATTTTTGATGTGAAATTTTTCTCGTTATTTTTTATGTGCTTTTATTTCATTTTCTCCCACTATTTTCTTATGAGCTACCCTTAAATACATTTCTTATGATGCCAAAACATTATGACTGTTTTTTAAAGCTAGTGACAAACATGGCAGAACTGATACATATCCTTCATAACAAATAGGAGAAGGAGGAGGCCACATTTCCATCTGAAATAATGCTGATTGTATTTCTATTAGGAAAGTTTTAATAGATTTCGAGGACATGCTGAACTCTGTAAGCTAAAATGTTTCTTTAAAAATAAGAAATGTTCTGGACCTGGTTTTGGCAGATCTATGTAAAATTTGCTGTCTACTTTGTAAATAGCTATACCAAAATCTAGGTTAAAACCTGGGGATATTTTATTTTAGCTATTTTAGCTATTTTACTTTAATTAACAGGGCTGTCCTGTCCTTTTTAATCTTGGAAAGAAATCAGAAATCAGTTAACAGCTAAATAGTAAGAATTATCTCTAGCATTTAGCTTGCATATCTGCAAGTAGATTAATTGGCTGATCTAGATTTAAGACAAAAGATACACTTACCAAATGCAATATTTCTTGACTTTATCCTCTGCTAAAAGTTTTACAAAAGTGCCCTTATTTAGATGCTTTGAATTACTCAACAAACACTTGAGAACTGCAATAGATCTGCAAGAGATATTTAAAGATAACCAGACACTAGTCTTGAGAATTAGTGAGATGATACTATAAAAAATATGAAACCCACAGCATTTCTTTTCCTGTTTCTTCATTTCTAGAAAGTCACAAGATTTTTTCAAATTCATAATTTAGGATGAAAAATTTAAACATAGATTTTAAAGATTGTTTTCATATAATATGACTGTATTAGAAGTTGCCAATAGATGATCCAAGGATTTTTCATTTATTACACAGTTCAGGAAAAATTGGAATAACACGTGAGCAAAACCTATTTAATATGTACTATTTAATATGAAATAAGAACCCAGTTGCATATTGTTTCCAATATGATACTACAGATATTATTTATTTATATTTGATAATGTTCTTACTATGAGGTAATTCAACAAGTGTTTGCATCAATACATCACATTGTACCAATAAAAAAGATCAGCACAAAGTTTCAAACAAATATTCATATGTTCATCTAGTTAAAAACACTTTTGTACTGTGAATTTGGAAATGTATTTATTTATTTTTTATATAAACTATCATAAGAAAATGTTCCAGAGACAAATTGTTCACCTGGGAAAGGAATTAGAAATCTGTTAATAAAACCAAATGATGAAAAATTCTCCTTAACATTTATCTTGTATATTAGTGGATGCATTTTATATAAAAAACTTACATACAATTTAAACTGTTAATAAAATATATTAGCAAAACTTTAAATACAATAATATAAAACCACTGGAAAAAAGCAGCTAAATACATAAAATAATATAGTTATTATCAAAAGCACACATTGTTATATTTATCTTTGGCCTGTGAAAAATGTCTTGCCATATTTTGAAAGTGAATATTAAAGCATATTTTTTATGATTTATAATAATAATCTTTATTGTCATTGTAATAATAAAATTACAATGAAATTGGTTTGAGCGCCAGGTGGAATACAGAAAGCAGTGATAGCCACAATAGGAATCTCTCTCCAGGCAAATGAAAAGGCCGACAAATGACAGTTGAAATAAAATATTTACATAAATTTTTTTATTCAAACTCAAATGATGCATGCCCCACTTATATAGATATAATTGTTGAGATGAGTACTCATATAGTTATTTTCAGTGAGATGAAGGTGAATTCATGTAGGGAGTAATTCTTAAAACTTCATTTAGCCAGGTCTACTTTGCTTCGTTCTGCAACTGTATGATAATTTCATCTCTTTGTTGTTTCCACTTTGTGATAACTTCGCAAGAGTATGTGTGTTCTAATCCATGCATGAGCCTAACATGTGTTCTTTGTCTATCTAAGGTTGAAGCATTCATGCCTCAGTCTGTTCATAAAGATTATTATAACACACATCAACAAGACCTGAAAATATGATTTTGTGATACCATATTATTATGCAAATTTTGCATTTTATTATTTTATTTATTTACTTACATACTTTTCCAACCAGTTTTTTAAAGTTTTTTAGAGGAGGTTTCCTTAATATATACTTTTCAAAAATTAAAAGCAGTTTATTACTATACATTTTGTACTTAATTACCAGGTAAATATACACAATGGGGACATAACTATTTTTTGTGTGAATGTTTAGTTAGAGAATGAAGCACACATTGAGTTTAATACTGAGCTGCAACCAAGTCCATTTTGGCAGATTGCACCATTTTACTTTTAATAATAATAATAATAATAATAATAATAATAATAATCATCATCATCATCATCATCATCATCATCATCATCATCATCATCATCATCATCTTTATTGTCATTGTAATAATATTGTAATAAAATTACAATGAAATTGGTTTGAGCGCCGTGCCAACACCTGCACCAGGTGGAATACAGACAGCAGTGACAGCCACAACAGGAATCTCTCCAGGCAAACAAAAAGTCCGACAAATGACAGTTGAAACAAAATGGCCGACAAATGACAGTTGAAAAGGATCAATTGGACTTTGTCTTTTACTATCCATTTCTTCAAATCTTTTATTGAAATACACCATGATATTTGCATACGATTTCTAATTGTGACCAAGACTGCCTGATATTTTGCAGGCCATTAAAACTCTTGCTATTCCCATCAGTTTGAAAGGTGGGGGAAATAGCTCCTGTAAAAATAATTGATAATAACGCACATGTAGTTTTTCGAATGCATTAAAGCAGGGGTCCCCAACCTTTTTTTCACCAGGGACCGGTTTCATTTTAAAGAAAATTCTGCGGACGGGCTGAGTGGCTCAGCAGTCATGTGACTGGGTGGGCGGAGCCAACTTGGAAAATGTGAAACTCACTTAACAATGATCTTGGTTAGCAACCAAACTTTTGACCTCAACTGTGGTCATAAGTTTCTTTCTTTCTTTCTTTCTTTCTTTCTTTCTTTCTTTCTTTCTTTCTTTCTTTCTTTCTTTCTTTCTTTCTTTCTTTCTTTCTCTCTCTCTCTTTCTCTTTCTTTGTCTCTGTCTCTCTTTCTCTCGCTATTTCTTTCTTTCTCTCTTTCTCTCTCTTTCCCTTTCTCTCGCTATTTCTTTCTCTTACTTTCTCTGTCTCTCTCCATCCGCCCATCTCTGTCACTCTGTGTGTGTGTGCGTGTGTCTGTCTGTCTTGCGTTCACTCAATCACTCATTCTGTGTCTCTGTCTATCTTTATCTCCCTCTTTCTGTCTCTCTATGTGTGTCTGTCGTCGTCGTCCCCCCAGCCTCCTCAGCTCGCCTGCCGCGCTTGGTCGCTCGTTCGCTCGGTCAGACTCCGTGGCTGCAGGGCTGGAGAGGAGGAGGAGGGAGGAGGGGGCAGCCCATTGGGCAGAGCGCGTGAGAGAACGCAGGAGGATGGTGGGGGCTCTTCCTCCACCCTCGTCGATGGAGGGACTCCTGTGCGCCGCCGGAGCAACCCTCCCGACGAGGGTGGAGAAAGAGCCCCCACCATCCTCCTGCGTTACTCCCGCGCGCAGGTTACTTTTTTAGGTATTGAGTGTAAGATTTTTTTTTAAAAAAATTCCTTTAAAGAAGACTGTTAGCACAGGGGATACAGGTATCCCATTGGCATACCATCTGCCTCCATTACTGTGGCTTGGGCTTTATGCCACAGTGCACTCCCTTGATGCAATTGCAGAGTCATCTTCCCTGCACCCCAGGGAACAATGCCATCTGGTCTTGCCTGCAGATACCATTTGCTCTATATTGCTAATAAAGCAGTTGATGCTACCCCAGTTTTTTTTAAGGGATGTTTGAACAATAACCTTTCTTCTTTTATCAAGTACATGGTATCCTTTATCCCACAACAAAAGAAAAGAAAAAGAAAAAAAGAAAAAAGGCAGGTAATGTCTATGCTACTAATAGGGCACTTTGTTTTTCTGCGCTAATGTGCTGATGAGATGCCAATAGGAGTTTTAGTAACAAACGAGCAAGATACTTTTTTTTCAATTCTTAAACAGCTTCTCTGGACTCAATAGACACAAAGGAGACAGAATAAGCATTTTTGTATACTGTGTTGTTCTTGTGGATGGTCTTCTCTTAATGGGGTAACATTTGAAGCATAATCCACCAAAGTAGGCATCTGAAGCATCCTGCTTTTAGCCAAACAACACTGCCCCCGGCATTGTCCGGCAGACGGCACCCTGAGGAGGCCCTCTCTGTGGGAGCAGACAGGACGAAGGGAGGTATGTGATAGGAGGCGGTAAATTAATACTTTTAATTCAAGAGTTACTAAAAGGAGATTTTGTTATATGTGCCGTGTAACATCAATGGGAATATAAAACCTGAGATACAGATGACTTGTATAGATAGAATCTATAATTCAGATGTGCACCAGAATCTAGATGTGTACCTTATACGTGCACATTCCCCAAGTTTATGTCAAGTAAAAGTCTTCAGTGTGATAGGAGGAGGAAATTATAGATTATATTGTGAGTAAGTGCATTAAATCTATTTAACTTAGTGGCACAGTTTAAAAAAAAAAATTCTAGTCAATAATATTTAAGTGTATTTCATTTTTGCTTCTTGGTCCTTAACAGATCCTCCAAAATTAAAGGTAATGCTTGACCTAAAAAGACTTTAATGTAATACTACTTTATACGTAAAAAGCTGTAGGAAGATGATAAATCAGAGCTCCAGGACAATGCTACAGATAGTTCTTAACTTCCAACTGTAATGGAACATGCCTGTTATGATAATAAGTCATGATGGCTGTAAAGTAGGTCACCATGTGACTAGACCCATTGTGAGGTGTGGGATTCAGCCAGTTTGGACGAACCGGATGCTAATTTTACATCTGGTTCACTGAACTGATAGTTGGAAGTTCTGGCTGGTCTGCCTCACCAGTCCCAGGAGTCTCCAGGCGGCCTGTTCATCATGCCAGGTAAGTGCAGGGCCTGCGTGGAGGCTCTGGGAGGGTGAAAAATGGGCCTCCCGGAAGTCCAGAAATGGGCTTATTTCTGGCATCCGGAGTCCGGGAAAGGCCATTTTTGCCCTCTCAAAAGCTTGAGGAAAGCCTCTGGAGCCTGAGAATGGTGAAAAACAGGCCTCTCAGAAGTTCAGGAAGTCCAGAAACAGACTTTCGGAAGGCCTCGGGAGCCTGAGGGAGGCCATTTTTTGCCCTCCCAGAGGCTCGAGGAAAGCCTCCAAAGCTTTCTCGAGGAAAGCCTCCAAAGCCACACAGCAACTGGGCAGAGAACCGGTTGCTAAAATTTTCAATCCCACCCCTGCCCATTGTTATAACTCATTTTTGTGGTGGTTGTTAGTGAATACAATACCATGATCATAAAGCAGCTACTGTTATTGAACAAATGCCATAGTGGTTAAGTAAACACCTGTGGGTCTTCGTTACTAAAACTTGAATTAGATGCTTGATTTTGTGGAGAAAAAAAAAATCAGTCATATGACTGTAGGACATTTCCCATAGCTATAAATATGAGGTAGTTGCCCAGCAGCTGAAGTGCAATCATGTTATCATGGGGTGGGGGTGGGGAATGCCTGGCTATCAAAACTCCGGAACCTGGTTGTAAGTACCTTTTGGGTGGTCCACAAAGCGAATGGTCAGTAAGTGACTAATTGTAACTCTATTGTCTATTATTTTTGAATGTATGATCTTGGAAAGGAATCTCTCATTTCCTGTTATTTTAATTAACTGGAATTCAATAAGATGGAGTGCCTTATGAATGAAAGTCATGTAGCTTGTGGCTTCTTTCCACTGCTTTAAAGTATATTTAATTTAACATTCAACAATTTCTGTTCTACTTTTCTGTTCCAAGTTGAGCTGAAACACCACAATCAAATCTTTTATAGGCAGTGATCTGCTTAAGAGTTGGTACTGCATTTTCTCTCACATTGCTACTTTGATGGACTTAGAATATAGAATAATAGAGTTGGAAGGGACCTTGGAGGCCTTGTAGTCCAACCCCCTGCTTGAACAGGAGACCCTATACCATTTCAGATAAATGATTGGCCATGTTATTTTTGAAAGCTTCTAGTGATGGAATATTCCCAACTTCTGAGGGCAAATTGTTCCACAGTTCTTTAGGTTCTCAACACCATGAAGGGAAATAGTTATATTAGCAGCATATTTATAGTCCTGTTCGAGGACTGTGTTGCGTTGTAGTTTTCTGTGTTGCGTTGTAGTTAAAATGCCAGATTACAAATGGCACATTCAGAAGTGTCCTCCCAGGACATGTTAAAGGAAACTCAAGGTGGCAGCCATGATGGTATAATTTATTTATTTATTTTATTTGTATTTATTTATTTTTATTTTCATTTATTTGGTTTGTCAAACATGTACAAGATAACAGATATAAGTAGAAACATGGACATGAAAAAGGAAATGAGTACAAATAAATGGGGACAGTAGGAAAGAGATGGTAGGCACCCTGGTGTGCTTATGCATGCCCCCTTACAGACCTCTTAGGAATTGGGTGAGGTCCACGGTAAACAGTTTGAGGTTGAAGCTATCAGGGTTTGAGGATGTAACAACAGAGTCAGGTAGAGCATTTCAGGAATTGACCACTCCGTTGCTGAAGTTATATTTTCTACAATCGAGTTTGGAGCGGTTTACCTTGAGTTTGTATCTGTTGTTTGCAAGCGTATTATTGAGGTTGAAGCTGAAGTAGTTGTTGACAGGTAGGACCTGGTAGCAGATGATTTTGTGTACTTTGCTTAGGTCAGATTGTGTGCGGTGTAGTTCCAGGTTCTGCAAACCCAAAATTTCGAACCTTGTGGCATAAGGGATTCTGTTATGTGCAGAGGATTGAGGAGAGGAGTGAAATACCTCTGGACTCATTCAATTGTATTAATAAATTATATAATTGATGCTCCGCCTGTTTTTATGCATATTTCAATTTTAAAAAGGCAGAACTTCATTTGTACCAACATAGCCACCATCTTGACTTTTTTAATCCACACTCTGGAGACGTCTCAGGGAAGGCTTATAGCTTCCACTTGTCTACTTTGCTTTGAGAATCTTTCTGCCTGAGATCCTGAAGTGCCTATGCCAGACTGAATAGGCCGTCGTAGGCAACAACTGATTTGATATTAAGCAGTTTCCCTTATTTGCTATTATTAACCTCTTACATCAGCAACATGAACAGATTTTTTAAAAACAGCACTGTTAGCTTGCTAGTTCTAATGGGTTGAAAGGTTCAAGAAGCTCTCATTGCATACAACTTTGATTAATGTTTCTGCTAGGTGACTGATTGGTAGATATAATTGTTCTGCAGATTTAGAAACAAAGCATTGGAATTTGATAGAGCTGCTAATTTGACAGATTAAGTAGCCATGCAAAGGACAACAGTGTAACCCTAGGCAAAGTCGTTGCATATAACCTTAATCCAGGCTTCCTCAATTATTTGGTTCATAAAATTGAAAGATTTCCTTTTCACTCCTTGAACTGAAGTGGGCCAGTTTGATGTAGCTGGTTGTTTTAGTACAGTAAAAAGAAAGTTCCAAGGTCTATTTTTGCTTTTTGACTTAATTACCAAAGCAGACTACAGCATGCCAAGAGCAATACACAAAAATCATCCTGTGATTTATTCTCATCTGATCTGAATCAGAAATGACTTGTCTACCAAGGATGATTTTAAAATGAAGCAGCGTTCAATCTAGCTGCTTGTTCTTAAAAAAGGATGCATTCACTCCAGCATTCTTTCAATCTTTAAACTTCTCTGTGAGTGTTTTTATTTCCCATTAAAACTGTTTTAATTATTAGGATACAAACTTAATGAAATACAATGGAAGCCCATTGTCTAAACAACAATAGTATTTTATCCCAATCATTCCGGTTTCATCTCGTTACCAACTTCAATAAATCCTCACGCAACTGTTATTACATAACCATTTACAACATTTTAAAACCATCAGACAAGTTATCTGTTGTTGTTAGTCACAAAGTTGTGCCGGCCCTTTGCAACCCCATGGACCACATTCCTCCAGGCCTTCTGTCCTCTACCATCCCCTGTAGTCCATTTAAGCTCACGCCTACTGCTTCAGGGACTCCCTCCAGCCACCTCATTCTCTGTTGTCTCCCTCTTCTTTTCCTCCAATCTTTCACAGCATGAGGCTCTTTTCCAGTGAGTCCTTCCTTCTCATTAGGTGGCCAAAGTATTTGAGTTTCATCTTCAGGATCTGGCCTTTTAAAGAGCAACCAGGGTTATCTGTAAGTTCACCATAAATGCTATCCTAGTATCAAAATGTGCTAACATTATTTTGTAAAATATCAGGCTTTGTTTTACAGTAAACCTACAGTAACAGTCCCAACTACAGTAATCAAGAGGTTATGTCATAATACTATATATAGTGACGTGCACACACACACACACACAAACACATAGCACTTTTTCGCATGCAGTATCTTTTTCATTACAGTATCTTATCCTTGTGAACTGGTCATTCAATTACTCCCCTTCTGTCAGACCTGCTTTTGCAACTCTTTCTAGTTGTATATAAATATCATGTCAAAATGTGGGTCTTGATTACTACTTGGGTTCACACCTGCTGTGAAGTTTTATGGCATCCATTACATGACAGAGAAAATGTTCCTTGAGCAGTTGGTTCTTAGGCAGAGCGCTGAGATCTTGAGATGTTCTTCTTTTAAAGACGGGGAAGGTTGGGTGTCTCCATCCTCAGTCTCACAAGGATCCAGTTACGAAAGCCAGCAGCAGTGGGGAAGTATCTATTCTGAGGAATAGTATTGGATTACCCCCTTTCACGGAGGCTGCATCTTTAGCATTTTGAAGACAGTTTGACTCTGACAATGGCAAGTGAGGCTATTTTTATTTGGCGGTCCATTCTTGCTTGTGCATATAGTATATGTGGGAAAAGAACCATCTGGAGATTCACATCCCCTTGGGAAAAGAATTACATGTACTCCTCAACTTACAACCATTCATTTAACAACTCTTTGAAGTAACAGTGGCACTGAAAAAAGTGACCTACAGCTGTTCCTCGTAAATACAACCATTGCAGCATACCCACAGTCATAATCTGGATGCTCGTCAGATAGTATAGCATTAGCATTAGCATTTAGACTTATATACCGCTTCACAGTGGTTTACAGCCATCTCTAAGTGATTTGCAAAGTCAGCATATAGGCCTGAACAATCTGGGTCCTCATTTTACCAACCTTGGAAGGGTGGAAGGCTGAGTCAACCTTGAGCCTGGTGACATTCAAATTACAAAATTATAGGCAGTCGGCAGTCAGCAGTAGCCTGCAGTACTACATTCTAACCACTGTGCCACCTCTAGTATACTTTTACAATAGTTGCAGTGTTCCAGGATGGTGTGATTGCCATTTGCAACCTTTCCAGCTAATGACTGATAAGCAGAAAAATAAGAGAAGCTGGCTTTGCTTAACAACTGCATGATTCACTTAACAACTGCAGTGATTAGCTTAACAACCATGACAAAAAAAAGTCAGGCATGACTCCAACAATTGCCTTGCTTAGCAGTGGAAATTCTTGTCCCAATTGTGATGGTAAGTTGAGGGCTATCTGTAAAATGTCTCTCAGTGATATCCACATGAGGAATAAAGAATGTCTTTATAAAAGTCACTTTCCTTTTCTGGGTGTGACACAATATTGTATGGTATGGCTCATACTTGGCCAGTCTAACAAAAGCAGCAGCATCCTGTGGACACTCCTGCTGTCCCCATTTCAATGGTACCAGTATTCTTAATTGGTTTCACTGGTTTTTATTTGGCATCCTCTGACACATTTACAGAGGTTGTATAATTGTGGGCTTTTGGGGGGGGGGGGCGTGCTAATGGTTAGTTCTGCTTGTTTGTCCTCCCAGAAACTTGGTGAACCTTCCTTTCTTGAAAATAAAATATATTTTTTTAAAAAAGGATAAAATGCCCTGACCAGGAATAAATTAAGCTGGGGGGGGGGGGGGGGGGGAGAGAAATAAGAGGCCAGGCTAGAATCTTCCATAGTCAGGGTTATTTAAAAAAATAATTGCAAGGATGTGAATTTGTGCATTTTTAAAAGGCTATGCCATAGGAAATGTTGATGCATATGATCTTCTAAACAGCCGCTCCCATAAAATTAGCAGCTCAGAGACAAAAATGATGTAAATGCATGGCTGATTATTTTTGCTTTCCTCTCACAAATAAATGAAGCACTTTGCAATAATAATCTATTACTGCAAAGCATATAACATTTTCTTCAACAGAAAAGATGGCTAAAAATAGCAAGATGCAAATAGCAATATAAAGTAGGGCAATAGATGAGCCCCCCCCCCCTCCCAGTCCAACTCTCCCTCCTGCACTATGGCTGACCAGCTGCTACTGTTTGGAGTCTCCCTAGAGTCTGGGAACAGATGGCCTTAAAAGGCCAATGAAAATGACTTTCTGTTCTGTTATTCTGCTTTTGCTGAATGGTAGACTGGGCAGTGGCTTAGAGCAGGGGTCTCCAACCTTTGCAACTTTAAGTCTGAAGGACTTCAGCTCCCAGAATTCTCCATCCAGCTTCCTTCAGACTTAAAGTTGCAAAGGTTGGCGACCCCTGGCTTAGAGAGTCCAACAAGGGAGGACAATTGGTGGCATCTGCGAATGTCTATGCAGTGATTAAAGTAAAACGGTTGATAATCTACATTTTATAGCAACAACTAAAATTTATTGATAACAGAATCAAATGGAAAGACTTTCAAATACGGAAAATTTACCTTTTCATACAAATTAAGAAAAGCTGTGGATTTTACTTAAAATGGAATTCTAAAAGATGATAAATTACAAGGTCATGGGCTGATGAAAACATCCCTAAATGAGTGTCAACTGAGAGGATTTTTAAAAACTGCTGTAATAGCACAGCATGGCTAATGGATGAAGAGGCATACTTTAGGGATTTGGGCAACATGGTGCTTAAAGGATAATAATTCTAATGATGTCAAAATCTACCCTAATCAAATTAAAATAATTCACGAATGAAGGTGAATATACATGTCCCAGGATAGTGTTGTAGAATCCAATCTTGGTTGGTCATTGGATTTTGTCTTCCATGTTTTTGTACTCATGTCGTAGCTCATTCTCAGGTAGCTTCTCTGTCACAGGAATTGTTTCAGAGTATCCTAAAATAATTTGTTTTACAGTCTATTTTTACTGATTGGAAGTGTATGGAATTCTGGTGATTTCATCCAGGAATAGCAATAGCACTTAGACTTGTATACCGCTTCACATAGCTTTACAGCCCTCCCTTAGCTGTTTACAAGGTCAGCATATTTTCCCCAACAATCTGGGTCCTCATTTCACCAACCTTGGAAAGATGGAAGGCTGCGTCAACCTTGAGCTGTTGACATTCAAACTACCAACCTCTGGCAGCCGGCAGTCAGCAGAAGTAGCTTGCAGTACTGCATTCTAACCCCTGCACCACCACAGTTCATATTCTGGCAAAATTTTGCTTGAGTACACCAACATTTCAAATTATGGTGTGGTGCAGGGGAAGTTGAAATTTGAAGGGGAAAATTAAATGAAACTTTGACTTTGGGTTTTGCTTATTAGATAGATTTGTTGTTATAGAAATGGCTAGTATATACTATTATATAAAAGTAAGAATTTGAGATTTTATGTTTTTATTTTATTCTACTGCACTAAAAAGAACCCCTTTTATCCTACACTTTTTCCTTTTTTCCTTTTCTCTCCCCTACTTTCTGACTATTTTCATTTTTTATTTTTTTTTATAAACTAATAAAAATTTGGAACCGTATATCCAGGCCATGCCTTTAAATCAGTGGCATTCATCATGAAAATATTCAGATCCATGGTTTATGTCTCAGAAGGCAAAATTGTTTGGAAAAATGAATTCAATATTACACATCCCAAATTCACATTAGATAACCTGCTACATTGTGCTTCAGTAAAACATTTGGGCATAGTTCTATGACTATCTTGTGTAGGCATAAGAAGAATTTAATCTGGTAGTTCCAATGACTTGATCAGTATCATAGCTTTGTTGTTAGGCTTTTATTTTTCTCTACTAGAAAATGTGCAGCCGAAAGAGATTATAAAATGCAGTCTTTGCATCCAGAAGTAAAATAATCTCAAGGATTGTCCCCTGGTTGTAGAGACTTGATTGAGTGCAAAAGGATAAACATTATCTACACGCAGTTGTGCGTTCATGGAAAGTTTTCTGGTCACCACCACTTCTAAGTGACATGCTATCAATTTCATACTGTTAACCTTTAGCATACTTCATTGCATATCACCCAAGCAGTGCTTAAGAACCAAAGCAACTGCTTCTGGATCTGATGTTACTTGAGGGGGGGGGGGGTAGGGGGGGAGGCAAGAAAGCAAGTTGTTTGCAATATATCAATATATCACCATACTCCTAAATTATTATATACTTGAACAATGCTCTTTTCTAGAGAACAACTAGGACACTCCCTATTTCATTAGATCAGAGGGCTAAACTGCCGTAGGATCAGGCTTTTATGGAATGTTGATTTCCCACCATAAGCAATCTCTGAATATTTAATTGAATGAATATTTAATTGAATGAATTGAATTCAATTGAATATTTAATTGAATTTAATTTAATATTGAATGTTTTGAGGAAGAAGAGATAGGTAACAATGCTTTTCAGTGCCCCTTGTGTGCATAATCAGAAATTTGGAGGGCATCTTCCTTGACAGAATTCAGAAGGGACTTTGGAACTTGCTAAATGATGATGTAAGAAAATATGCAAGTGGTGGAGAATATATTCCAATATTACACTGCACATTTGATCATTATCCCTCCTTATGGATGCCTATGGATGTTAAGGGCGAGATGACATCAACGTAGCATAATTAAAAATAAAAGTGAATGCTGACTTGTAAGCCACTGTCGCCTCAATGAAAACCCATAATAATTACATTTTCCAGGTCCCCTGCTAGTGGTGCCAATGAAATGGGGTGGAGTAGAATGGAGTGAAGGTATGGAAGTTCTGAATGCAATGTCAAATCACAATGTCATATGTTTATTTTCCAGATATTTGACAGCTCAAATGAAAGATGCCAGTCAGTGATAGGCTTGTATTGGCTGTACCACTTTAAAATAACTCTTTAAAAGCACTTTAATGGGGCACATTTATAATGGATGCATTTTGTTTTTGTTCTCCTGACTGCTACATTAAAGCAGAACCATGGATTCTTTGTTTTGCTCAATTCTTAATGTTAGCAACCCTTTAGATCTTAGTGGATTTATTTTTATTTCCTGTTTCATTTTTAAGTGTGCTTTTCTTATTATGCATGGCATACTCCGTTGTTCAAGCCACTGAGCTCTGCTAGTATTATGGTTTGTGACTATAATGCAAAGAGACCAACTTTTATAGCCAACAGATATAATAAATCTATTGGTAAGTGGCTTGATTACTGGTGATGTCCTTAATTGCAATAGCGATTATACATAATATGAATATTTATTGATGCAAGTAGAAGGGACATGAACTTAGTAAATGATTTTAGACTAAAATAGATTTTGTGTTCATTTCATGTTTTTTCTAAACTTTTGCTATATTAGTTTAATTAAAATGATATTCTGCAAGGACTAAGGACTGCTTTTCTTTCTTATTAAGATATTATTTGAAAAAAATGTAAACCTAAGCCACTTTTTGCACCTTTATTTTTTAAAATTGTTTTATTAAAAGTTTAAATTATGATAATAGAAGATAATACAAACTAAAAAAAGGAGAAAAATAGAAACAGAGTAAGAAGAAATATAAGAAAATGAACAAGAAAGAAAACCAGGAAGGAAAAAGCCCTAAGAAAGACTTTCCACCTCATCACAAGTTTCCCTGTCTTTTACCTCTTCTTAATTAACAAATACAAAAGTCTTCATCCCATAATTCAACTGTTTATCTATAAGTAAATTCAATAAGTAATGCCTTTTCCAATCCAGGTTTCAACAAAAAGTTCAAATGGATCCCTAAAATAATATTAATTAATTAATGTAAAATCATTCCGTATCTCAACATTCAATTGCAAGAAAACCATGTTTATAAAAAACTATCCTACCACAGGTAGTCCTCAGCTTAACAACCACAATTAAGCCCCAAATTTATGTTGTTATTGAGACATTTGTTAAGCTAGTTTTCACCTATTTTATGACTTTTGTTGCCACACTT
The DNA here is from genome assembly GCA_039707465.1 of Rhabdophis nuchalis. NCBI lineage: Eukaryota > Metazoa > Chordata > Lepidosauria > Squamata > Natricidae > Rhabdophis > Rhabdophis nuchalis. Next base: position 39,132,708 of record CM077649.1, on the reverse strand, counting down.
AAGTGAATCACTGCAGTTCATAAGTTAGTAACCCGGTTGTTAAGTGAATCTGGGATCCTCATTGACTTTGCTTGTCAGAAGGTCTCAAAAAGTGATAACATGATCTTTGGACACTGCAACCAACATAATTATGACTCAGTTGCCAAGCATCTGAATTTTGATCACATGATCATGGGGATGCTGCAAAAGTCATACCTGAAAAACGGTCCTAAGTCACATTTTTCAGTGCTGTAACTTTGAAAGGTGACTAAATGAACACTCTTGTAAGTCGAAAACTACCAGTATAAACAAAAGACTAAAACATTTTTTGTTCCTTTCTATGAAAAGCATGAATTAAACATCTTTTGCAGTATAAAATGTCACAACTCTTAAGTTTTTTGAAGGATTAATAAATTATTTGGAACATAAATATTTATGGACTTGAATAGGATTTATGCAGCAGATCCTCTTGATTAACTGTATCCTTACTGAATTGTGCAGTAATTCCATTAATAGATTAAGGTGTTTTAGAGACATGGTATAGTTCTGGTTACATATTCCACATAGGCAGTACTTAAAATTTGCTTTCTTTTGAAGGTATCAGTATTTTATAGTGACTAAGATATTGGAACAGGGAGAGCTAGATAAAGTTTCCGCTTTGCCATGGAATTTATTTGGGTGCCTTCATACCAAAGACTCAGTCCCATATATCTCACCGGTTGTGTGGTGGAAAATTGATGGAGAGAATGGTATATGTATCTATGGTACTTTGGGTTCCTGAGAAAAGGCAAGAGATAAACTGTAATAATTCATAAAGGAATAAATTTAATAATATGTACTTTATTTACAAGTCTGTATGAGTATCATTCTCTCCCCCCACTCTCCCTCTCCCCCTCCTCCTTCCTTTCTCCCTGAGAGAGAGAGAAAGAGGACAATATGTACACAACCATGTCATCCTTTCTCATAATCCAGTGTGTAAGTGAGAGAAGCAAAGGAAAATGTTTTTTGAAAATTTGATGCCATTCGATATATTTAGTACCTTAACTATTTCCTTCTAATTGGAATTCTATTAGGGAAATATCTACCAACTATTCTGGGCCATTAACAGGCAATCTGGGCAGTAAAAAATATTTTTCTATTACTATATGCCTATGTTTAGATCCTGAAAATCAACAAAGCTTTCCCTAATTCTTTTCTGTGTATCCTCATGATTGGAATATTGTCTGCTTATCAAGTTGGGCAGTACTTGAGAAAATGTCCATCAAACCCTTGAGGAAATGACAGTGCTATGGAAAGAGAAATGCTTATCTTCTTTTTATAGATCAAAAGAACTGAAAGGAATAGAAAGCATCTTGTAACTTGCAATCAGTAGTATTGTGGCTGCTGATTATGATACTATGGGATGTGATCTTTCAGTGACTTTCTTTTCCGCTCAGATCATTCTAGAAGAAATGTATTTTGCTGTTCTCTGAGCTTCTGTCTTACCGTTCTATAAAACAATAACTATTGGGACAATATTAATCTGCATAGTTAATGTATTAATTATTAGTGATTTATGAGAAAACGTATGAGAATTTTCTTTTTTATTCTCTGCAGAAACAATAATATTTACCAATGTTCCCCTTGTCGAAGAAGTGATAATTTCCCTACATCATGCTCTGCTACATCTAAGCTGAAGTAATGATGAACATGAGGAAATGTAGGGGAAGAATAATTGTCTGATGCTGAAACCATTCCTACTGTTTCAGCTTGCAGCAAAAAAACCTGAAAACCAAAATTAAAAGACATAACTTGGCTTCAGAACAAAGAAAAAATAAAGTTGGAGATTTTTTTTTGTTTCTGATGGAAAAATCAAAACTATTCATCATAGCTTTGTAATACAGAATATCATTTTAATAGAGAAAAACCTAAACTGAATTCTTGGGGACTCTGGTAGTTTTAGGAAGGAATATTTACTGAAATTGCTGCTATTGATGTTGGCAATGCTGGCCTAGATAGCCTAGTCTGAATTAGTTTAATTTCACACATTCATCAGGTACTAGAAAATGTTTTGAATGATGCTTTATTGTGTAATTGTATGCAATTGCAACAAACAAATCAATTAAGCCCCATGGGATTTACTGTGTACACCCAAGGTTGTATACTGGATTGCTGACTGAGTTGTCTCATTTATATCTTCTTCTAAGGTTTGTTAGAACTTCAGATGATTTTCTTTTAAATAATGTTCTGGTAATTTTATACTATTCAGAGGTTGAATCCTTCTAGTAGCAGCAGTCTGGGAATGTAATCTGTTTCTTTTGTTTAATGAAGTTTCGAAATGTAAATTTTCACTTCCATAGTTTTCTTGTCTACAGTGACCTCTCCGTGGTTCAGAAAGGAGATTGATGCAAATGGGGGAATAGGTTCCAGATAATGGAATTTACTTTGTTCCTGACCTCAGGGCAGATGGATAGGGAGCAGAGCTGGGAATGATCATCATAAGCCTGTTATCCGTCAATTAAAGTCAATGTCAATTATAAGACCATTAATTGAAAAATATGTGGTGCTTAGAGTGAAAATAACCCTTTATATTCCATGGCTCCTTATGCAAACTTGCTTCAGATTTCAAAACTGACTTTTCAAAGGCTAGCTCCAGTTTTGAAACACGGTCACAATGCTTATAGGGATAGCAAGTCCCAGTATCTCAGGTTTTTGTTTTAGAACATCTTTCGTAATTACTCTTACTTCTGCAAACCTAGCAGTTTGAAAGCACATTAAAAAATGCAAGTAGAAAAATAGGAACCACCTTTGATGGGAAGGTAACAGCATTCCGTGCATCTTCGATGTTTAGTCATGCTGGCCACATGACCATGGAGACGTCTTTGGACAGTGCTGGCTCTTCAATTTGAAATGGAGATGAACACTGCCCCCTAGAATCGGGAACGACTAGCACATATGTGCAAGGAGAACCTTTACCTTACATATTTGTTCACAACAAATTGTTGGATTATCATTTTTTATTGATAGTTGGATTATTATTATTACAAAGATAACAATTCTATTACAAATTGCTTCAGCACCTTATAAACTGTATAAAATATTGATATTTATGTCCAACAATATCATTTCTGATTTTAGATCATACAATCCCACAATATGGTTTTACGCCTTTAGATTGAACTGGAAATAATGAAATAATTTTCATAAAACACAAAAGAATCTACCGTATTTATTCGACTATAACACGCACCCGTGTATAACGCGCACCCCCTAATTTTCCATTAAAAATCGGTATAAAATTTTTATACCGATTTTTATAAAGCATGACGGCCGGGCTCCGCAGCTGAGGGGCGATGGAGCGATGCCGTTCCACCCTAACCGCGTCTCTTTCTGCCTCCGCTTCTCCCCCGTGTCTCTTTCTGCCTCCGCTTCTCCCCCGTGTCTCTTTCTGCCTCCGCTTCTCTTTCTGCCTCCGCTTCTCCCCTCCGCGTCTCTTTCTGCCTCCGCTTCTCTTTCTGCCTCCGCTTCTCCCCCGCGTCTCTTTCTGCCTCCGCTTCTCCCCTCCGCGTCTCTTTCTGCCTCCGCTTCTCCCCCGCGTCTCTTTCTGCCTCCGCTTCTCTTTCTGCCTCCGCTTCTCCCCCGCGTCTCTTTCTGCCTCCGCTTCTCCCCTCTGCGTCTCTTTCTGCCTCCGCTTCTCCCCCACGTCTCTTTCTGCCTCCGCTTCTCCCCCGCGTCTCTTTCTGCCTCCGCTTCTCCCCCGCGTCTCTTTCTGCCTCCGCTTCTCCCCTCCGCGTCTCTTTCTGCCTCCGCTTCTCCCCCGCGTCTCTTTCTGCCTCCGCTTCTCCCCCGCGTCTCTTTCTGCCTCCGCTTCTCCCCTCCGCGTCTCTTTCTGCCTCCGCTTCTCCCCCGCGTCTCTTTCTGCCTCCGCTTCTCCCCCGCATCTCTTTCTGCCTCCGCTTCTCCCCCCGCCGCCGCCGCCCAGAAACCTGAACCCTCGTTTATAACGCGCACCCAAACTTTGAGTTCTTTTTTGGGTACAAAATTTTGCGCGTTATACTCGAATAAATACGGTAGTCATTTCTTGAACAAATCTCAAGTGCCATCTCACTCTAAAGTACCCTAGTAACCTTGTCATTTAATATCAAAATGCATTTAATTATAATTACATGGTGTGCTCTTACATGTTTTTTTTCACACAATCCCTATCCAGATTAACACCACCACATGCTCACTGTTCTGAATTAAAATCTTTTCTGATTCAGATTTTTTTTTTACAACTTTCCTTCAGCTTCCATAAACTTCCATCTGTTAACAATATGATAGAAATTATGGAAGAAAGAAAAGATTTTCCCCATATATAAAAACCAAAGATGATATGAAGTAGTACAATAGAAAAGTCTGGATACAAAATTGTAATGAATTAACACTAATGATTTTTTGGGGGGTGGGGGGAGGAGATGTATTTTAGGAATCATTTTTTTGAAATCATCCTTTTCCCTAATTTTGGGCATATTGATATAATTGCTTGAATTTATATTTTAAATCAGAAGTCCCCAACCCCATCAGTTGCATGCTAGCAACCAAGCCATGCAAACCATTGAAGCCACATCTGTGGAATGCAGGCAGCACGGAAAACCACGCCTCCTCCTGTCCATGGAGAAAGCTTTCTCCATGGAACCGGTCCCTGGTGCCAAAAAGGTACTCAGAGCATTAAAAATGGAAGTGGCTATATAAAGCCTTTGCTTTAGTACAGATGTTCAGGACTTTCTAAAAAAGAGCACATACTCTACATAGCAACTGTATTAAAAAACTGGACTTGTGAAACCTGGAAGGGAAACACCAATTCTGCTGAGTACCGCCCCCCCCCCCACCTCAAAAATTGGCAACTAGGATGGCACTATCCCATATAGTGATATTGTACACTTCGTTCTACCAAAGCAGGGCATGGCAGTTGTGACTCAGTGTGCATCAGTGATGGAGATAATCTGTATTATGAAGCTTTGGTTGTCTGTTGACCATAAAGTAAGAAGTGAATCCCCCAATTTCTTTCTGGAGTTAAAGAAAAAGGGTGCAGATATTATCAGAACAGAAGTTAAGACAAGGCAATTTCCCCCCTTTTTTCAGTACAGTAGTTTCAGCATGACTAGTCCACCCCCACCCCCGCCTCCTTGTTTATTTATAATAGTGGTACCATAATCTCTTAGTAGTACAAGGTAGGATTAAAGTATAGAACTCTAGCTGAAAATATTTATCCTCTTTCTCATCTGCTATAGATATGGTGAGGCCACATGTAGTCCTAATATAAAAGAATTGAAGGGTGGTGTTTTTTTTAGTATGTTTTAGTATATTGAAATAATTGACAACACAAGTACATTTTATATTATATTATATTATAATATATTGTATTGAATGTGATTTATTTTTTTGGAAAACACACTGCGACTAGGAAGTTCCTACTTCTCTCTAAGCCTGCTGCCATTCTCATTTTCTTTTACAAAAGCTGCATTAAAACCCAAAACAAAGTAATAAATAATTTTGCTTTAAAGCTCAGAGCTCATGAATCTGTGATGTGGAAAATTTAAAAAAAATGTATTTCATGTAATAGCAAGTAGGAAAATTATTAAAACAAGAATGTGGAACAATATAAGATCAAAATATTATTTTAGTTCCCAATTTATAAGCTGCATTTTAATATAGAGGTAAATTTAATATCTGAGAATCACGAACAGTAATCTTGACTGTTTTGGACTCGTCTCTATGTTAGGTTATTTTTTTATTTTTTTTACTGTAATATAGATCCAAGCCACTGCTAAACAGTTAAGTATAGTGCCAAGGGGAAATGAGGAGCTGTGTTTGCTACTTGGTATGGGTAATGTAATATACATAATTATAAAAACTGCATGACAGATATAGAATCAGAAATTTTCTTTGTGACAGAATGGGGGATGACTATATAAAACAATGCTGACTCTGACAGGCATGCATATCTAAATATATAAAAAATTAAATGTATTTTTTTAGAACAGTTGATTTATCTATAGATGAGCAACTTATATAAATAAGGTGACTGAGCACTTAAGAGTGAACTAATGAAGATTCCTATAGTTGAAGAATATACTTTTTACAAAAGATGCCCCAGGCCTTTTCCAGATGTTGTTTTCTGATATGAATTTTATGGAAATATGAAAATAATTTTATTTTCAACAGTGTGCAAAATGATAGCCTCCATACATTTCTGCACAAAATACTTTAAAGATAGGACACAATTATGACATCACGGCTTGAACTATCTTGCTTTGTGTGTAATAAGTCTATCTCATACATTAGTTTCACCTTTGAAGTTGCATTACTGAAATAAATGAACTTTTGCATGATATTCTAATGTTTTGAGTTTCACCTGTATGTATGTATATGTATGTGTATGTACGTATATGTATGTATGTATGTGTATATGTGTATGTATGTATGTATGTATGTATGTACGCACGCACACACACATGCACACACACAATCCCTTAGTAGTGGGATTTTTACTACCGGTTCTGTGACTTTGTGGGCATGGCGTGGCTTTGTGGGTGTGGCAAGGGAAGGATACTGCAAAATCCCCATTCCCTTCCACTTCTGGGGGAAGGTTACTGCAAAATCCCACCCCACTAACCTGCTTTCTAGCTCCTTTCTCCTGTTCCGGGCAACAAAAGAAGATCAGCTGGGAGGCAGTACCTTCTGAAAACCACATAGATAAAAAGGCTGAAATGCAGTAAGCCGTATATTCTATTAAAAAAACCTTGCCTGTAAATTTGAATTACCTTCTATACTAGAAGAGTTGTTCAGGATCACACAGAAGTCAATATGTAATTGAACCAACAAGATCAATAGGTGTTTCAATAGTATGCATCACTACCACCCACTCCACCAGAAAAAGTGCTGGCCATTTACCTAACAAAGATAAAAGACTGCATCAACTCTGTAGGCAATATAGCTAGGTTAGCTGTTGTATCTTTATTCTGACAGTAGGAAACACCTTACACATTGATTTTAATTTTACTTAGATGCTAAAGCCAATACTATGTATACATTTTTTTTTAAAAAGCTAATTGCTCTTTAGATATATCTTGAAAGAATGTTTAGAATACCTTGCTACCTTCTTTATTTCTTTCTAAAGAAAGCACTGTTTATCCCTGGAGAAACAGGATAGGCAAATCAGCCCTATCAGGTAAGTCAGACAGGAAACACAACTAGAGCTACACCTACTTCATCTCTAATGCTATATTAACAGAAGTTTGCAAGTTTTAAGATACAAACTTCCAGTCACTACTTTTAATCATCAATTATGGCACAAATGTCCTAAATGCCTTTCTATGACCAATAAGCCAATTGGGTTCCTTCCTCTCTTATCTGATTGTTTCCTAGACAGTCATCTCTTCCCCAAGATCATCCACACATTCCATTGCAATACTTTTTGCTATGGCTTTTGGAAACTGCTTTGGAAAACAAATTTGAAAACTTGGCTCATTAAAAAAAATAGATCATAATTTTTTCATCTCATTTTAAAATGCCATTTGGTGTAGAGGTATTTCTAGGTCTGTGATCACCAACTCATTCAGTGACTGTTCAAAGTTACAACAATGCCAATGCTGAATGAGGACGACTTACAATTAGGCTCTGGTTATTGCAGTGTTCCATGGTTAAATTATTTTCTGGGTACTTTGTGCCTAGCTTCCAATTGTAATATCACAATGAGCTGCAGTCAAATGTTATAATCATTGATATTCCCTGCTGCCTGCCACAAGCAGTCAAAGAGGAAGCTAGCAGAAAGTTGGAAGTTCTCCTTCCTCGTGCTGCTTTTCTGCCCACTTGCACACTGTAGCAAGCACTGCCAGTAGCACCCCTCACAGTATTCGTGTACTCACCCATTCCCTGTTGCTTGCCCATGGCACTGACTGAGACATCTGCATACCCCACAATACCCACACATCCTTTGCAGCACCCCTTGCACACCGATTTGACTGCTTGCCTGGGAGTCCCATTTCTTGCTGTTTAATGATTTGTGTGGCCCTGGGATTACACTGGCAACTGGGGCTACCAGGATTGCTATTGTTAACCAATGTGGTCACGTTATTGTTGCTTTGCAACCGCATCATTTAAGGATGGAAATTCTGTTTCCAGTTGTACTTACAATCTGAGAATTACTTGTTCTCCCTCTCCTGGTTAGCTTAGCTAAAATGCCCAAGCCATTACAATAAAAATAAATGTATGGAGGTGAACAGTTAAAAAAAAGAATAATTAATAGATTATATGTCAATGCCATTCAAATAGAATCACAAATGGACACTTCCAATATTAGACTTAAGTCTTCCTTATAAATTACTATCAAATAGAATTAGTAACATTGCTGGTTACTTCAACAAGAGAACCATTGCCCATCTTTTTCAGCAGAAGTATGAAAACTATGTCAAAATGGATTTACAAATGAAACCAGTTGATGTTTTAATAATTAAAAGGGACATACAAATAATAAATCAGAAGGGTGATTTGAAAGGCCTTCTTACTTTGGATTTACAAAAGCAATGTGTGGAACTAAGGGAATATTCTCTGAAAAGTGATAAAGAGGAACTGATCAGACTGTTCCAGGAAGGAAACAAAGAACAAATCAACTTGTGGGACTACTTGATGGGACTAAATATCAAGCTTTTTAAAAATGTAAAGAAGTGAAAGGATTTCTTTTTGATCAGGATTGTATGATGAGTCTTTAAATATTTGTTTATAGGTAGGGAGAGGTTTGTTCTGTTTTGTCTCTTAGAGAAAATGATGAGTTTGGATTATAAAATTGAATTTTTTGCTTAAGATTAAAATAAGTTAATATTTCTAGTAATATATCTTTGCTGATCAGGATTGAATGATGGGTTTTAAAAAAAATAATTTGACTATTATTATATTAATATTATTATATTAGGGACGCAGTGGCTAAGATACTGAGCTTGTCGATCAGAAAGTTGGCAGTTCAGTGGTTTGAATTCCTAGTGCCAACGGGAGTGAGCTCCCATTACTTGTCTCAGCTTCTGCCAACCTAGCAGTTCAAAAGCATGTAAAAAATGCAAGTAGAAAAATAGGGACCACTTTGGTGGGAAGGTAACAGTGCTCCACGTGCCTTCAGAGTTTAGTCATGCTGGCCACATGACCATGGAGACGTTTTTGGACAGTGCTGGCTCTTTGGCTTAGAAACAAAGATGAGCACCGCCCTGTAGAGTTGGGAACGATTAGCACACGTGAGCGGGGGAACCTTTATCTTTACTAGTAAATGTGTTAAGATAGCCAAATTGTCTATACTTGCCTGGAGAGAGTGGACCGGCATGCCCAAGAACACTGGAATATTCTAGGCACACACCAGCCGAGTATTAATATAACTTCCAACAAATTTAAAAGGACTATCTTCTCTGGCGATTCCAATGCCTCTTTGCAGGTAAATCACCTAACCACTCTAATATCTCACAGAAGATAAGCTTATTATTTATGTCTCTTGTTATGTTGTAATGATCAGTCCACTACAAAGCAAGCAGAAACATCCACATTAACTGTCTTGACCAAAATATATGTTGGATCAAAAATCTTTTGGGACAAACGTGTAATTGCCTGATGAAATGTGAAAAAATATGATTTGAATAAAGGTCTTGTACATTTCTGTACAGAGAGTCACCCCATAATGGAAACCAATAGTCCTGTAATAGGAAAACAAAACCAGGACAGAATAGAAAGGTCATCTTTTAGAATTCAGTTTATCCTTTGCATAATTTACTGAACCTTTGGGAAGACTTCCAGAAGGAAGGGCGGGGGTATCTTTTTTGAATATTTCAGGGTGAATTTCCTGGTATGAACATCTGCACAGAGATGTATTTTAAAGGAAAAGAAATACAAAATCTTGATTTAAATCCTGTATATGACCTTGATATATTCTATCTATATACATAGTGTTGGCCTTTCGGTTTCCTATTACCCTTCAGGCTCTGGATAAATAGATCCCTTTACATGTAAACTGAGCACATTCTGAGTTAAAAAGTGCAGTGAAAGCCTGATTAATAATAGTTATATGCAGTGCAATAACTTCCTATCCTAGGATCTGAGAGAAATATGGAACTATGAATTAATTCAGTATTATCGTGTCCCATGAGAAGATGTCAACTATTATCCACATTAATAACTTTCTGTAATTGTTATGGAACATGGGACTCTTTCTGAATGTTATACAAGAGGATAGATAAATCAAATGCATTCATTTATCTGTTGAAAACCATAGCTCATCCGAAAGTACATATACAGACCAGCGTTTTCCAATTTGGCAACTTCAAGATGTACGGAGTGAACATGCCACCTAGAGAATTCTGAAAGTTGAAATCCACACATCTTAATTGTCAAACTTGAAAAACACTGGTATAGGCCATTCCAGGCCTTCAGTGTAAATATTATAATCTGATAATGTATATAATAATACATCTTGTATTATTCTAATTTAAACATGAAGATAACTCATAATTCACTATCAAATTTTAATAAGATAGTGACTTAGCAGTTATCTGACAAATGTATTTGTCTTACATCGTTCTCTTTTTTCAAAGATGTCTTACAGTTGGAGGTACAATGCATAGTGTAGCAGACAACATACATACATTGTCTGCTGCTTACATTCTGATCACAGGCAATCATAGATTTTCCATCAACGTTGACCAGAGTTATTATTTGAAGGTGAAATTGCATGAGTTTCTATTATCCTGAGGGTTCCATATCAGTCTCGGTAATAAGTTGGAAAAATCTGATAATGCTTTAAAAATTTATGTCACTTAGGTTTTATTTGTAGCCTTCATATCTAATAGAACATCAAACATATATATAGTGTGTGTGTGTATGTGTATACAGGGGGGATGTGTGGGAGGGAGCCGGAGTGAATGCTGTTAAAGCAATATCGGACAGCTCAGTGTTATTCCCTGGGGATGAGCAAGCTGTGCTTGATAGGGGAGGAAAGAACAGGAGCTAAACCTCCATCGACATCGATTAACATGTCTGAAGTAAAAAAGACCAAGCTAATTACAGATGAGAGGCGGGTGAATAGGCCTATTATGCACACAATGGTGAAATTGATGTATAAAGGCAGATATCTCCTCAATGGTAGTTTTTACACTGAGGATGTTAGCACAGGCTAACAAAAGCTAAGTGGGTAATATATTTTAAGTTCTGGAGATCACAATGTCTGTCTATTCTTTTATAACTACACCTGGAACTTGTATTTTTAGGATAATTTGATATGTATATATGTATATGTATACACAAAAAAGAAGAGCTGATGTTTCACACTTTTATAAGGAACGGATCAGTAGATCAGTTCTATGATCCTCTCTGGATAAAAGAGAGCAATGCAAAAATCACCCAAGCTGTTTCTCCTTACGGTTGCTTCTCAAGAAGAAGAATTTGCCATGAAATGTAAAGAGAGAATTGTATAAGGCTTTAAAAATTAAAAAGGCAATAAAAAGGACAATCCTAGAGAACAATTGGAATAGCTTTTTGAAAGACATACGAAAGAGACTGCTTAAAATATAAAGGCATTTATTTGTCGATTGCCATCTGACATTCTTTCTAGGACAACCAAAGAAGTTACCAAATTTCCATTTGTGTGATGCACAATGCAAGAAGATTGTGCACAGAGGACAACCTTCAGTGGTTAAAAAAAATATTTCAAAACTTGGATAGTCTCACATTTTATTTTTAAAGTTTTGCTTCTAAAAATGTATTTTGTTCAAGATTCAAAGTATTTTGAAAAAAAGAAAGCTAATCACTACTTTTTCTGTGGTCCAAAGCATACCTATCTTTCAGATCCAAAGCCTTGCACAGTCATAGCATCTAATTTGGCTTTAGAGATGGTTCTGTCAGTTTTATATCACAGTGGCTGTATTTGCTTCATACATTTTCATTAATAATTTGGACAATTTTGTCCTCTATCTGTGACTCTTCTATATTTTATTACTACATTGTTCACTATTTTTCTTTCCAGAACAGTTTTATTAAGAACAAAAATAGCAAGAGTGCTTAGACTTATATACTGCTTCACAGTGCTTTATTTTTTTATTTTATTTTTCAAATGTATACTCCGCCCTTCTCCTTGTTAGGACCCAGGGCGGCGCACAGGCATTATTAAAAAACCATAACAAAATGCATTATTAAAAACAATTAAATAAGTCCCGTACTAAAAAACCCATTTAAAACCCTGAGAATTAAAATTTATAGATAAAAGTCAGAAACGGGTGGCTATGCTAGGCCGGGTTGTTGGGATAAATACGTCTTAAGACGCTGGCGGAAGAGGCGGAGGTCCAAGGTGGTGCGTAGGTCGGGGGGTAGGTCGTTCCAGAGGGCTGGGTCCGCCACAGAGAAGGCCTTTCCCCTGGGCGTCGCCAACCGGCATTGCCTGGCCGACGGTACCCGGAGAAGACCCTCTTTAAGTTGTTTACTTTAGAGCCCTCTTTAAGTGGTTTACAGAGCATATTGCCCACAACATCCTGGGTCCTCATTTTACCAACTTCGGAAGGATGGAAGGCTGAGTCAACCTTGAGCAGTGAGAGTTGAACTGCCAAACTGCAGGCAGCTGGCAGGCAGCAGAAGTAGTCTGCAGTACTGCATTCTAACCATTGTGCCATCACAACTCAATAGTCATGCATTGTCACAGAAGTAAGTACATCTTGTGCTCTGTATATTTTGAGATAAACCAAGGTAAAATGAATCTTTTTTTGGAGGGCAAAAGTTAAATGTGCAGCACCAGAGGAAGATTTCATTATCTCTGGTTCACTGTCATTTAATGTCTGCAGTTTATAGGTTTCAGTGTAGACCAGTGGTGTCAAATTTGATTTCATCGAAGGCCACATCAGGCTTGTGTTTGGCCTTGGGGGGCCAGGGTAAGTGTGGCCAGCTCAATGTCACTTGTGTCGGGGGTGCCTGGCTCAAGTGCTGTGCCACTGAAAATGGGCTCCCAACCTCCGTTTTGGCTGCGATTGTTTCCTGCAATCCTCTGCCAGCTAAAGTGGAGCTTGGGAGGGCCACCCACAGCCCTCCTGAGCTCTGTTTCAGCTGCGATGGCATCCTACAACCCTCTGCCAGTGAAAACAGAGTTTGTGAGTGCCGCCTGTGGGCCACATCTAAGCACCCCATGGGCCAGATTCGGGTCCTGGGCCTTGAGTTTGACACCCCTGCTGGAGACCAAGGGAAGTCCATAAAAGCTAGAAATTCCATGATCCTGGAACTGAGACAATTCAGCCATCAACAGGCACATAGACAGCAAATGTTTATTGCAGTCAAAGGCTAGTACAATTAAAATACTCAAGGGGTATCTAGTTAAATATTCTAAAATTTAAAAAACAATAGAAAATAAAATGTATGTTAAAATCATAATTTGCCATCCTATCTGAGTTGCATGTAAACAAGAACAAGCTATAATAGTGAAGTGTGAAGGCACAGTTATTAAATGCTAAAATGCAGCCAGGTAATAATAACAAAAAAAGTTAAACAGGTACATAGAGATAAACAACATCTACATATTCAAAAGATACAATCAAAAAGCCAAAAAGGAAACAAAAAGCCCCAAATACTTCCTCACTAGCAATCAACACTTAGATGATCAGAGAGTAACACTAAGGTTAACATTAGACAACAATTGTACCATCACTGACAGGGAAAGCCACTAATTTATAAAATGAGAGCAAACCCACACTCTATTAGCACTGATGATGTTCCCTAGTTTGGTAATGAAATGTCTGCAAGAAAACAACCAGGCTCAGAGATTACTAGAGAACCCACAGTATACTGTATGCCTAGATGATTTTGCAATCATTGTGGTTTTGGCCACTTTTGCTGTTACTTTATGTATATGGGCTTTAGAAGATTTATAAAGCTCTTTTAAAAAGTTAGGCTGCTTGCATAATATCCCTATATTGGTCACAGTCTATCTCCCTAGTGTCTATGAAGTTAGCAGAGGACTTATTGATCATGTGACTAGATGCCAGTGCTACCCATAGACACGTTTGTGTTTTACTCTGATGACTGGTAACTTGAATGGAATATAGATTCCATTCAAATTGCAATTTATAACTGCTTGCTTAGTGATTGAAGTTACAACAGATTTTGATGACCCAGATTCGAAGTTCTGACATTTGCTTGTCGCTGTGGTCATGTATTTTGGGCATTCGGCAACTGGCCCACATTTACAGCTGTTTGCAGCATCCCATGGTCATATAACTGTGATTTACATTTTTTTTCAGAAAACAGGGTTTACTTCCATTTTCTGGCAAAAAAATGCCCCATAGTGAACAATTGATTTACTTAGCATACAACACAAAGTGGTAATTTCAGCAGGAATTTTCAACTCGAAGAGAATAGTTTTTCTTGGATTTCTTTTTGCTTAGACTTTTTGAAAAAAAATATGTTTCTCTTCTGTGGATAAATTCATACATGCTCTGCTTTTCTGTATTTTTCCTCATTAATAGCTTAGTGACTAAGCTTGAGAGCATAAACATTATTTTGAAAGAATTTACTTTCTCTGAATTAAATCAGCCTGACATGGAGTATGAGAACATATAACATCTAGTCAGATTTGACTTGATTTTGTGAGCAATGGGGGGAATTACTATAAGTTTCTAAATGTGTAAATTAGAAATTAGAGATGAACTGAAAAACCTAAGTTTTTAAATGTACAAAATTAGAAATTGAAATGGATTCACATACATATGCTCAGATGGAAAATCAAAATGTTAATTTTAGAAGAGATAACCATTTTCTTTTTTAGATGCTCTGAATATAATTGTCTAGAGTTTTCTTTGTTTCATTATTAGCTTTCATAATATTTTCTTAATTTAAGAGAGCCAACATATTTTATACACTCTTATTTCAAAATTCATAAATCTTCTTTTTTTAAAAAAAAGTCTTCATTGTGGAGAAGCATCTTAATTATAAAAGAAAGACTATAAGTCTTTCTATAAGCTATCGTGGAGGAATTTGAAAATAATTGCCAAGGGAGAATTTTTAGTTTCCTCCTACCTATGTTCCATATGATTAGATCTGGAGGCCAAATGCTATCTCTTTCCTAGTTTCTCGAAATCTGTTTAGAGAGTCAAATTATAGGTTAGGTGACACATTTTTACAATATTAGCATATTCCAAAGATTAGCACTGTTTAGCAATTAAGCAAAACTAAAAAGAAAAAAAAACTTGCTTAAAAATGATTATTACAAAAAAATATATCTTACTGAAAATTCTGCTTGGAACTTGGGGTTAGCATCTGGTTTTTGATGATGTATTTTTTCTGATTCTAATTTTAAGGTAAAATGAAGCAATTACTCTTCCACTACTGTCCACCAACTCCCTGTATTAGAATAAAGTCCACTAGAAGTCCATGAATAAGGAATAGATTAGTATAACTCACAATTCACCTGCATGTACAGGAAAAGTGAGAAAATTCAGGGATTTATTTTTTTGCAATTCAATACCCATCTGTGATTCCACTGCGTACATTTTGAATTTTGATAACACTAATATTAATATTTTTATAACAGCAAAATAATTTACTGATATAAACAAATTTATATTTATAGTGTGTAAGTGAAAGTAATTAATTTTAGCAATGTTTAACCATTTAGTTTACTTTTGTTAAAGCCTAGCATTAGGGAGAAAATACTACCATTTAATTTACTTACAAAGTAATGTACAAAATATTTTTTAAGAAAACAATCCATATGAAAAGTATTGGGAAGGGTTAGTTCATTTTATCCAAGTTGCCAATGCTCATTGCCAAGAAGAAAGATACAAAAACCTGCATTAAATGCTAATCCTAATTCCCCATGAAAGTAAATTTGGTGTAAAATCTTAAAAGAAACAATAGAGATACATATAGAGAAATGACAAATGAATAGGTAGATTTTAGAAAAACCAGTTAAACTTATGATTAGACATAAGATGCATAAGGTAAAGATTCCCCATGCACATATGTGCTAGTCGTTCCCGTCTCTAGGGTGCAGTGCTCATCTCTGTTTCAAAGCCAAAGAGCCACTGTCCGAAGACGTCTCCGTAGTTATGTGGCAAGCATGACTAAACGCCACAACACACGGAACACTGTTAACTTTGCACCAAACGTGGTTCCTATTTTTCTACTCACATTTTTAACATGCTTTCGAACTGCTAGGTTGACAGAAACTGGGACAAGTAACGGGAGCTCGCTCAGTTAGGTGGCACTAGGGATTCGAACCACCGAAATGCTGACTTTTCTGATCGACAAGGTCAGCCTCTTAGCCACTAACCTACCGCATCCCTAAGATGGATAATGAATAGAGCAAAAAAATACAAGAAGATGGTTTATGTTTTCTTCATTGACTAAAGCAAGATTTTTGATTCTGTAACTCATGTTTTATATGTGAAGCATCTAAATATAAAGAGTGTAATAGAACATTTGATTATTTTTCCAAGGAATCTTTACAAAGAACAAGAAGCTATTATAAGAACTAAATTTAGAAAAACAAAAGGGGTTCAGAATAGAGAAAGGGGTCAGACAAGAATGCTATTGTCCACATAAATGTTTAAATTATTCAGCAAATATATAAATGACAGGACTATAAGATATGAGAACAGGAATCAAAATTGGAGGTCAAAACACTAAACTTTGAGATATGCAGACAACACATTTTTTTTTTGAAAACAGAAACAAAGCAGGAAAAATAACCTTATAGAATCTGCTATGAAATGAAAATAGAAGGTGGGTTAATAGTGAGTATTAATGTGCCAACAGTAATGCCAACCATTAAGGTTACTAAGAGTACATCTGATTGCAAAGAAGTGAAAACAGTAGACAATTTAGGAATGTTAAGAGAAAAGTAAGACGAGTTCATGAAAAGATAAGGACATTTCCAAGATCAGATTAGTAAAAGCAGCAGATGACATGCAACTATGAAACCTAGAAAATAAAAAGAAAATAAGTCACTTTTGAATATTTATTTAGACATACTTACTAAAAGTATAATGAATTGTAAAAAAACCCCAAACTTGTCACTGTAATCTGAGACAGTGAGACTGCATTTATATAAAAGGAGTTTAAGGACAATGAAAGCAACCTTATCTAAGCCATCCTAATTTATTTATTTATTTATTTATTTGGATTTATTGACCGCCCCCTCTCTCCGAAGAGACTCGGGGCGGTGTACAAGAATTGTTTCAGTCTACCCTAAACGAATGAGTAGACTGAATGAAGCTTAGTCATTCCTTAGGGAGGAATCTAAGCAAGCAGGAAGGGATGGTACAGTGACAAGAAAATCATCAGCATATCGGACTAGACATAAAACTACAAGCAGTCCTCGATTTATAAGAGTTTGTTTAGTGAAGCTACAACAGCACTGCAGAATTGACTTATGA
Organism: Rhabdophis nuchalis; assembly: GCA_039707465.1. Classification (NCBI taxonomy): domain Eukaryota; kingdom Metazoa; phylum Chordata; class Lepidosauria; order Squamata; family Natricidae; genus Rhabdophis; species Rhabdophis nuchalis. Next base: position 39,115,324 of record CM077649.1, on the reverse strand, counting down.
CCATTTTTCACATATATATGACTGTTGCAGCAGCCCCATGGGCATCTGATTTATATTTGGATGCTTGACAACTGACTCACATTTATGATGGTTGCAGTCCCTGGCCTCATGTGGTCACCTTTTGAGACCTTCTGACAAGCAAAGTCAGTGGGGAAGCCAGATTCACTTAACAGCCATATTACTTATTTAACAACTGCAGTGATTCACTTAACAAATGCGGTAAGAAAAGTCGTAAAATGAGGCAAAGCTCACAACAAATTTCTCACTTAGCAACATGAATTCTGGGCATAATTCTGGTCGTAAGTCAAGGACCAGCTGTATTTGCAGGCTTTGCGAGATATGATCAAATTGGATGGGGGAATCACAAAAGCCCTGGAGAAGTGGTGTCCATGTGTACTGGGAAAAAAATTGGTAACATTTTAAAGTGTGATGATTTACATAGTTTTAAAATATTTCCTGCTTCAAAATGTCTGGAAATTATGCCAGTCTTTTTGACGTTGATTAGGTTGAAATGACTTTCAGACTGGGGCTACAGGTTGTCTACTGATTCTTGAAATATAACTGATCTTTACAAAACAACAAAACGTGCTTATATAATTTAATCAATCCAAATATTTATTCTAACAATAGGCATATAGTACTACCTGTGCATGTGTGTAATCTTTAAAGACTAGGGACTGACTTCCAAAAGATAGAATTTGCTTTTAAATGAAAGAAAATTCATTTAAGAGATTTTTAAAAATCTGTTTGATTCTTCAAGAGATGCATGGCTTTTTGAAAGTTTAAAAGTACATGTAGTCCTTAAGTTACAATCGTTAGGGAGCCTGCTCATTAGGTTGGAAAGTCAGGATAGCATTAAATGAACTGCCTCAAGTAATGACTGGCATGGGGAGGAGGCCCAAGTACTGTGGCATCCAATTGAAGCAGGATGGCAGAAGACAGGTGGGGGGTTCTGAAGCATTCCTGTGATCTATTGTAAGGTGAATGATTGAAGGGGCACTGCAGCTTTCATAACTTTGGAACAGAATCACATGTAGTTTTGGGGTATCTGCTATAACATTGAATGATCATTAAGTGGCCTGTCGCTTCTCAAGGATTATGTGTACAGAATGCAAGCCACATCTGAGCTGAGGAAAAGACAATCTCTGAATCTCAGTAGGATGGTCTTCTGTTCATAGGTTATAGCAGAAGTAGTATTCTGCCGGTTTGCCCCAGTTTGGGCAGACCGGTAGTGGCAGCGGGAGGCTGCACCCACCCATCCAAATGGCACTACGGGCGTTCTGTATATGCACAGAAGGTTCTTCACATGTACAGAAGTGCCACGTGCGCTCCCAGTTCTGAACCAATAGCAAAAATAATAGCATTTCATGCCTTGGTTGTAGATGATAAATATATAGTAGTACTATGAGCAAACAGGCTGAGAAAGTTGAAATGTTTCTCTTGGGTTCATAATATCTATAAAATGCCTAGCCTATGGGAGCATTGCCCCAAGAGGCTTCTTAAGAGCTGTCTTAAAATTAAAAATGAATAATGATGTTTATGACCATTATAATCTGTTCTCCTGGAGTGTTAATAGCTATGAGATTATCAAGAGCATCTGAGAAATGCAAATTACTTTTGGCAGGATGGGGAATTCCACAGGGCAACTGCAAGTTGTAAGAAGCCTTTTTGTCAATCATAAAGGTGGCAGAGGGGAGAGATGGTGAGGACAATCAAACGCTAATAACTTTAAATTAAAACATTAAGAAAAATGGCATTTGAGGTTAATGTGTGCATTTATGTACTGTATAAGTAGGGCTGACACATTCAATGAAGAGGCTAGAACCATAAATTAGAAGAAACACAATTCTAGCTATTCACATTGAGAAGTATAATCTTAATCCTTCTTTCTTTCTGGTACCCCATGACTTCTTTGCTTCCCTTTTTCTCAGCTCAAGTACTTTTTGGAAAAGCAAGAATTTGCTTTAAAAATATTCCAATATTTTAACAGAGTTGGAAGGGAGTTTTATATCGGAAAACATTGAACCAGCGACATAAAATACCTATAACTATTATAACTTGCTATTTTTTTTATTAAACACCTTCAGCACTAGTTTTGTCTTCCACGAACAGAGTCTTCCATGAACTGAAGAGAGAGAGAGAGATTTTAGACTACAGGCAATGCTTGACCTAAAACTGTAATGGATCCCCTACCCATTATGGCCATAAATCTTGATGGTTGTAAAGCAGATCTTCATTTGACTGTCATGATTTTACAAACTTCATTAAGCAAATCACCATGGTCATTCAGTGAATCCACAGTCCTTAAGCAAACATAATGGTCTTTAAGCAAATCCATTATTTGCTGTGAGGTGTTTTTGCTGAAAATTGGACATAAACTCTCTATTTTCTGCAGAAACAATATTAATTGCAATCACGTAAATGGAATGCTGCAAATGCAGGCTAGTTACCAAGCGCCCTAAATACAGTCACATGACCACTGGAGGATGCCAAACTTTTTAGCTTTGAAACCTGGTTGTAAATACATTTGTAAGGTCTCTCATCATTATGAACAGCCATTAACGTACTGGTCATAAGTTGAGGACTACCTGTATTTTTCCTATTTCCCCCTCCCCATCTGCTTTTAAATGTGGCTGTGGGAATCATACAAAAAAAAAAAAGGAAATTTGTTAACAATCTTTTGTCCCCTCTTTTATTGATGAATGCTTTCATAAGAACAAAGATTGTTCCATAATTGTGTTCAGTAATCTGTTGCAGTCTAAGGTATTTAATAATAAAAGACAGCATAAATAAAGAAGTATGACTAAAATTCACAGAAGTGGAAAGAAACACAAATTCCCAAAAACTGAACAGTAGATTATGAAATTAATGGAAGTGACAGAAATGGTAAAACTGACTACTTTGATTAAAGACAAATGCCTAACTAGCTTTGTTTCCACTTGGAAACTACCTTTGAACTTTTGTCCTTGAGAAAGATAACAAGGAAGTTTTGATTTTAGGTTTAAGGATTAGATCTGTTTTGATTACAGAAATATTGTGCATTTTTATATCGAGGTTTAAACAGAGAAATAGGTTATTTTGTTATATAATTCTAATGTTATTGTTTAATCTGCATTTCTATATGAAGTTTTTATGCTTTTGTTTTAATTTAGAATTAGAGGTTCTATTATACTGTATATTTATATTTACTAAAAACTGGAAATATTTTTTAAAATTTTTTTACAATTTTTTCTTTTATGTTATTTTGTGTTTTATTTCTCTTTGAAACTTAATGAAGTTGATTAAAGAAAAAATATGACAAAACATGATGTGTTTATAGTAATGTAGTTCATAGATAGTTGCCACCACATGACTTACGACTAAATTTTCACGAATTTATTGAGATACAGATAGTCTTCAACTTATGACCACAATTGAGTCCAAAATTTTCTACTTTTGTAAGTGAATTTTATCTCATTTTACGACCTTTCTTGCCACAGTTGTTAAATGAATCTGGCTTCCCCATTGACTTTGCTTATCAGAAGTATGCAAAAAGTGATCACATGACAATCATATATACCCGGGATGGCGAACCTAAGGCACATGTGCCACAGGTGGCACACGCAGCTATTTGTCAGGGCATGTGAGACATTGTCCTGTCAGCTGGCCAGCATGCATGTGCGTGCTGGCCAGCTGAGTTTAGCCTTTTTAAAAGCCATTTTCACCCTCCCCAGGCTGCAGAGGCTTTATAGGAGCCTGTGGAGGGCAAAAACAGCCTCCCCCGGCCCCTGGGCCCTCCGAAGGCTTTAGGAGCTTCCCTGAAGCCTCCAGAGCATAAAAAAACAGCCCTACAGGCAAACCAGAGGTTCAGGAACGGACTTCCGGTTTGCTTGTAGGGCAGGTTTTAGCTCTCCGGAGCCTTCAGGGACCTTCAGGAGGCTTTTCTGAAGGTTCCAGAGGACTAAAAACTATCCTACGAGAAAACTGGAAGTGACTTCCCATTTGCTCATAGGGCCATTTCTAGTCCTATGGAACCTTCAGGGAAGCCTCCTGAAGGCTCTGGAGGATGAAAAATGACCCTATGAGCAAACAGAAAGTGACTTCCGGTTTGCTCATAGGATCATTTTTTGTCCTGTGGAGCCTTCAGGGAAGCTCCAGAGGGCTCCAGAGGGCTTAAACCGGTCCTATGAGCAAATCGGAAGTCTGTTCCTGAATTTCTGATTTGCCCATAGGGCTGGTTTCTTGTGCTCTGGAGGCTTTAGGGAAGCTCCTGAAGCCTCCGGAGGGTCTCTGGGAGGGGGGGGGGTAAGGTTGTTTTCGGCCTCCCCAAGCGCCTATAAAGTCTCTGGAGCCTGGGGAGGGACAAAAAACCCTTCAAAAAAAGGGGGGATCGTGCCTGTTATGCGCGTATGCATGCATGCATGCACTCTCCCCACTTATGGCATACGAGCCAAAAAAGGTTCGCCATCACTGATATATACTGTATGAGTTCCCAAGTATCTGAATTTTGATCACGTGACCATCACGTCATAAATGTGAAAAATGGCCATAACTCATTTTTTTCAGGGCCATTATAACTTTGAAAGGTGATTAAATGTCTACTGCAAGTTGAGGACTACCTGTACTAATAAGAACAAAACCCATCAATAAATAATGCAGGTGATGTTATTAGTGCTATTGTTTATTGCAGTTCTGTTTTGAACAGTATACCATGTGTTTTCATTGAGATTTAGAAGAATTTAATGAGTCTATTCAGAGAGTCATATCTTCACAGTTTTTTTCATAAATATGGTATGATCTGAATATATGCATAATATTTTCAGATGTTCAAAAGCCTAATGTGAGCTAAGACAACTAAACAACATCCAGGGTATTATATTTATACTTAACTGGATTGAATGATAAATTAACATTCAGAACCTTAAAATACTTTTAAACAATTCATTTCTCTTTAATTCATCCATATCTCCCTTTTTATCTTCTTAATGTATTAACCCATATGCCTTGTTTCTGGCATTTCTCTGCCCCCAAATAACAAAATTGTATGCTTGAACAATATCAGCTCAGGATTTTTTCCCCCCTGTTGAATCTGTCGTTTGAAATATTAGCTAACTCTATGTAGAATACTTTAGCTGACCCACCTATTTTTCATTTTTAATAGAGTTCTTCGAAAACATTAAATTTTTATTCCGGATATCCATTGTAAAGAGGAACACTGTACAACAGAACAAAATCATTACAATATATTTGTAAATGTCTAGATAAAAGTAAAAGTTCCCCTTGCACATATGTGGTAGTCGTTCCTGACTCTAGGGGGTAGTGCTCATCTCTTTTTCAAAGTCAAAGAGCCAGTGCTGTTTGAAGACTTCTCCGTGGTCAGGGGGCTGGCATGACTAAATGCCGAAGGCGCATGGAACCTGTTATCTTCCCACCAGATGTGGTTCCTATTTTTTTTACTTGCATTTTTACATGCTTTCGAACTGTTAGGTCAGCAGAAGCTGGGACAAGAAAGGGGAGCTCACTCCGTTACGCAGTGCTAGGGGTTCGAACCACCGAACTGCTGACCTTTCTGATCGATAAGCTCAACGTCTTAGCCACTGAGCTACCGTGTCCCTAATATAATAATATTAATATAAGCCATTGAGCCTCCGTGTCTAGGATAACGTTTATTCTTAACAAGGTTTGGTACAAGAACAGTCAGGTTTTCTGAAGACATAACATTTTCCATTATCTGCTTTCTGGTTTTTGTTTTCACATTGCAGGTAGCTGTGACTTTAAATTCATATACTTGGGATTTTCCATTTTGGGCTGTTTTAAACACTGTGTCCTTATTTTTTTTTAAAGGTTAATTTTATGTAATTTATCTGATGGTAGGAATGACATCTTTTTAATTTGAGCCTATTTCATCAAAATAAGACTTGTCACAAGACTGGTTTCTGACTAATTCTTGGTCAGAATTTAAAGTATTATGAAATGAAAAAAACTTGATCCCTGTAACCCAATGTACAGAGAAATCCTACTGTTCTAATAAAGACTTCTTCATTCTCCATCTGAGCATGTAAATTATTGTTCAAGAGTGAGGTTTCAGATTATGCTTTATCTTATAAATGAAACACTCCTCCCCTATATTTTTTTTTAAAAAATAATAGAATAGTCAAAGGGCACATCTACTTCAGATCTCACCCAGGAAAACAGTGTTAAATGACACCCATCATTGAAAGAAAAAGTAATTTTCTCAGTGCAGTTTGGGTTGTCAATCAACTTATCATTTCAGTGGGTTTTTCCCCCCTACACACCAAGGTATAGCAGCCAGCCACATGTAATTTTGCAGTTCTAAAAATAAGTGAAATAGTGGGGGAAATAGTTATAACAAAAACAACAGTGTTTTGTGGTAGCTTAAAGACAGATATGTGTATTATTACATTAGTCTTTTTTAGGATGAATAAAGATTCTGAGTCATTAATCAGGACTTGTACACCTTTCCCTAAAGCAGGGATGTCCAAACTTGGGAACTTTAAGACTTGTGGACTTCAACTCCCAGAATTCCCCAGCCAGTATGCTGGCTGGGGAATTCTGGGAGTTGAAGTCCACAAGTCTTAAAGTTCCCAAGTTTGGACATCCCTGCCCTAAAGACTTGAAAATATCATTGGGCGTAGTCACTTTTCTGGAGCCTTAATAGTCCCATTTGGGGGAAAAAACATTTGCATATTTTTGTATGTATTTTGTTGTGAAGCTTTATCTTTATTTATAAAGATAAATAAATAGGTGCCCCGGGTTCATAATGTTAAGTTGGTACAAAAAAACCCCTTATGAGTTATCGAGATCTTTATTGGTAACATCCAATACATGATTCATTTACATCCAATTTATATGGATGTAAATGAATCATGCTCAACATCATATCTGAGTAGATTTATGCACAAAAAAAGTTGCTACTAATAGGAACCACCGACTGCCAAAATGGCTCCCCTCTGCATAATTTTATATTGAGTTCTTTTTTTAGTTAACCAAGTCTGTGCAAAGAGAGAAAATCTATATAATATAATTTTAATAACATTATAATTAATTATATTCTGAGATAAAAGTTCATTGAAGGGGTCTGGAAGGCTTAGCGGGACTGTGATTTCTTTATTTTTTGTGGAATCAGGTTCCCTTAATTTTAATGGATTTTTCTTATTGGTATTTCCCCTCATTCGCTACAGGGTCATAGCTGTTGTGAATGATGCTTTGTACAACTAAAGCCTGATGAGGTCATTCATGGCTGTGTCTATGTAGGGCCAGTCTGCTTACCGATGCTACTAAGATGGTTCTGATTTTACGTGCCCATTTGCCCTCCCTTTCCAGAGACATACAGACCTAAATAGTAGTAGGCAGAAATAAGCAAAAGAGGAAATGAATGAAATAATTATTTTTAATATATTCAGAGCTACTTCTGTTTTCTATGTTTCTTTGTTTGTTTTTGTTTTTCTGCCTTTTTTCATGTTGGTTTTTCTATTGGTATAGAGAAATGATGAAAATGTTGACCTGCTATCTGTGGTGGGTCTTTGTTCAGAGAAATATATTTAATAGGAAGCCTTTGTTTACATGATAGAGCAAGAAGCTTACAGGAGGGACCTGTCACAGAGCATTTGGGATTTGGTTAATCTTCTTAGAAATACATTAATCTGGCGGATCAGATGCTGTCAACAATACTATCTGCCCTTACTATGCTTCCTTGTCATTCCTACCTTCTGTTCCTACCCTTTGCCCTTCGTGTTCTCTTTTCCCAACTATGAAAATCAGTGGGTAATGAGAAACAAGAAGATTAAAGGCAAATTAACAAGTGAAATATTAAGCCTGGATCTAAAATGAAATTTAGCATGTATTTAGGATGTTTATATTTAAAGTTCTGAAGACTCTCAGGCAAAGGGTATAGAAAGCTACATCCTCATCATCTCTCCTAAATCTACAGATGTATTGTAGTATAAAATCAGAGTCTCTTTCGGGACTTAGAATTCAAGCATAGTAATTTGGTAATTCTCAGGACTGGGTTACTAAACTGCAATTGTAGGTTTGCTTGCCCCTTTGGTAACAGCATCAAAAGCCAAGTCTTGTTTTCTGCTGGTTCTATTTAAGGCAGATGTAAAGGAATCACAAGTCTTAGAGATCCACTCAGGCCTATTGGTTTCTTTAACAAAATAAAATTTATTTTGGCGTAGGACTTGTCATTTGGCTTTATGCCTCGCTATCCGCCTGGTATTTTTATATCCATGTTTTTGGCTCATCTCTGTGTCATTTCTTCCCTGCTCTATTTCATGCATGCATATTTATGTTCCATATTTTGACTGCTCGCACAATTTTTGTTTTGTTGTTCTTTGTTGTGTTTGACCTGTGACTCATGCCAGCTGATAACGGCTGTTTTAAGATGTTTCCTTACAAATATTTTGAAGCCTATTATTTTACTATTGTAACAGTTTTTATGTTAGCGTGGTGAAATATTTTTACATCTTCCAAGGTTTGGGGATAATTTTATGATATTATTCTACAGGATATAAAACTCAAATTCACACATTGGGCAGATTTTTATCTTTTCTAGTCTGGGGACTTGCACTAGATGGGCATATGGTCTTCTGACTTTAGTTAACCATAATAAGAAAAACATTTTTATTATACTTTGTAGAGTATAAGAGCTTAGCATATTGTTATACTATTAAACAGTAGAGGTTTAATAAAAGTGATTTGTATTGTTTGTGTGCTTTATCAGATAACCAGCATCTTTTCTCATTGACAACCAGCAAAAATATATACTTATCAAACCTATATTCCGAAACTGGAATCTGTGGTCAAAGACAATAACTTACAGCAGTTAATAGGAGATGTTGCTTAAATTTCCTATGCAGACTTTCAGCCCTATCGAAAACTGTTTTCAATATGCACATACAGTATAGGATTGTATTATCAATCTGGTAAAAAAAAAAACTATTGTCTTTATTAGTCACTTTTATGTGGCAGTTAAACAAGCATTTAAGAGAAAAGTATAAGGAAATAGTTATAATATACATATAAATCATAGTATAATAAATCAGGTTGATATTTCTTATTTACCTTTCATGGATTGGAATAAATAAAACCCAGGCTTATTTTCATGAGATAAGAATTACTTATTATTTTTTATTTATTAGATTTTTATTCCACCTTTATTACTTTATAAATAACTCAAGGCAGCAAACATACACAACACTCCTTCCTACTCCTATTTTCCCAATAACAACCCTGCGAGGTGGGTTGGGATAAGAGTGACTTGCTCAAATAAGATTGGCCCAGTAATAATGCCAGACCACTTCATAAGTGTGTTGTAAGTAAGGCTGGGTGAATTTTTTGTTTATATCTCTATTAGATTTGGCTAAAACACTGGTAGGAAATTTTAGAGCCAGTCCAAGCCAAGCCTGCAGAAGTTATATAGGTACAGAAGTTGATGTGGCCTCACAATACAAAAGGCTAGCTTCGTACTACAACATTTATTTTATTTATTTTATTAAATTTATACCCCACCCTTCTCCTAAAAAAGGACCCAGGGCGGCGCACAGGCATCATTAAAAAACATACACAGTACAAAATCCAAAATTTTAAAAACTAATTAAATAATTCCCTGTGCTAAAATACTAACACTCTAAAATTTAAAATTATCCCTATAAAATCAGAAACGGGGTTATGCTAGGCCGGCTTGTTGGAATAAGTAAGTTTTAAGACGTTGGCGGAAGAGGCGGAGGTCCACGATGGTGCGTAGATCAGGGGGAAGGTCATTCCAGAGGGCAGGGCCCGCCACAGAGAAGGCTCTTCCCCTGGGCACCGCCAACCGGCATTGCCCGGCCGACGGTACCCTGAGAAGGCCCTCTCTGTGGGAGTGGATCGGTCGAAGGGCATGTATGGGGCAAGAGGCGGTCGCGGATATAGCTAGGCCCCGAGCCATGGAGCGCTTTGAAGATGGTCGTCAGCACCACATTCATGTTGGGAGCACCGAAGTGCTTCCGGGTTGAAATGATTGAACAATGACATCACTATTGTCTGCTGGGCTCCTTTCATGTCCCCGATAAGTTGGCTACTAAAGTGATACCCATCTATCTACTTGAGGTCACCCACTTTTGAACTGCTGGTTTGGCAGGTGCTGAAGCCTGAGACAGGAGCTCACCCCATCCCATAGCAGCAACCAGATCTCGAACAAGAGCTTGCCAATCATCAGTCCAGTGTCCTAACCCTCATGAGCCACTGAGCTCCTTGGCTAGTTTCCTGCTCCTCCTCTATATTTGTATTCCTTGGTCAATCTTTGCAGGTATGGACAAATTCTTGATTTCTCTTTTTCTCCAAACAAGAGGTGCAGATGTCACTATCTTTATGCTACTGTTGGCAAGAAGAATACAGTGTTATTCCACTTTCCTAAAAAAAAAAAGCAAGGAAGAAAAGTAGTAATACAACATTTGTAGAGAGGTATCTGTTTCTGCCATTCAATTATTTTATACTGTTTTAAAAATCTATAACCATTAATACTTAATAGTGCTGGAAAAATGGAACGAATAAAACTTGCTTTAAAAAAGCAGCTGATGTGATAGGAAACATCATCCTACCTCTCCTTTTCACCACCATATAGCAAAAACCCCTTATTTATTTTACTAGTATTATTAATCATTATGAAAATTTATATACAATACAATACAATAACAGAGTTGGACTGCCAATATGTACTAGTATGCCATAGCTGACTGGTTTTTTTCCTGGTTTCGCTGCAGAAAGCTACAGGTATCAAGCACACAGGGGCAGCTTATTTGTAGATGTCATTCCAGCAGAAGAGAAATGCTGAGTTCAGTAATTTTGCAAACTCCTGCATCTTGGCTTCAGCCCAGAAAGGAGTAATGAGCCACTAATAACCTTCCCCTTCCTAGTAGCCCAGCATTCTAAAGCTCCTCTGCTAACACATCACAGGTTTCTTGGCATTAGATGTGTAGAAAGGCAAAGCTGAATCCATAAATTTGGGGGAGGGGCAGAGATTTGGATTTTGGAACAAAATTACTCGGATGTTAAGCAGGAAGAAGGATACCTTTAATTACTTGTCTTTCTTCAGCATACATATCAGAGGTAGGTTCCTTCCGGTTCGGGCAAGTAGGTAATAACTCAGGCAGCCACCCCCCCGAATTGGTTCTATTGGCAGCGCTATAGACACTGTCATCTTGCTTTTTGCTTCTGCACATGCGCAGAACCAAGTTTTTACTAGTGTGCATTGCAGCAGAGCAAAATGTTTTGATGGACTTCTGACAAGTACCAAGGAACAGTGGCGGATTAAGGCTCACTGGTGCCCTAAGCACTAACAAATCTTGGTGCCCCTCCTTTGTAGATACTGTATAAATCTTCATTGTTTTTTTTTTCCAACTTTGTGGTGCCCCCCTTTGGCCCTGATGCCTTAAACACGTGCTTAGTCTGCTTAATGGTTAATACACCACAGCCAAGGAGGGAAGAGAAGGAGAAAACTTCCTTCTTTTCTCTCCTGGAAATTGATGTTCTGGAGTTGTCCTAAATGATAAACTGAACTTTAAAGGATTAGAAAGATTGGCAGTGAAGCTAAATTGAAATGATATTTCAAAACTTCATTGAATTTGGCAGAGAAAAAGATGGAAGATTTCTCAATGCAGATGAAGAAGAAATTCTGCAATATTTTCAAGGACACAATTCTTAGTAATGCCATTAAAAGTCTAAAGGAAGAAGTTCCTTTGGTGTCCTATCTGAGATTTAACTCAAGTGTGGGAATCCAGGAATCATTAAAATTTATGATGAGATTGTAACTAAATAGAAAACACATTCACACATGGTAACTTCAGAACGAAGCTAAGTACAAGAACATTACTTTGTATTATTAAAAATTCATCTGCAATTCTTATTTCTTTGAAAAAATTGAAAAACATTTCCTTTAATAAGTTGAATGAGAACAATTATTACAAATTAAGGCACATATATGTGTCCCAGGATAATGTTGCAAGATCAAATCTGAGTCAATCACCAGAACTAGAGGTTTACTCTTCTGAGCTTTCGGACTCATGCTAGAACCCATCTTCAGGGAATTTCTCTCTACTGCATTTTATTCATTCTGGTGACTAGTTCTTGTGTTTTAGTTTAAGGACAGGTAGATAATTGTCATATTAATCAACACCCATTAGCTCTGGTCTTCTTGTATCCATCCTTTTATCACATTGATAGAAAAAAAATGTACCTCTTTGTAGATTGATAGTTCCCTAATCCATTTAAACTGGTCCGTTCTTTTTGTTAACTCACAATGCAGAAACTGAAACTTAAAAGGTCAAGGAAGATTTTCTGGATTGAAGTATTTCATTCCAATGATCTTCTTTAATTTCATGGTCCCATTGGATCACAACTCTTAGAATTCTAAGTCAGTTCGGTCAGATTTGGGTACTACTTTTCGGAAAGCAGATTGAAATGGTCAAAATTGTTCAGAATAGAGTTCTTATTTATTGCCTTGCATGCATGAACATGCATATATTGTTTGGGATCTTTCGGTCGTGTCTTTCAGTCAAAGAATATTTAACTCCATCAATAAAACGAATCACTAATGCAAACAAAGGAACCTTGTCAAAATATAATGGCATTTCAGACCAAAATTATATAATTGAAGACTGACAGTTTCAGACCTAAGTGCAATTTCTAGTAAATGCAATTTAATCTCCTGTAAAAATAGAAATTGCTGCAGTAAAAGTGACATTTGAGAAAGATTAAATTGAATGGTCAGTAGTGAAAGTTATACATGCTTTGCTTTTGATTTATTTCAACTCTCTTTGTTCTCAATTTTAGTTTGCTGTGGGTTTTGTTTTTTGCAATGAAACCTCATCTACCTCTGCAGTTGCCACATTCATCCTCAAGGGAAAGTTACATTTCATTTCAGCTTTTAAAAGGTATAATTCTGCATACTATAATTTTTATGCCAGGCTATATAATCATTTTGGCATCCTGCAGGGTGGAAAAAATAAATATAAATACTAGGTTTCATTTTAGCATTGCTAGTTCTGATACCTAATTTCAGTCTTCTGTGTAGTCTGAGTGGATTTTTGCTGCAATTTATGGCAACTATTTTTAATCCTTCTATGTGCGTAAGTTAACTTGTTGGTGGTACATACTTTTATACCATTCTCTTGATGCAGTAAATGGTCTGCATTATACTTGTTTGTTTATTTCCAGCCACTTTTAAGATGGAAATTGTCTGCCAAAGAGCTTGCATCTATAAACATTAAATATGGTGTCTGGGCAGGGGCTGTGCATAAATGAAATTGAAGCAGAAGCTCCATATTTACACTTGTAACACAAATACAAAGAGAAGAATGTAGAAGATAGTTCACGCATGAAGTGGTATAAGCAAATATTTATATCCAGTTGGGGGAAAGCGCTTTTTTCTTGCTGATGTTACAATAGAAGTACTTTAATTATTTACTGCCCTTGTTTGCCTGATCTTCATATTTTTTTTCTGGGAAAAGAGATTTCAGATTCTTCTCTATAGATCTTTTTCTTGACAGAGGTTATTTGATCTTTGTGTAAAGTGTCTATGTGCCAGGTCACCCATCTTCTACCAGTCTGATATCTTGAATGATTCTCCCTCTGTCCCCTCTCCCATATTGACAGAAATTGCTAATCATGCTGTAGACATAATTCCTTATTTCCTTCACAATAGTCTCTCATCGCAATCCAGATTTTTCTAAGATGCAGTATTTGAATATCAGTGAAGTTTTCCATCTATAAATTTCTCATTCATTTCAGCAGGCATTAAACATATAGCGCAATGCACACATTGGTTGAGTTTCTTCTTTTATTTACTTAGGCTTATATGTCACTTCATATTGGAAATGGAGAGATCTTATATATGCATGTGATTTCTGAAGTAACAGTTTACACCTGTAGTGTACAAGAGCATTTGTGATTTTTCACTGCTGATGGTTTAATTTTCTCATAATCAGAATAAACCAACTTGCATGTATCAGTAACATCGGATACTAAAAATAATAAAAAAGCAACATACAGAGGATTTCCATAAATTTGAATTCTTAACTGCCTAGGAGAAGATTGCTAGATCTTTTTGTTTACTATTACCTCAGTTCTGCTCTCCTACTTTTCTGTTGTTTATTTTATTTATTTATTTTTTGAATAACTGAACAGCTCATCTTCTTCAAAGATGGAGTGTCAACATATAAAAACAGTATATAAAAATTTAAATGTTAGAATTAAAATCTGTTCACATTCCCCAACGAAGCAATTTTGCAGGTTATAGAAGTCACTCCCTCTAGCTATTGTGGATCTCCGTGGAGATGGCCTTGACTTTGCCAGCTGGAATGTGCTTTGTTTTGACTGAGGTGCAAATTCCTAGATACAGCTGCAAGGCTCGATACCCCATCCCCCTGCCTATGACAACTTGAGAGCAGGTCGGGAAAGCTTCACGACTTGACAGTTGTCCAGAATGGCAAGGTCTAGTGATGGCTTCTTGAATAGAGAGCACAGCAATGCCTTTCTAAAAGTTGCCAGAAACACCCACTCCAACATGGTTGAATCCACCATTGCTTGGACCCATCCACAATACACTTCGTGGGCAGCCTTAACCAGCCAGGAGGAGCATGGATTTAATCTGCAGGGGGTGGCATTTGCATTCTATGGGACACTGCTTCCTTAAGCCCAACAGAATCACACCATTTCCAGATAAGCTTGCTCTCCGGGCATCTCCACAAGACTTACACCGTGCTTTGTAACTAATGGGATGAAATCCAAGTGATTTTACCCTTCAGAAGCCTGAAAAATTGATCTCCAGGCCACTCTTTCTTATGAAATTCTGGGTGACTCTAAATAGGGCCACTGAGCAACATTATGTGGATACACTAAAAACAGAGTATTGATGCCTCACTGCCCGTAATGCCACAAAGTATACCTTAAGAGCAATGTTCTGTCCAATCAAGTTCATTCTTTGTTTTCCCACAGCATCTAGACATCTTTTAATGCTTTTCAGTTCCATCAACTCCTCTGTGAACCACAAGGAGTAATAGGAGTGATAGGCCAGGAGAGGCTGCATGGACACAATCCTATTTAAGATTCTGGCTGTCTTCCTACTCCAGGCAGTTGCTGCCAGGCAACCTCTCTAGTACCGCGTCACATATTGGCAGGTATTTTCACCAGTTCTCTTAGAAACCAAGATGCATCAGTCACTGGGGACAGACTAACTAAAAGAGTTGAGCCTCCCTGCAGAGGGGGGTAGTGCAAGAGAATCTCAAAAGTCACCAGAGTATGAACTGATCATGACATGGGAACTGGAGAAAGCTATCCTCTCAGATCATGTTGCTACCACTCTGACAAGAAAAACAAGCCAAAAATGACCTGGGAGTTGCCCATGGCCATTATGGAGGCAACTTGTAGAGCAGCACCCTGATGGCTACCAGAGATTCCCAGATGACCACCATTTACTCAGGGGGGAACCCAGGGGCCAAGGTCTTGGCTGATGCCACACCTTAAACCTGGCTGGGCCTATGCCAAAGAGGGCAACCCAGTGGTGCAATTCAGCTGGTTCTATCTGGCTTGGGCAAACCGATAGTGGTGGCAGCGGGAGACTCCACCTACCTTCCCGGACATCATCATATTCCGTTTTTGACGTGCGCATGCATGTAAGGTCCTGTGCATGCACGGAGGTGCGCATGCTCACATTTGTGAACTGGTAGTGAAGGTAAGTTGACTACCTCCCCAAAGCTAGGCAGGGCTTGATAATACCTGCCAGGTTGGCCTGCTCCTCATTTATAATGTCTCAAATAAAGGAACCTTGTTGTCCATCAACTGGCACTCAGCAGCAGGAGTCAAAAATCTTTGCTATTCCTACAATGATTATGAAAGAATGGCATGAAGGCATATTTATAGTTGCTTTGGCTGTTTTAGTGGTCTTATGACACCAATGAGTTACAAGTGAGTGTGGTTTCATCCCTTCACCCTATTAAAGAAAACAGGCCTGTTCTCAGAAAGCACAAAGAGTGCCTTGTTTTCATGCCATTCTTCTGAAGCATTTCTCTCGCCCAATTCATTGTCCATAGTTTTGGCTCCGATTCACTGCCCATTCTTTTGACCTTAGCAATGTTTTCTTAAATTCAGGGTACAAGTTCTGTGTTACCTTCTTTGGAGGCTTTTGGAAGAATCAGGGCTTAATTAATTTTACCACAATTCAGATAGAATGTCCCCTTTTCTTTTCTTGATTGGGGATTTTAAGCTGCATATCTCAAGCTGTTGCTTTAAAACAGGATGATGCCTCTTCATTATTTTGAATCATAAAACTTACTGTGTTTCCTTTTTTCTTAATTACTTAGCAAGTTAACCTAAGTAGATTGTCAGAAATACCACTGAGAATGTTTTCCAAAGGCAAATTGCCAAATAAATAATCCATTCAAACCTCAACTTTTCAGTTAGCATTAGCCATGTATTAGCTCATTATATATTTTATTCTTAACAGTACAATTTAGACTATACATACTATGAATACACAGGAGTAAGAAATTTTCCTAACGTATTGCTCCATTGAGGCTAAAAGGAAGAATCCTTTAAAGCGTGTTCAGAATATATGTTCACCTACAGCTGGGATTGCCATGCATAGCTGCCACTACATTTTATGTACTATAAAATTTGAAATAATGTTTAACCTTAATCACATTTTACTGTGTTCCTTGATTTTCATTACTTGAGCTTGCCAGCTATTTGCATTTTAACCATCAGAGTAATGTAAATAACATAGTGCAAGTTATTGATGTTTCTTTTCTCACATTTAAAATTACACCGATCTTCTAATTCAGCCTGTGTCAATATCTATTCGACAGGTGACAAAGAGAAAGCACTATAGATACTAATTTTGTCCCACTGTTTTGCATATTTGAAACCATTTTGTTTTACATATTCTATTTAGGCTATGGCTTCCAGTCTTGTGTAAAATATAGTTTCACATGAGAGAAGTTGCTGAAGTAATACAAAAAATCTATTAAGAGGCCATCCTTAAAACACACTTAGTCTTAGGTGTAAAATTATCTACCTATACCATAAGTTATTGTAACTTAAGCCTGGAGCCCCACCCTTCTGCCGCTGGAGCTGACCAGTCAGCCAGCCAGCCCGATCAGCTGTTCTACAGGCATCTATAATCAGCTGCTTGTTGGCCGACCCACAGGTCTCCATGATCAGCTGATAGTCGGCTGGCCTGCAGGCAGCCATGATCAGCTGATCATTGGCTGACCTCAGGCAGACGGAATTAGCTGTTTATCAGCTGGTTGTTGGCTCTGTTCTGCTTGTGCTACTCACCACTTCTGATGGCTGCCAATGGGCTCCGTGACACTGTGTGCACCCCACCACCCACCTTCCAAGCTAGGGGTCCTTCCCCACCAGGTATGGCAACCCCAAAGCTGTGTTTGATGCTGTCACTGTTTCGGGAGATTGACACACATATTCTGAAGCCCTAAGAAGACTTATCCTACAGTTTATGAGTTACTGTTTTATAGATACTGGCATGCAATTTAGGATGCCCTGTTGAATGGATCCTATGTCCTATTGCAATTAAAGTAAGAATTTATTTATTTATTCATTATTTATTTATTAGTCAAATTTATATAACCGCACCCTCTCCCCGAAGGGACCCGGGGCGGTGCACAGGAAGTTAAAACAAACAATATAAAATATAAATAATTAATATCGAATTAAATAGGTTATCCCTGTGCTAAAATTTAAAAGTTAAAACATAATCCATTAAAACCCAATTAAAACAATTTATAATACAGACTGAAGGCTAGGTAAATAACTTAGGCCAAACCGGCCTGATGGAACAGGAGTGTCTTTAATTTCTGGCGGAAGGTGCGGAGGTCTGTGGTTGTTCTGAGGTCGGGGGGTAGGTCGTTCCAGAGGCCCCTTCCCCTGGGCGTCGCCCGCTGGCATAGCCTGGTGGACGGCACCCGGAGACGTCCCTCTCTGTGGGAGCGAATCGGCCGCAGGGAAGTATGAGGTAGGATGCGGTCTCGCAGGTAGCTTGGTCCCGTGCCATGGAGCGCTTTAAAGATGGTGATCAACACCTTGAAGCGCACCCGAAAGACCACAGGTAACCAGTGCAGCTCGCACAGGAGCGGTGTTACATGGGAATATCTAGACGTTCCCAAGATCGCCCGCGCGGCCGCATTCTGGATAAATTTGTTACAAAATAAAAATTCTGAAAAACCTTTGAAAGATACACCATTGAACTGAAACTCTTTAGACCTAAATATTAATATTTGGTTTCAATAACTGGGAGGAAAGTAACTTGTATTTATTCGCATAAGGCGGAAAAATTCCATGGTTCCCATATCAGAATAGTCTATGGTCACACTGAGAGCATATGCAACAAAGACAAATTCCCTATTGTCCAATCACACTTGGCCCAAAAAGAATTATATTCTATTTCAAGTTTGTAGGAGTCATGAGAGGCTATCTCAGAGATCTCTCATATGATGTTTTGGAGGAAAAAATAATAATAATCACACTTGGTTTGATGCAAAAATGCAGCCAGGAATCAAATAGGAAACACAGCTGCATTTTTTAATCACTGTCACAGTAAATCCAATAGGACTATCAGAAAATTTTTAGAAATTGTTCCCTGTAATCTGCAAATCTGACTGTATTTAGAATCTCTGGGATATTTGTGTGTTGACTGATTGGTTCTGCTTTCCAGATTACGTACCTTTCATTTTTTACCAATTCAAAATAATTTGATGAGAGATTACTTGTTTTTGAAATTTCTTGCTAAGGGGAACATTTTGGTGAAAATTTCATAGATGAGCATGGCATTCTTGCAATTTTATTTAATTATGTCCAAAAAGTATGATTACCTTGTCTTCTATTTTTTTAATAGTATGCAATCTATTTTGCATGTGATACTTTAGGTACATTTCAAAGGAAGACAGCATGTGGAAATTATTGGACATTTTAGATTGAGAATTGTGAGTAGTTAGGAAGGCTTTTGAGTAATGTGACAGAAAATAACACCAGTGGTATACTCTGCCACTTCCAATAACAAATCAAAAACATCATCCAGAAAATGTGGAAAGAAATGGGTAGGGTTCCCCAAGAATAAGATAGAAGAACAATTAGAAAAGTTGTAAGGCATTTTCAGCACAGCATTAATTTTATTGAAGTTAATGAAATCTTATGAAGCAGGAATGGAAATAAAAACCCTGTATTTAGTACACCTGCAGAGATGGCAAGAACAGACTAAATTGTTAGCTTGCATTATAAACCATGAAAGTAACTATAGCAGGAGTGTCAAACTCAAGGCCCGGGGGCGGATTCGTCCCATGGGGTACTTAGATCTGCCCCGTGGGTCACCCTGGAAACAGTAAAGGATCTGCCCGTGGCCCTTCTGCAATTAAAAACAGAGCTCTGAAGAACTGCACACAGTCTTCCTGAGTTCCATTTTCACTGGCAGAGGGTGGCAGGAGGCCATGGCGGCTGAAAACGGAGTTCATGAGCCCATTTTTCACAAGCAGAGCGCTCAGGCTGCCACAGGTGCCCCCGACACAAGTGATGCCGAGCTGGCTACACCCAGCCTGGCCCCCGGAGGACAAACACAACCCTGATGCAGCTCTCAGTAAAATCGAGTTTGACGCCCTTGAATTATAGCATATTTTTAACAAGGGGGATAACTGTATTCTTACTTCTCTTGGGTTCCGTTGCACCTCTCCATGTCTGTTGCATTATGACGCTGCATCACGTGCTCAGCATTTCTGTTAGTGTAGGCTGGTTCTGGCCGGTTGGACATAAACAAGGAAGCTAGCATGAAAAGTCACTAGTCATACCCTCTGACACCTGACACCTTGGAGAAAAGTTCCCACCTTCTTGCAACGTGCTAACTATCAACAAAGAGCATGTAACGCCTATTCTACTGTGTGAATTTCCTTTTATGGTCATGATTTATGTATGTTTACATATGACGATGTATGCTTAACCCTGCCTTCTGATAAAGTTAATAAAAAGGCCTGCGGACCTTTGTCCGTTGCGCAGTTCCATTCCGTTCAGAGAAGATCTAGTGTCGTTTCTTCCCTCCCTTATCCGTGGGCTGGCCCGCCTGATAACGGCGTGAAAGTTATCACTGCACATGTCACCAGGAATTTCTATCAGAATGGATGCCTTCATTCTTTGCTTTTACGCTGATGAACACAAGTTACTATTGCACTTCAGACTTCCTTCATTAGTATAAATGATCTTTGACATGGCAGAATTTCTGGCTGATATATCAGCTGATATTTTTACAGCTGAGGAAATTTGTGGTTCAACATTTTATTCCAAATATTCTCTTAAAAGTTTCTGAAACTGCCCCTCCTCTACTAAGGGGCAGCATACTAAGAAAAAGAGCTGTTCAGTTTGTCCTTTTTTTTCTTAGGAATGACTGTGAATTTTTATTTCCTTCTTCGATAAGAAATTATTTGACTTTTCATTAAAATATGAAGTAACTTCAGACATAACTAAATATCTCATATAGGAAAAATGAAACTGACAGATTTGAGTGCTGTGTATTCCTTGACATTGGCTGTGCTGTTTTAGAGTTATATTTTGACAGTCTTTATCTTTAGAAAATGTTTTTCAGGCAGGTCAACAAGATCTTTTCCATGTTAGAAATAGCTATACCAGTCGAATTTCATCTCTAAGCATAGTGAGGTTTTAATTTGCTTTGTGCTTTGATTTACTGGCAGGTTTCTTTTTAAATGGAGGAAAAAGCAAAACTGACAGTTCTGGTATGCTATATTCCAGTTTCTCTAAAGTAAAGGTAAATGTTCCCCTCGCACATATGTGCTAGTCGTTCCCTACTCTTGCGGGAGGTGCTCATCTCCATTTCAAAGCCAAAGAGCCAGCACTGTCCAAAGACGTGTGGGCGGCATGACTAAATGCTGAAGGTGCACAGAATGCTGTTACCTTCCCACCAAAGGTGATCCCTATTGGTCTACTTGCATTTTTACATGCTTTCGAACTGCTAGGTTGGCAGAAGCTGGGACAAATAATGGGAGCTCACTCCATTATGTTGCTCTAGTCTAGGGATTCAAACTGCTGAACTTCTGACCTTCTGACTGACAAGCTCAGCATCTTAGCCACTGAGCCACCACATCCCTCCAGTTTCTCTAAAGGCTTTCAAAAAAGATTGCCCTAATATACGTATTTGTTCTGAGACAGAAAAGCCCCTCCCAGATAGATAGATAGATAGATAGATAGATAGATAGATAGATAGATAGATAGATAGATAGATAGATAGATAGATAGATAGATACCTATCTACCTACCTACTGTACCTACCTACCTACATTTTTTTATTTAAATGTTGCTATTTATAGGTTCTGACTAATCGAAACATTTTAATAGTCTCAGAATCTGTGGCTTTCTAAAGTTGTACAATGCAAAAGTCTTTTCTGCTGTCTATTAAAAACATTATATAGTATCGATAACAGAGTTATATTCTTCACCCATTTCCCCCACTGCCATCTTGTCTTCGTCTTTTTTGTTTTTAGCACATCTACAGAAACCTTCATTCTAAAGTTCTCATATTGGCTCATCTATTCCCCGTGGGCCATCTGTCCATTGTACCTCTTGGGAATTTTCCCCCCTTCTCTATCGTGATCTATTATTGATCATGTTTGGACTTAAGTAGTTTTCTTTATTAGGCAGTTTATCACCCCATTTTTCAGCAAGGAGAAGGAAATTTACACATCTGACTATAAATCATTTACGAGGCTGCTGGGCCATTAATGTATTTTTTATGGATCGGCAAACAGAAAATAGGAGCAAGCCTCTTGGCAGAGTCTCCCTGACCTGTTTCAATTCCCCTGCTTCCAGCCCAGATCCTGGGTTCTGGAGCAAGCAGATTCATCCTTCTGCAGCGATTACCAGCAGTTCACAGTTCCCCAGAGCATCTGCATTGCTGTGTTAGCAAAGGAATGCAGGCTGCTATGGCTGCGCTGCTCTGCTGCTGACTGTATTTGGCACCAATCCACAACACAGTGCATCTTTGCTGACTTGGCTCAGCTTGATGAATCTGAACAGAGAAACTGGCAGCAGGGGTGGGTGAAGGAAAAAGTAAGTGATAACAGTGGTAGCAGTTTTGCATTACTACTGCCTTTAGCTCCCTGGGAGGAATGCTAATTAGACATCTACCCTTTGTGCTTTATGTCACTGGTTTAACTTGAGATTTTGCAGCCTCTCTAAATTATTTTCTGGGGCTTGGCTGGAAGGCAGTTTGGTTCTCATTAAGAGAAACACTTTTAGCGTGCATGTGGCCCTACGTAGATGATTCCACTTATATTATAATATATCACAGCTGGCCTCAGCTCTTTACACTGTGAAATGGAGGAAAGATGACACTGATGCTGTGCTGAAGTGCACCTTGCAAATTCTTTAATCAAAATTAATGAGCACTGAGAGGAAAACAAATTGCTGGAAACAGTCGCTGGATGTAATTGTTCTTGCCATTGTTATCAGTTGCCTGCAGTTATTTGGGGAACTTTGAGAAAAAGAGGGTGAGAGGTTTGTTCAAGCGGTGTTTTTTTTTAATGAAAATAGGCATTAAAAAAAAAAAAAGAATTTAAAAGCAGTGAAGGCAAACATAATAGATCTAGCTACCTGGATATAAGGCTTTCAATGATTTTATATTTCTATAAACTCTACTCTAGTTGTGCTGCTGAATTGTCATCTTTTTTATTCTCCTCAAGCAGAAGAAAGTTTTAATCATTCAGCATGACAGGACTAGCAAATAAATTTCATAGCTGTATCTGAATCTACAGTTCCCTCCAATATTTAACTCAGTACATTATATCATCTGTATTCAGTGACCCAGTTCTGCTATTAAACTATTAAGGTAACTGGAATCAAAATGTGTCTAAGCAGCACAATTTAATATTAAAAAAAGAACTTGATACAGTAACAAAAGAATCCCTCGTTTGGCTTGTTTGAGATTTCTGATGATTCTAGATCTCTAATCTGTTTGGACCACTCTGAATTATTGTGGAGATTGAAATGTCAATATTTGAAGTGTGCAAGTATTGTCTGCCCTGGATCTGTCTTTGAAAGGACGTTCTGACTAAAAATTGAACAAACTGCATCTAGAAGAAATAGATTGGAGAGGGTATTGTGTTGGAAAGCATTTTAAAATATTACCCATTACACTTTTAAAATATACCCATAAGATATAAGCATAGATTCAACAATGTAAGCTCTGAAACATGCCAGATGTGCATCATTCAGGTACATTGGTCCTGTAGTTATGGTAGTTGCAGGGGCACGCCCCATGCATGCTTGATGCCTACTGTGCGCACATGCGCAGTACTAAAAAAATGCTTCTGTGCATGTGAAGAAGCCAAAAACAAGATGGAACTGAGAGAACTGTTTCAGGGGCGTGGCAGGTATGAGTCCAGTGACCCAGGCCACCAAGTTACTACCAGTTTGGTCAAACCAGGCTGAACGATAGGAACCCACCTCTGATATAGTTACAAAGCATAATGTGTAAATTGGGACTTTTTCCTTCCAGTCACTGATACAAAAAATGCATGATTTCTCTGTTGGCATTACAAAAATTTCAGGGCATCTAGGAAATTATTTGAAATAAATAGGATAATTTGTTTCTGGACATGCGTTTGTCCGGAGAAAATGCAGTTCATTATAAAAATTAGTCACATAGTTTAAGAAAGTACAGAGATCCAGATTTGAATGGCAAAATGCGATTCAGAGTACATGTGGGAACATATATCAACTGTTGTGAACATCTTAGATAAATTACATCTTTTGTCAGTGGTACCCAGGAAAAAATACAGCTGTTTTAAAATGTTCCTGTTGGATGCAACACCATATCACATTTTGCCCTTTAAATTTTTGCATAGCCTGATATGAGTGTAACTAGAAACACAAATTCCTTAATAAAGTCTTAAGCTTAGAAAGTTTGCATTCATTGCAAACTATGGTACAAATATGCAAGATGTATTAGAACTTGAAACGGTAGACATAAAACATGGAGTTTAATCAGTGGTGAAATTCAGTTTTTTTTTACTACCGGTTCAGTGGGTATGGCTTGGTGTGCATGGCAGGGGAAGGATACTGCAAAATCTCCATTCCCACCCTACTCCAGGGGAAGGATACTACAAAATTCCCATTTCCTCCCCACTCCGGGGAGAAGGATATTGCAAAATCTCCATTCCCCCCCCCCACTGGTGCCAGCCAGAGGTGGTATTCGCCAGTTCTCCGAAGTACTCAAAATTTCCACTACCGGTTCTCCAGAACCTGTCAGAACCTGCTGAATTTCACCCCTGGCTTTAGTGCAGCTGCTCTATTTGATCATGAGTGGCTGGGTAACTTATGAGCCGCTCTCAGCCCAGTCACCTCATAGGGTTGTTGTTATGGGGAAAATAGGCATGTTGTATAGGTTCATTGCCTTGAGTTGCCCTGGGTCCTCTGTGGAGAAGGGCGGGATATAAATTTAAATAAATAATAAAATAAATAAAAATAATAAAAGCAGTATACAAAGAAACAAACAAAATGGCTTCTTTTGCTAATTAGTGCTTTTGCTTGCTTCTTATAATCTGAGCGAGGGAGAGGAAGGGCAAATAGCAGTTTGAGTAGTTATTAAAGAAGAACTTTTTGTCCTCTCTCTCTTTCTCTTAAATTATTCTATATAGTAGCCACAATGTGTAAACTGGACCAAAGATGGTAAACTCCCAGTTAATGGGTGGTAATGAAGAATGGTGGGATCTGATATTCAATAATAGGTTTTAGCCATGCAGAAGTCATGAATAAATATGCTTGGCCAAGTAGGTTATATGGCCAAAATGAAAAAAGATCAGCTAATTCAAAACCAGTCATGTTTTGATACATTTGGCTCAATCTCTCCCATTCTAGATAAATTCAACCTGATTATTTGTTTGTTGTTTAGCATTACATGTAAGCCAGAAACTTTGGCTTGTTTTGCTAACAATTCAGAATTGGATGGCCTGCCATTGTCTGCAATCACAAATAGCAACATGAATTGTACATTTGAATTACAGCTAAATTCTTCATTAAGCAGAAGGAGCAGTGAGAGAATGGACTGTGATTTTGGAAAGTGTTCCTTGTTTTACTTAGCAGCCTTTCTTTATTCATCAAAGCATGAAAAGAATCACTGAGCCTTATCGGTACAGTTGTTACAAAATTCCTCTGCAATCAAATGGAAGTGCAGAGATCTCAAGGTCTAACTCTTTAAGGGGGGAAAATGCTCATTCTCTGGACTTGAATGTTAGATGCATTAAAAGAACGACATTAACTCTCTCATAGTATAACCAGTTGGGCAGTAGCATGTACATTGGAGAGGAGAGATTCATGTATGTCACTGAAATTAATGAGGATTGATTAGCATTATGCAAGTTAACATCAATCTAGATGTTATTTTTATTCCTATCACTGTACTTTGTTTTTATATTTATCGACTTGCTAATAGTATGAAACAACTTCAGAGTTGCATTTTGTTCTTCAAAATGCAAGCATTAGGAAAGAAGATAGGGATATAGAAGAAAAACAGGAATCTTGGGTCCTATGACAAGAAATCTTAAATTAATTGGACAAGTAATTTATTTTTTATCAGAATTGCATTCTTGGTTTTCTTCTAGATATATGGGTTTGTTTTTAAAACATTCTTTTTCATCCCGGGCTACAGAAATCTAAAGTTCTCTAGATTTTATGGGAGTACTACTTCC
This sequence comes from Rhabdophis nuchalis, assembly GCA_039707465.1. Classification (NCBI taxonomy): domain Eukaryota; kingdom Metazoa; phylum Chordata; class Lepidosauria; order Squamata; family Natricidae; genus Rhabdophis; species Rhabdophis nuchalis. The sequence goes on along the minus strand of CM077649.1, from coordinate 39,089,591 downwards.
AAGAGCCTAGCTATTGGTTTATTGGTTTTCTGGACTAAAGTGTGCAACAGCTTCTTAAATTTAAATTTTCCCTGCCTTGGATTGAGATGGCATCTAACAAGAGAAAGAAGGTGGCAACAAAAAGAAAAGGGTATAAAGACCAAGTGTATAGACGTGTATTCAAAAATAATTGTACATATAATTAAACCCTGGGGTTTTTTATAGGAAAGTTGACTCTATCAAGATAATTCTAAGCCAACTAGAGTCAAAAACTAACTCATGGCACAGAGTAAAATATAACAATGTATTGTTAGCATTTCCTGTTAATGTAGTTTTCCTTATATCATTTTTAAGGGTTGGGCAAGTTTTCAGAGGTTTACTGGGCATTATTGAGAAACGCATATATTGTTCTTCTTTTGCTGCCATTCATTTACAACTCCAGATAGGAGCAATTTTGAGAGGAAACATTAAGGGAAATGGGGTCTCCACCCCCCCACCCCCCACCTACTATATTCCTCCTCTATATGTTTCATTTCCTGTTGTTTCTCCCCTGAATTGAAACTGCACTTGCTTTATTCTTAGAGACCGTATTCTGTAATGTGACAATAACCTTCATTGATCTTCTAGAAACACAATGCTGTAGAAAATTACAGAGGCTTTACAGTTAAAGGTTTATGTGTGCTAAACTTTCATACATGTAGGCAAGTGCTAATGAGAAGAGGAAGCTCAGAAAGATGTCAGGACTATTTCCACAGCCTCTTATTAATGCACATGCTATGTCATGGATGGCCTAACCGATATCCGCATTCACTGTATTCCATTTAAGCGAACAATTGTTCCTTCAACAACAACCAAATAAAAAGAGCAAAGTAACCTTTCTAAAAGATCAGAGCAAGCTCCAAGAAACCTAATTTATTACTCCAACTATTTTAAGCTGTACTTATCACCTCATGCACTGAGTTTCTCCTCTTCTGTATCAGTGAACTTGGCACGGAGTGGAAGGTAGATATACTTTCAGTTATCTCTGGGAACAGTGGCCAACTCTCCTCCCAGCGACAGTAGAGAGACTCCATTCTGCTGTGGGAGAGAGGAGCTTCGCTGTCTTATCATTGCTCACAAAGGCAACAGGGAGTCCAGAGCTCAGCATGAATCAAAGGCGCTTTGATAATCTGGCAGTTATCCTGTTTTATTTCTGCCAGGCCCAGACATAACACTATCAGCTCTATCAGGGTCAGGTGGGAAATAGTACAGATGTACGGGTAATGAATGTGTCTGCCAATACAATTGTTAGTATAGTGGTTGCTGATACCTAAGAACCTCTGGGCCAAAATAGTTATGTTTGTCTGCTTATTTAGAGTGTTGCCTGGCACGTAGGCATTTACTATGAGATGTAAAGAAAACAGCATACTTTATTTTCTGTTGTCTTGTTAGATTCTCTTTCCCAGTTCTAAAGATGCTTAGGTTAGCTTTTTTTTTGCTTCTGTACTAAATCCATATCTGAACAAAGGTATTTTAAATGAAAAATATATAGTGAAAATAGGGTCACTGAGAAACGAAAGGAAAGTATTACTAGGCTTAGGGGAATCTCAAGCTTTGCAAATGCAACACCCCTCCTCCTCCATTCTAAATACACTTAACAGAGAAGTACCTGCCCAATGAGAAATAAGCATGTTGAGTAGCATAGCATAGTAATGTCAATGTAATGAAAACTTGAAGAAATACATGGGCAATGGGAGAAGATTGTAATCTTGCTCGGGTTTAAGATGAATTGAAGCATCTATCTCTCCTGCCACATTCATAGACACATTTCAGGTGAAATAGAAACTCTCCTTGGTAACTGCACTTGTGCTTAAGGAGTTCCTGCCAAGAGAAATTAGGTGAGCCCACCTTTTATTATACTAATACTGCCACAAGCAAGACCCTTTATTTTTTTTCTACAAAGACTTTAGATCTGTAAGCTGCCTGTGCTGCTGAGGTGTGTTTTCATTCTCTTTTTCCTATATTTAATCATTTTATTTGTCTTTTTAATACCTTTTAATTTAATTTTAATTATTTATCACTACATTATTTTATTCTTATTTTTTTTAAGCTACCTGAAGTCCCATTTTTAATAGAAATGTGGTCTATTTCTACTACTGAAATCATCTTGCTCTATCCACTTGCCCTGTTTTTCTCTAGCTGCAGAAGTTGATATCAGAAAGGATGAGTCAGAACTAATCTAATCTGTCCTGGACTCATGACTCCAACTCAAAGAGCAGATGGCCGTCACAGCTAGGAGACCCTTTGCACAGCTTCAAGTTGTGCACGCCTTTCCTGCATCAGGATTCCCTGTGCTCAATTGCTCAAGCCCCAGTTATTTCTCTGCAATCTGGACGATTGCAATGCCCTCTACATGGGGCAACCCCTGAAGTGCATTTGGAAGCTTCAATTAGTACAGTGTACTACAGCACAAGCAGCCTTTAGGAGCCTTAAAATGGCCCATGTTACACTGCTGCTCCATAAACTGTACTAGTTGCCAGTTTGCTTCCAGGTGCAGATCAAGGGATTTGGTTATCACCTTTAAAATTCTCCATAGTATGGATCCAAATAACTTGAAGAGCCGTCTCATTCCACTATGAGCCCTGCCTCACTCACGCTTGGAGGATAGACATTCTGCAGACCCTCTCAGTCAAGGAACTCCAGCTGGTGGGATCCAGAAGAAGAGACTTCTCTGCTATAGTGCTGGCCCTCTAAAAGATCCTGTCCCCAGGGTATCGTCTGCCACCACAATCCTGTCTTTCTATAATACCTGGCTCTGCCGTTGGCCTGGGGACCCAATGTGGGAGTACCACACTAGAGATGTCTATTAAACTAAAAGAAAATTTAAAATTTTGCAAGCTAATGCAGAAATTGGAAGGAATGGATTTTGATAGATTTAACTGTCTTTTTGAAACTAAGACACCCTAGAAACTGAGTGATTCACCTAACCTGCGTTCATCCTGTCTCTTGACATAACTTTTCCCAAACTTTTAGTCTGAACAATTTGACTAAATTCAGTAATTCAATCTTCATTCATCTGAAATCAGTCCATAGCATTTCTGCATGTATGTCAAAGAATGTCAGTAATTTTTATTAGCTTTTATTTTGTTCTTATTTTTGGCTTCATTTTTAAGTATTTTAGAAAAAGCTATGGGAATATTTCCAAGTTCAAAGTATGATGAAAAACTCACCCTACAAATGCCAACAACTGAAAAGGATCCAAACAATCACTATATTTTCCAAAGCTAGTAGATTACAGTAAATTACTGTTCATTGCACTAGATAAGCCAGGAACAAGAGCTTCATGTTTACATGGGTCTTAAATAAAACATTGATCAAAGACAGTTTGAGCATGGGTATATATTAATAGGAAATCCCATAAAGAGAATTATTTTACATTTGATAAGGGAACAAGAGAAGGGAAACATGGGTATCCTTCATGCTCTGAAAACATGACAGACTGCATTCTTTGAAAAACAGCATAGCAACTTTGATATACTAGAATTGTCAAGGCTGTGATTGTTATTGTGAGAAGCTAACCCTGTGTTTTACTGTGGAAGGAACGAGACTTAGATAAGGAAGCAGCATTAGACATATTTGAGTTTCTAGTCTTTGTTCAAGGCACGAATCATATTGGCATTTAATTACTAGCAGGCAGCAAATTGGCATTGTAACAAGAATCCCATACGTAATAAAGCCATCGAGAAATCCAGTTAAAATGTGCATATAATACTAAAGCTGTATATAAGAAATGGCTATAAAATAGTATACGTTCTATGAATCTATGCAAAGAAGAAATTGAATCAAAGCATGTATTATTAACATTGCTTCCCAATACATCAAGGCCAGAATGTAAAAAAAAAAATATCAAAAACTCTGGAGGGTTGCACAAAAAGTATTCCACTTTGGTTAGGCTGTTAGCAGCTAGCCGTCTTGGCTCATTACAAAATTGCTCCCCTGTTGCTAATATAAGTGAGTAGAATTCTGAGTGTGCATACAGCAAGCTGGTCTGTTTCCAAGACTGAATTTCACAGAGAAGTGGTGCCCAGGATAATACAAGATTTGATGCTTTTGTGGAAAAACAACATAGTGTCAACCCACTGAGAGCAAGTATAGTCTTATTCAGTTTTGATATTATTTTTATTACAAGTATTATTACTAATACTTTTAATCTACACATAACCATGTTCTTTGGCCCCTAGAGGTCATCTGCATGTGACAGAAAGATTGGGGAAGATCTATCAAATGAATTTGATTGAGACAATAAGTGTTTGCAATTGGATTTTCTTTTTGGGGAATCTTATAGACAAGAAGTGACTTTTTTGTCCTTTTGTGGCAAGTGAAATTTTATTATACAAAAACAATTCCTTTTCCAAAAAATGGAAGGTAACTGCTTCTTTTAGATCCCTCTCTCTCTCTCTCTCTCCCTCCCTCCCTCCCTCCCTCCCTCCCTCCCTCCCTCCCTCTTATTGCATGAGAGTCTTACCATGCCTGTAGCTTTTTATGGTTTTCTATAAACTTCTCGTCCACCCCCCCTCCCCCCAATTTCTTTTTACATTCAGGGCTGAATTGACCAAACAGTGCAAACGATTATCAAGCCTTACACACTCCATCTTCAGTCATTCTTCCAACTATGGAATGCTGGAGATAGTTTTCTTTTCTCCTCAGACTTGAGTTATAGCCAACATTTAGCCACCCCAAATTAGATTCCCTTGGTTGCTAACTGGCATTTATGAGGCTTTGGGATCCAGTATACATTGCCTCTCAAGATTTAGATTAAGGGTATGGCCAAGAAAGGTCACGAGGATAATGATGATGCAAATGAGTTCTACCTGCTTTTTATGTATGTCACCCATTTCAATTACACTCTGAGATGCTCTGACCTGAACTTCTGGCATTTTGACATCTCTTAGTTCCTGGGTTGGGTTAGGTTTACTACCAGCATTAGCCGGCTGTCGGTGTTGCCGTATAAACAAGTGTGCCTGTTGGTGTTTTTGTCTCTTTGATCTGTTCACAGTTTTCAGCCTCTTGTCTTCTGAAACAGCTCCTGTCATATTTCACCTCCATTCACCCTCTCTAAACTGGTTCTGGCACTCTCCAAGTTGGCTCTGTCCTTAGTGCCTTTGATCAGCCCAGTTCTCTTCTCATTTTCCAACGAGTGTTTTCTCCTGATACAATCCCAATCACATTTGGGTGTGGGGTGCTCCTTTTGCAGTTGGAGCACAGGCTTGGTTCAGCTAATTTGGCTGCTTCAAAATCCAGGAGGGAAAGTTTTAAAAAAAAGAAAGGGGGGTGGGAGTGAGAGTCTTGCACAAACTGCGGTAAGGTCATTCTTCCAAACTGCTTTTTGTTATCATGGGAGAACCAGCACTTGGCTTTGTACTTCCACTACGTCTGTAAGAGTGGGAGAGAAAGGGCAAACATGATTAAAAAAAGTTTTCCTCAGTCAAGGCTCTTTTGGGATATGAGAGAGGCCTTTAGAATTAATTAAGGTCATCGGGATTGCAAAATCATGCAAAAATCAATCCTCTACAAATGAAATTGCATATATCCAAATCACAGCTAAGCTACAGACTAAGTGTAAATAAAGTATAGTACGATTTAGATTCTTTTTCCAATAAACCAAGCTATATACTGTGAGCAAGGCCAAAGGAGAAAGAAATTAACTGCAGTGGAGATTTCATTTAAACCTACCCTCCTCCCAGACATTACAGAGTAACTGAGATTTGCCCTTAATATGTAGGAGTATATGGCTTTTCCTTTATTAAACAAGTGATTAGATGCATTTGCTTTGCTTTGGAAGTCAATAAATATACTTTTTGTGTAACGGAGTAATTCTCTAGCCTCTGAGCTGAAGATCTGCCATGAAATGCTAGTTTTATTTAGGCAGGAATTTATTTTAAAGGAAAAAGTATTCAAACATGTGAAATTGCACTTTCACACCCAAAGCTGCAACTTAAAAGCAGTATCATTGCAAACAAATTATTGGATGTTTGTTTAATTATTTATGGAATAAGTATTCGTATTGGTCTGTTTCAGAAACCATGTTTGTTCTGGGTCTCTTTAGGATTCTATAGCTGCAGTTTTTGTAAACAATTCTAAGTTTTGTAATAGCGTGTTACCAATTTTTTTTGTTTTTTTGTTTTTATAGTGTTACAGAGTAGTTTATTTTTTGTATTTATGACTGTCAGGTTTTTAGACTATGCTGTACATATTTCAAGAGTTTTGCATTGTACAGGATAGAATACGTTAAGTATATATACATAAATATGTTGGAAAGATATATATATATATATATATAAATAAGAATTAATTAATGGAGTGCAAATATATTCATTCATTACTAATCTCACAGTTGGGAACTTGTATGGTGTGTATGATTAGCACATGTAACATAACTTATGGCAGGGGTGTCAAACTCAAGGCTCGGGCCTGGATCCAGCCCATGGGGTGCTTAGATCTGGCCCGGGAAGGCTGCCCTGGAAACAGCAAAGGACCAACCTGCGATGTCTCTGCCTGGCTCTGTTTTTGGCTGCAACAGCCTCCTGCAGCCCTCTTGTCAGTGAAAGTGGATCTCAGGAGGGCCATGTGCAGCCCCCCTGACCTCTATTTTAGCTGACAGAGGGCTATCAAAACAAACTAAAAGTAAAACAAAACAAAAAGAGAAATGCTTCCCCTTTTGCATTTGAGCATGCAAGAATGGACAGGAAAGGAGAAAGGGAAAGAGAAAAGACAAAGAAAAAGAAGGAAAGATGGGAAGAGGGCAAGGAAGGAAAAGAAGGGAAGGAGGGAAGGAAGAAGAAAGGAGAAGGAAGAGAGAAGGAAAAAGAAGAGGAAGTAAGGAAGGAGATTATAATGAGAGGATGGAAGGGTCTGAGAGAAGTCCTGCCTTAGCACTTGGCCACCACAGGTGCCACCAACACAGGTGATATTGAGCTGGCCACCCCATACCCCTCTCAAGGACAAACACAACCCTGTTGCAGCCCTCAATGAAATAGAGTTTGACTTCTCTGACACATAGCTTCTTTAAACTGTCATCTTTTTTCCACTTTAGCTTGGCTTTGCATGCCACTCTCTGTATTTGCTATCTTAGTTTAATTATAGGAATCTATCCTATAATCCTTCCCAAATCATGTGTCAAAAGCTGTTTGGGTGCCTTTCCTATTTATCACCCTGTAGGGGTCTAGGACTTTCATTATAGAACATAGAACCTTCTAGTTTTAACACAGGGTAAAACATTTAATTTAGTTTTATTATTTATAATTGTTATATATGTATATGCTCTTAAATTCTTGTACACCGCCCCGAGTCTCTTCGGAGAGGGGGGGCGGTCAATAAATCCAAATAAATAAATAAATAAAATAAATAAACAAGCTTCCACCCGTTACTTCTTGTCCTGCCCTGTGTTGCTTTGGAGAATACACCAATCCCCTCTTCTCTGTGACAGCCCCTCTGGTATTGGAAGAGCTATCATTTCACCCCTAATCTTTCTCTTTGAAAGGCTAGACATACCTAGCTCCCTCATTCATTTTACTATTTAGCCTCCCGGCCCCTTCTCATCTTTGTTGTACTTCTCTGCACACTTTTTAGGGTCTCAACATCTTTTTTATATTCTGGTTACCAGAACTGGATGCAGCATTCCGAGTGTGGCCTCACTAGTGCACTATAAAGCAGTAGTATCATTTCTCGTGCTCCAGATGTTATTCTTCGGTAGATGCAGCCTAGGATGCATTGGTTCTTTTGGCAACTGCAGCAACACACTGTTGCATTGCTGCTCATTGCTGTGGTGGTCCACTAGAACACTTAGATCTTTTTCACAGTTATTATTCTTGAGCCAGGTACCACCTATTCTCTACTTATGTATTTGGTTTTTCCTGCCCAAGTGCAGAGCCTTACTTTTCTTACCACTGAACTGCATCTTATTGGATAGGCCCAATGTTCAAATCTGTAGAGATTTGTATGAATCTTGAATCTATCTTCTAAAGTATTAGTAATTCTTTCCTGTTAGGTGTCATCTGCAAATAAATAGAGTTCCCCTATTTATTCTTTAGATCATTTATGAAGATGTTGAAGAATACTGGGCCCAAAACAGAACCTTCAGATGTCCAGCTGCATACTTTCCTCTATATAGATGTAATTCCATTAAGGGTTACATACTGGGTGCAGTTGGTGAGCCAACTGCAAATCCGTTTTGTGGTGGTACTGTCTATTCCCATGATGGCGAACCTATGGCACGGGTGCCACAGATGGCACGCGAAACCATTTCTTAGGGCATGCAAAGTGTTGCCCTGTCAGCTCCAGCACGCTTGTGTGCGCTGGCCAGTTGATTTAGGCCTTTTTTTGAGGCTGTTTTTCGCCCTCTGGAGGCTTCAGGGAAGCTCCTGAAGCCTCTGGAGGTGGGGGGGGAGGCTGTTCTCACCTTCCCCAGGCTCCTAGAAAGCCTCTGAGGCCTGGGGAGAACGAAAAAAGTGCACCGAAAGCAGGGGGTCGCACACATAGCATTATGGGTGTGGCACACCCATGCACGACCTTCCCCTGCGCTCCCCCTGCTTTTGGCACCCAAGCCAAAAATGGTTAGCCATCACTGGTCTATTCCTTATCTAGAAGTAGGCTATGATCTATTTTGTCAAATGCCTTTATAAAATCCAAGTATACTATGTCCACAGCATTTCCCTGATCCACTAAATTGGTCACTTTAGCAAAGAGGCAATAAAATTTGTCTGCCATGATCTGTTTTTAACAAAATATAATGACTTCTAGTAATCGCCTTGTTCATTTCTAGATGCTCACAAATTCACCACTTGATTATTTTTTCAAGATTTTCCCAGATATTGATATCAAGCTGACTGGCCTATAATTTCCGGGTCCCAGTTTGCTCCTTTTCATAGATCGGAACAACATCAGCTCTTTCCAGTTTTCTAGTAATTCTCATGTGGTACAGGAGCTTTGAAAGATTACATTCAGTGACTCTGAGATTATGTTTGCCTGCTCTTTCAGAACCCTGGGATGTAAGCCATCTGGCTCAGGTGATCTGCATTTCGTTAGGGATTCTCTTACTAATTCCTTGCCTATTTTAATTTGTATACCTGTTAAGTCTCCCTCATTGCTGCTCTTGATAGATTGGGCTTTTTCTTCCTTTTGCTTAGAAACAGATGCAAAGAAGGATTTAAGCAGTTCCACTTTATCCCTGTCCATCACCTTCTTGCCTTCTGTTCCCATTAGTTAGATTGCTCACCTATCATTTCATTGACTTTCTTCTTGTTCCTTACATATTGAAAGAAGCTTTTATTATTATTATTTTTGGTATTACTTGCCAGTCTAAGCTAACTTAGGACCTAGCTTTCCTGACTCTCTCCTTACACATTCAGGCTATTTGTTGATATTATGTTTTAGTTATGTATCCCTCTTTCCATTTTTAATATTTGACCTTTTTCTTCATATTGTCGGAGAGCAACCATGCTGATCTTGTTTGGTGTCTTGTTTTTTCTTTCTTAAGTATTATTTTTGCTTGTGCCTTCATTATCACATTTTTTAGGATTTCACAAGCATCTTGGACTGTTTTTCCTTTTAAAATTTCTACCCATGGAATCCTTCCTAGTCTCTCTCTTAGCTTGTTGAAGCTAAGTCTAAAATACTAGTCAGACTTAGTTCAGTTACTTGGCTGCATTATGTTGAATTCAACTATGGCATGGTTGCTGTCCCCCAAAGTTCCTATAGTTTTACCCCCTCAGCCGTTTCATCCCAATTAGTAGGGATAGCTGTCCTTCTAGTTCCCTCCTCTACTTTTTGTATAATAAAGTTGTCTAGTTAGTAGGCATGTAAGAAACATGTTTGATCTCCCACCCACTGAAGAATTTGCTTCCTAGTTGATGTCATGGTAGTAAAGTTCCCCATTACTACAGTGGTGTGTTTCCTCCACGTGCTACCTAACTGATTAGCAAAGCACATCTCACCTAACTGATTAGCATGGAGTCCTCTCTGCGGGCACGCGAGTCCTCGCCCCACCTCAGCTCCACCACGCATGTGCACACCTCCCGACGGCCAGCTGATTTTCAGGTCTCTGCAGTGCATGCAGGAGATAAATGCACATGCGCAGGGGGTCACATGCAGCATGCCGCCCCGGCCCATTTTTGATCTCAGGAGGCTTCAGGGAGGCATGCTCGGCCCAAAACAGGGTTGGATGTGCATGTGTAAGGGGGTGGTCACAAGTGCATGCACAGGGTGTGTGTGTGGGGTGCACGCATGCATTACGCAAGGACAAAAAGGTTTACCATCACCGACATATAGCAAAGTCATTTGTTTTTCTTTACATTTTCCATCTGCATACTGTGCACCAGGGTAAAAATGTTACTATTGTTTCTTTGGATACCTCATGGCAGTAGAGAGTGTTGGAAAGTAAGGCAAAGAGGCAGCTGGGTGGTGCAAGAGAAGAATGTGTGTGTGTGTGCCAGGTAGACAGAAAGTTGATTATCCCATTTCTTATTATCTTAGTACATCATTGTAAAATGGAAATAGAATGTATTATCTTGATCTCTCTTTTTTTAGGTCTAGTGAGTCCCTTGGAGGTTTTCATGAATACCAGGAGTGTTGAAGTTGCTCGGGGTCAGACGGCGATCCTGCCCTGTACTTTCACCACTAGTGCTGCACTCACTAACCTTAATGTCATATGGATGGTCACGCCTCTTTCCAATGCCAACCAACCTGAACAGGTATCAACTCCTATCGGAAAAACGGATGAGCTCCCTTTTGTCTTTCTTTCTTCTTTAGGGTTATTTCTGCCACATTTCTCCTAATCAGACTGAATTTTTTTAACTGTGGAAAAGGCTACACAGCTTATCTCTACCGTATATCAGATGAATAAGAGGAATTCTCAATCTTGCATTTCCCTAAGCTTTTATCTGAATCTTGGGGTCTTTATTTTAGCTTTATTTTTTGCCACACTATTTCAGGATATTTTGTAAATGAAAAAATACAAGTGAGGGTTAAGACAGATCTACAAGCTCCATGATTTATCCAGTTTGAGGGAATACAAAGCGTTGCAGAAATCCATATTTGGAGCTCAGCGCCTGATCATTGGTCTTATGATTTCAGCCATGTGGTACATAGTAGAGCTCTTTGTGAGGAAAAAAAAATAGGGAGTGATTTATTACTGCTCTGACATGGTATCTAGATCATCATATTATAAGTAGCAAAAAAAATATTACAAGCTAGAAAAATAGGTAGTAATGTCATTACTTTTTTATTGTTGAAACTTTTAATCTGTTTACTGATTCATTCACCTTTCATTTTATTTCACAGTTGATGTGGAATTATGGAAATTATTATACTTGTTTATTTCCATATCTTTTCTTTTCAAAAACCTAACCAGTTTTCTCCTGTCTGTAACTTCAGGCAGGTGCTATCATGCATGCTACTGGTGGGAAACTGAAGGAATTCCAAATAAAATCCTGTTTCTTGTTTGTTTCCATTGAAGCCATGCTGGAGCAGCCTTTACAGCAGGGGAGGGCAATTTTTCCAGGGTCAGGAGTCACAACTTGCTCCCTCAAGCAGCTGGAGGGCTGCAGGTGACATCACTAGGTAGGTGGTGAAGTCACAGAAAGGATGACTGTAGGAACCCCAGTCCTGCTGTATAAACAACAGGGCCTGCTGTAACCTTTGCCTGTTCCATAATGGTTACAGACAGAGGATGGCATTCTTTTAAAAATTAGCACCATGCCTACAAAGTTTCAGTTAACTGCAGCAAAGAGCTCGAGAGCACTTGCATTATTAATTGCAAATAAATTTGTTTTCTGAATTATTCCTTTTTTTCCAAAACACACACTGTAATGACAGATAAACATAAGAATTTTTTTCCAGAATCAATTTCTGAAAAGTTTATTGCTATTGGTTTTCTACTCACTTGTGTCATACTAGGTGGCTTGTGAATGTAGTACCTTAAATTTTATTGAAGGTTGTTTTCTTCAGTTAGATAACAGTTTCTGGATTCATGAAAAAGCTTTCATCAAATTGATTTTTTTTAAAAAAATTGACAAAAGTTTGTACTTTTATACACCTTTCTCCAGAGGTAGGTTCCTACCGGTTTGGACTAGGTAGTAACTCAGCTGGCCATGCCCCTGAATTGGTTCTGTCAGCAGCGCCGTAGGTGCCGCGATCTTGTTTTTTGCTTCTGCGCATGCAGAGAAGCAATTTTTTATCACTGTGCATGCTCTCACAATGCGCATCAAGCGCGCGTGCACCCGAAGCGCATCTTTGAGTGAACCAGCAGCAACAGCAGCCAGAAGCCACCCCTGGCTTCCTCATATATACTGTAACTTTGGAGAATGTTAGCCTGTATTTCCCATTCCAGCAGATTCTTAAACTGTTGCTCTGTATTCTTCATGCATGTAGATTGTCACTTGCTATCATATTGGCTCATATGATCAATCAATATCTTCAGGAAAAAGAAATACTTTTTTCACCTTGTAAACACTGATTCCTTTGCACCACAAATTTAAATTTGGAATTTCAAGGGGGAAAATTGAAATCCATGGAATTCAATCAGAAGGAACATCTGATTTCAAGTGAATTCTATTTCTTTAGAAATAGGTAATAAGTCTAGGAAGGAATGGGCACAAGAACTTTGATACTTATTTTTCTGTATTTAGTTGTGTCTTAGTTCTTCATATAAACTCGGTAATTTGATATTTATCTCTGTGCAATGGTATATAATTTTTTAATTTAGAAAATAATGTTTAAATTATTTCGTGATTTGGAATCCCATTTTAAACTTTTACAGAAACTCTTTTTTAAGTTGAAACCAACCACTGCTATCTAGTGGTTCCTATGGATTTTTCAGCTTGACCAATTTGCCAGGAGTTTCATTTTGCCTTTTTAACTAACTTATAATATTTTGTTGAATTGAGTAGTTTTATAATTTTTAATATTGCACGTTTCTATTTTAATATATAAAGCTAAAAAGTTGTTTTTACGCATTATATGTACTTTTATTACAAAAAGTTAGATTTTGTTTATTCTTCTGAGATTGGATGCTACTATATCTTTTTGTGCTGTGTACACAAACGCCGATTTTGCATTTATATTTCCCCAATTATATCTATATAACAGCATGCACACTTTTTGATTATTTTATTCAATTTTCCTTATGCACTTTTGTAAAAAAAAGTGATCTTTGACCATAAATAAAGTAAAAGAAATCAGCATGAAAACTTCTCCATACCAGAAATAGAAGAAATGGTGCACAAAGCAAGGATTCCAAAACTCAGGTTTATGTAGACACTGAAGTATTTTTAAATCACATCATACAGGTGAGATATTGTAATCAGAGCATTACTTTCTTATTCTAACCTTTAGTTTGCATGATATGATGCTTTGTCTTTTTTCAGGTTATTATTTACCAGGGTGGTCAGATTTTTGATGGTGCAGCCCAGTTTCATGGGCGAGTGGGGTTTGCAAAAACAATGCCAACCACCAGTGCCTCCATCTTCATCAACAATACCAAGCTCTCAGATACGGGAACTTACCAGTGTTTGGTGAATAATCTACCAGACCGAGGAGGACGGAATATTGGCGTCATTGGGCTCAATGTCTTGGGTATGATCTTTCTAAAATGGATGATAGATTTAAAATATGGAGGTGAACTGATGTACAACTTTCCCTTTAATTTTAATTGTATGCAAGCTTCTGGAACAGGAACTGCTGCCATGTCAGTGGTCCATCAGTTTTGCACAAGAGTGCTAGATAACTATAATTTACTTTAACTCTATGCTTCTTCCCAACTTCATTCATGAATAGCATAGCATAGAATAGCATAGAATAGCATAGAATAGAATAGAATTCTTTATTGGCCAAGTGTGATTGGACACACAAGGAATTTGTCTTTGGTGCATATGCTGTCAGTGTACATAAAAAGACAAGATACATTCTCCAAGAATCATTGTACCCTATGACTATCACTTAATGATAGTCATAGGGTACAAATAAGCAATCATATCTGAAATATATTTCATATCTGAAATAACACAACAGTAAAACAATGCAAAGGGGTTAGAATTAAAATTGGTCTAGCTCCAAAACTGCTATTAGCAGCTCAACTCTCTGCATATTTTTATTTTCATTAAAGCCACTCCTCATTTAGTGACTACCTTGGTTAGGGGCCATTCACAAATATGAGATTATAAAGTGTTAATAAAAATTCATTTTCTGCCCAATATGTGCAATTATCAGCAAATTTCAGGTGCCTAAAGACTGCCAGGGGGTCCTAATAAACTAATTAAGATCACAGAGCTGAGCTTGTTAACACAGTTAGCACTTTTTAGAGAAGTGCTGCCTGAGGAAAAAAGCAGCAAGAGATAGCTTCTTTAACCAATGTCCCGCGAGGGGGTAAAAATGGAGGGGGCGGGGAGGATCAGATATGGCACTGAGAGGTGCCATATGAATGAGAGGACAGAAACAGTGTCCTTTGAAACATCTCTCTCTCTCTCTCTCTCCTTAGTGACCATTTCACTTAGCTAAGTTGTTGGGCAGAGTGTAGTCAGTAAACAAGGATAGGATGTAAATACTTCATTACAATTATGACAAAGTAGAATATAGAAAAGGAGGCACACAAAGCAATTTGGAGAAAATACAGAATATTGTACTTAGGCCCACCTTGTTCTGACCCAGGTCCCCAAACACAACAAACCCTCTGTACTTAAATCAGTAATTCATTTATTAGGAGCACCAGCAGCCCTGGCAAAAAGTTTCTCTCTCACCGCATGCTAACAAGTCTGTCCGGCAGGGAGAGGAATATTTGTCTGTCACATCTATTCATCTCCGCTCCCTGCCTTTTATCCCAAGAGCTAGGGTGGGGCTTCATTAGCAACAGTGGCTCTTCTGTCCCAAGGATCAGCCCATATATTTCCACTGCTCTCCTCTCCACTGTCTTCGGCACATCCGCGCGACAGGCACTGGACCCAGCTGTTCTTCCTCTTCGTCATCAGCCACCTCCAGACCTGGAGGCTGTTGACTCCCCATCTGAGGCCTGGCAGACAGCCCAGACTCTGCCTCTCTCTCTCTCTCTGACAGCTCCATTCCGTCTTCCCCCTCGGAGTGCTCAGGTTGCCTTGATGCTGACCACGCCTCCTCCTCATCTGATTCAGCTGCTGAAGAAGGCGCCGGCATCTAACAGACCACAACACACCTAGTTTCTGCTGTCATGCTTGACAGATGCTTAACCTGCTGGTTGGTGACACGTTGAAGAGGGAGTACAGTAAAGCCAGCTAGTTAAACTGATCACTGCCTGCTACAAAAGGCCCATTCCCAAATCAGAGCAGTACAAATTAACAGAGATTGGTAACTGGAAGAATAAAGGCAGAAAAGAAGGGCAGTACAAATACTGATAGTCCTCGACTTACAACAGTTCATTTCGTTACCGTTTAAAGTTACAATGGCACTGAAAAAAAGGGAGTTATGACCATTTTTCACGCTAATGACCATGACAGCATCCTCATGGTCACGTGATTTACATTCGGACGCTTGACAACTGACTCATATTTATGATGGTTGCAGCGTCCCGGGGTCATGTGATCCCTTTTTGTAACCTACTGACAAGTAAAGTCAATGGGCCAGATTCACTTAATGACCATGTTACTAATTTAACAACTGCAGGGATTCGCTTAACAATTGTGGCCAGAAAAGTCGTAAAATGGGGCAAAACTTAACAAATTCCATTAACGAATTTCTCACTTAACAACATAACTTTTGGGCTCAGTTGCGGTCGTAAGTTGAGGACTACTTGTACAAAATGACTCAGGAGTGGATAACACTTTAGTTCAGTAATAGGGGAGGCCCTTCAGTCACTCAGTATCCCATCTAACTGCCTGGTTTCAATACATATAATTCTCAACTTACGACAATTCATTTAGTGACCATTCAAAGTTACAACAGCACTAAAAAGTGACTTATGACTGTTTTTTCACTTACGTCCATTGCAGCATCCCCTATGGTCATGGGGTGAAAAGTTATATATTTGGCAACTGATTTATATTTATGACAGTTGCATGTCCCAGAGTGATCTTTTGTGACCTGACAAGCAAAGTCATTTCATTTCATTGTTAAGTGAAGCCAAATTTACTTAACAACCATTTTACTAATTTTTAACAACTGCAGTGATTCCTTTAACAAGTGAGGCAAAAAAGGTTGCAAAATGGGGCAAAACTCAGTTAAGAATTATCTTGCTTAGCCCAACAGAAATTTTGGGCTCAATTGATGTTGTTAAGTTGACGATTATCTGTACCCATCGGCCACCATGTTTCCCCGAAAATAAGACAGGGTTTTATTTTCTGTTGATTCCCAAAATGAGCACTTGGCCTTATTTTCGGGGAAGTTTATTATTTCTGAAGTGCAGGAAGTGGCGAGCGTGGTCACCTCATGGCTGCTGTTGTGTTGCAATATTTTCGGAGAGGGCTTATTTTAGCGCATGCGCTCCAAAGCCCGATTGGGCTTATTATCCAGGGAGGTCTTATTTTCAGGGAAACAGGGTATCTCTTTGCCAAGATGTACCTGCATCTTGTCAATTAAATTTGTTGCTAATATACTGTTCTCCTTTTAAAAAAAAAACCAAAATGGATTTGTTTTTCTTAAAATGTCTTTTAAATTCACAGCTTGTTTAGATGAAAAGAGTAGTAATTTTGGTGACACTGCAGAAAGGAAGAAATAGTTCAAACATAAACACACGCACACTTTGTTACAAAAACCCACACCCCAGCAACACCTACCGGTATCAGATATTAGTATTAGGTATCACTTAATCCTTCGTTGTATAATATATGTGGATGTAGATACTTTGGATTCATTCAGGGACCAGAATGTCAGAATAGCATCCTTACCCAACATGTCTATATTTAATGTACAGGGCATTCAGGAAATATTTAGATCACTTTTGTCAATTTTGTTATGCTGCGGCCTGATTCTACAGTTGCTGAAATTCATTTTTTTCTCTCATTAATCTATACTCGGTTCACTATAAGGGCAAACCGACAACAGGATTTTAGAAATGTCTGTAAACAAAATTGATAAAACTTAGGAGGTCTGAATACATTCTGAATGCATTGTAATAGTCGAGTTTCCTGATTTCTAAGGGGGGGGAGGGAAATGAGATAGAAAACCTTTCAACTTTTTCCCTTAAAAGATAACTTTTGGAGATTCTGGTAGAAGTGGAATAGAAGTGGGTTATGAGAGATTCCAGTTAGCTTTAGATAGTAGAAGATACAGGAGGACTGGTAATAGGAGCCAGAAGTATATGATAGAACCACTTACAAAAGGCAAAGAATTTTCTCTACTTTTGATTTATTGTGGCACATTTTCAAAAGTTTTTGCTAAAACTACCTTTAAACTCTGTATAGTTTATTTTTAACACTCACTTGACCATGTTAATGTTTGGTGCTTTTAAGAATTCGGTACCTACTTTCTTCCTGGTTGTACTATCTTTCTCTACATAGATAGTAAAAATAAATCTCAAAACCTTATCAATATAATGAAATTTAGCTTTAAAGTGAAGTATTTTAATAGCATCTTTATTGTGATAATTGAGAATGTTGTCCTTCCTTATGTGGACAGTAATAAAAAATGGCCATACTTAAGCCTACAATTATGACTAAGCTCAGTTGCCAAAGATTAACAGGTTGAAAGTTAATGTGGATTGAAAAAAAGCGACTGAGGATATACGTATTCTCAGAGTTGCGACTGCTGGAACAACCCCACAATTACACGATTGCATTTTGGGCACTTGGCAACTGGTTCACATTTATGAGTGGTTGCAGCATCCTGTGATAACACATTTGCGTTTTTGATTTTTTTTTTTTTTGCCATTTTCAGGCAAAAAAAATGGCAAAAGCATCCATTGAGTAAAAAGGCCTCAAACGGACTGTGTAGTTTGATAAACGATTGTGTAGTTCACTTTAATAACAATTTTTAAAAAGGCAATAAAATTGAGTCAGGTCACATGATGCCTCGACTTACAACCACAGTGGCCTGCTACTAAAATATCAGTCCCATTTGTGGCCATAAGTCGAGGACTACCTGTAGTTAGAAAAGTCTTAGCAGGTTACCTCGCCTGTGTTGCTTCCTTATTAGTCTTAAGCATCTGTATCCTCTCGTTTAAAAAATAATAATTCTGTCTATATTTGTAAAGATGACAAGAATGTTAAAAGAAAACTTACAATAAATAATCCATGCCATCTTCTGTTGTAACAGTTCCTCCATCTGCCCCTGACTGCAGAATTCAGGGTTCTTTGAATATTGGTAGTGACATCACACTGAGTTGTAATTCAGAAGAAGGCATCCCTCGGCCAACTTACAACTGGGAAAGGCTGGATAATGCTCCCAGGCTGCCTCCAACATCCATCCAAGGTGACCATTCTATCTTTCTTTCTGGATCCCTGACTAATTTTTCTTAATTTATTTTTGTGGTAATGTGGTCATAAGTTTTGCATTTTAACCCAAACGTCTGCTTCAGTTACTTTGGCAAAGCACCTGAACCAAGCATGTTATGGAAGAGAGAGGCAAGCAATTAATGTTGTCAATTAATGCTGATATTATCAATTAATGCTGATAATCTGAATGTAAAAACTCATTAAAAGTAACAAGCAAGAGAAGGGAAAAATCTGTTTTGGGTGATAAAAACAACCAAGCCTGAAAAGCATTGGGTGCCCTCTAGTGGAATTCTAAATATTTTTATGTATGAAATAAAATAGCACATATTACTTTGAAGTAATGATGGCTAGCTATTTTGGCAAATTTGCCAGAAATCCAATGGGTCAAATATTATTATAAAATATAATAGTCCCATCAAAAAGGATCATGTTCACAGAAGTCATAAAAGATTATTGTAACAATTCAATTGTATTGTTATTTTAAATAAGTTTATATTTGATTGTTTCAAGGATACAATACCTAGGGGTTTTTTTTAAATGAATGTTCAAAACATCGAAGTCAGGGGTGTCAAGCTCGTGGCCCGCAGGCCGGATGTATCACGTGCTCGATCTGCTCCTGCCCAGTTTAGCGAAGGGGAAAAAAGTTTGACACCCCTGATCTAAGTATTTGCAACATAAAACTTTTTTTTTTAAAGTGTATCAGTAAAAAAAATGCAGATAGTCACTTTATTCCAAAAGTCTTATTAAGATATAGACAGATAGCCAGACAGACACACCAGTTGATGAAAAGTGAGCAATAATAGTAAACAGACTTTTCAAAGTGTTTTGCCAAGAATAAATCTATTAGATTTTGTACTTAGAAAAGTAATGGTAGATTGTAAATAGGTAGCTTTTGAACAAGGATCAAGTGAAAACAAAGCCAGAAACACAGGAGAGCAATCTGAAAGTTCAAGATAATAGATTGCAGGACATAATTTTGTTTATTGATCCCAATACTCACCTGAGATACTGTATATTTCTATCCAGAGCTTCTCCTGCTCTTCTCTATCAGTTCCGAAATAACTTTACAAAGTCTTTCCCCCCCCCCCCCCCCTTGAGATGAATTTGGAGGCTTTGCATTTAACTGTTAACACCCGTGTGTCTGTTCTTTTGGAACACTGTTGAGTGCATTCCAGATTGAACAAAATCTCCAGCTTCTGTCAGATTAATCAGCAACATTACCTGCGCCCCTTTTTCTGACTAAAAGAGAAAAAAAAATCAGTTTGAAATTAATATTGTTTCAATGGGAAAGAAGTAATATTATGTTGAACAAAACATACTTTGGGAAAAGATAAAGTTGTTTAAATTTGCCAATGTTCATATAAAGAGATAGGTCAGAAGTCGAATTGAAGGTTTCTGTTAAACATGCAGTTATAAGCTTCTCTATGCTTCTTGCAGAACATTTATGTATGTATGTGTGTGAGTGTGTGTGTGTGTGTGTGTGTATGTATGTATGTATATATATATATATATATATGTAGGTCTTTGGTTGTTCGGGTTTTCTCCCGCGTAGAATTGGAAGTATCTTCACGACGTTTCGATGAAATCTCATTCATCATCTTCAGGCTGGTGCTTCCAGCTTGGTGCTTTCAGGAGCAAGCCGGAAGCACGTGTGCATGCACTTTTTGCTCCTGGAAGCACCAAGCCGGAAGCACCAGCCTGAAGATGATGAATGAGATTTCATCGAAACGTCGTGAAGATACTTCCAATTCTACGCGGGAGAAAACCCGAACAACCAAAGACCTACATACAAACACCCGCGAAAACCTCAGAAAACATATATATATGTTTGTCTCCTCCCTTAAATAGGCCTAACAGGAAGCTGTAACAATATATCCACTTCATCAATAAAGTCCTGTAGAAAGGATGATGTAATCAGGGAAACTGGTTAGCTCAAGGCATAGAGAAGCCTGCTTCGAATGCTGGAGAGCACCAGTTCAAATCCCTGTAGGGAAGTATGGCCAGCTGACGAGGGCTAAGGAGCCCGAAATGGATCCATCCTGGTCTCTTAATTAATTATTATTAATCATCCCTTAAAGAAATTTAACACATATCTAAAAAGACAGCAGTAATTTAATAGGTCTCTGTCTGGATGGTCTCTAGGTTGAGTCGAAGGACAGAGAAGGATGACAAGTTTGTCTCCTCCCTTAAATAGGCCTAACAGGAAGCTGTAACAATATATCCACTTCATCAATAAAGTCCTGTAGAAAGGATGATGTAATCAGGGAAACTGGTTAGCTCAAGGCATAGAGAAGCCTGCTTCGAATGCTGGAGAGCACCAGTTCAAATCCCTGTAGGGAAGTATGGCCAGCTGACGAGGGCTAAGGAGCCCGAAATGGATCCATCCTGGTCTCTTAATTAATTATTATTAATCATCCCTTAAAGAAATTTAACATACATACATACATACATACATACATACATACATACATACATACATACATATATATATATATATATATATATATATATATATATCTAAAAAATGTCACACAGCAGTAATCTAATTGGTTCTCTGTCTGGATGATCTCTAGGTTGAGTCGAAGGGCAGAGAGGGATGACGTTAAGTCTCCTCCCCTTAAAGTGACCTTGAACAGGAGCTGTGACAATATTCTCTCATTGAAGAATCCTGTAAATTGGCTGATGTATCAGGGATACCGGATAGCTCAAGGCATAGAGAAGCCTGCCTCATATGCTGGAAAGCACCGGTTCAAATCCCAGTAGAAGGAGTATGGCCAGCTGAAGAAGGCTAATAAGCCTGGCTCATCACTAGAGATCATCCAGACAGCAAGCCAACAATTACATTGTATAATATTTTAGATATGTGTGTTAGTTTTATGAGCTGATTAATAAATTAAATTAGAGAGAGGCCAGGATAGATCTATTTCGAGCTTATTAGCTCTCATCAGCTGGCCATACCCCTTACTGGGATTCGAACCGGGGCTATGTTGCATGCAAGGCAAGGAGCCTAGCACTTAAGCCAAGCCAGTTCCCCTTATTGCATCAGCTTAGACAGGGTATATTAGTATATTATATATATATATATTGTATCACCAAGTTGGGTGATAAGCCAACTATTGGTAGCATTAATTGCAGGCTATTGGTTATTAGGTATAAAGGCAGCATTGGTTAACAATACATTTGGAATTTAGTTTTTCTTTTTAGCTTTAATTTTTAAAATTATGCCATATTTTTTTCATTCATTATGCAGTGTTTCATCACATCTTACAAAGCATCTTTGGAAAAAACTTCTAAAAATATACAAAACAAATATAGGAAATCAATACAAATAAAGATAAACTGATTTTTTGCTAGAAGGTGTCTTCAGCAATTTGTAGCCACAACAACAGCCACAAAAAGATTTTAGCAAAGTCTTAGCAAACAGTTATTTTCAATTATAGTACCTCTGGCTCAAAATCACAAATAGCTATTCTACTATAGTGGAACTGATTGTGAACATAGACTTTGGGTCAATAAAGCATTGGAAATATCTGTCACAGTGATGGTGATGGTGGTAGTCTATAAATTGAAAATCGCTCATCTGAATCTTATTGATATGTCGGTAGTACTCCCTACATGGGAACCTGTTTTTCCAGGAACCAAAGTTAATAGCTTAGGTTCATTATTTTTTTCTAAAGATTTCTTCATAGTACATTATATTTATAGTACTTATAAAATTGATTGGCATGTTTAGCAAAGCACTTAAAACTCAGGATTAGATCAAGGGGGTTGTAGTAAGGATTGGAGTGAAAATAATCTTCCTGGAAACATCATCTAAAACTTCCTATGGCCCCAGATTGAGAGACGGATTGCCTGAAGCATTTTAAAAGCTATGTCACTTTCCTCCTACTAAATATTTTATACAGAATAACAAATATATTTTGAACACCCAAATTTACTTAATATTCATGTATTTCTTGATTTGAAAAACACTCTTAATTTTTATTAGAAAA
This sequence comes from Rhabdophis nuchalis, assembly GCA_039707465.1. NCBI lineage: Eukaryota > Metazoa > Chordata > Lepidosauria > Squamata > Natricidae > Rhabdophis > Rhabdophis nuchalis. The sequence continues at coordinate 39,067,192 of CM077649.1, read as the reverse complement.
ATATAGAACAGCCTTCTAAAATCTGATATTTTTCTGGAAGTTGGAATAAGAGTGTATTTGCTGAGGAGGCTTGATTAGATGGAATAAAGGTATTGCAGAATATGATCTTGGTTGGTTTTGTTTAAATTCATTGGTGAGTCTTGATTCACGGGCTGAAATGTTTTCTTTTCTGGAAGAAGAAAAAGAAAAGAAAAGGAAAACAATGCAAAGACAAGACAAAACAAGAAAGAAAAAGAAGAAAAAAGCTGACTCGTTCAAACACTGTCCACTGTTTCCTTGTTAAAGTGACAGATTGGTGATAGCTTTTTTTTAAAGTTTTCTTACTGTGTGCCTTGGGTCTTAGGCTTTCAAATTACAACAACAATTTTTCAGAAGAAAATGACCACTATAAGCTTCTTTAAACTCTAGTCTCATTTGTAAAAGATGCTTTCATCTGAAGGTTATTTTGTAATCTGCCTTTTAAGAACCTGACATTACAACTTAGGTTTTGTTGGATTTGCATTTTCAAAATTCTGGTAAAATGGTTCTTCTCCCTTATATAAATTGCACTTTAATTTATAAGATTTTATATACTTTGTTTTTGGTCTTTCCTGTCTAGATCTAGTTCAGGGTACTCTTCTTCTGCGCAATATTAGCTCTTTGTCATCAGGACGTTACCAATGTATGGCATCCAATGTCATTGGAAGCAGCACCTGTTCTCTTGAAGTTCAAGTGATTACACGTGAGTTAGATTTAGTATTCAGAACTTGTCTTGTATTGGAATCTGTGCAGCTTTGTAACTCTGTATATATTACTGTTGCATAATTTTAGGTAATAATCCTTTCCATTGCTTTTTTATACTTAAAAAATCCATCAAACCTAATATGTGTTACCAACAGTGTGTGAAAAGCTGGCATTGTATAAAATGCCTGGGAAATCTATTAAACGCACAATTATTTTAGGTAAAGTATGAAATCTCTGTTATTTTAATATGCTTTCATTGAGGGCAGCATCGGGGTTGTGTTTTACCTCAGGGAGCCAGGGTAGGTGTGGCCAACTCAACATCATGCATGTCAGGGGCACCTGTGGAAGCCCAAGTGCGCTGTCAGTGAAAATGGACTCCTGAGCTCCGTTTTTAGCTGCAACGGCTTCCTGCAACCCTCTGCCAGCAAAAATAGAACTCGGGAGGGTCACCCCCCCAAGCTCCATTTTTGCTAGCAGAAGCGCCATTGGCTGGTTCTTAGCTGTTTCCAGGACAGTCCTGCAGGCCAGATCTAAGCATCCAATGGCCTGAATTCGGCCCGCGGGCCTTGAGTTTGACACCCCTGACCTAGGCATTATGCAGAAGGACAGGAACTATTCAGGCAAAGTATGAAAAGAGTGTCATGAAAAGGTTTAGGATTAGAGTTAACCCTACCCCTAACTCTTTATTGAGAATATATATAGGAAAATAAAAAATAGATGAAAAAAATGAAGGATTTTCTTACTGTAAAAAAACAAGCGAAAAAGTCCAGTATTGACCTACTTGTTGCAACAAGGAAGGCTAAAATGGCGTTTTAGCGGCAGTATTTTATACTTTGCTGGTTTGCCTTTTGGCATTGCATAGAATGTCTAGGAAATGTGTGAATTATTAAGTATTTCACACTTTCCTATTTTTGGCATTCTATAGATTTCCTAGACCCGTGATGGCAAACTATGGCACGTGTACCACAGGTGGCCCTCAGAGCCCTCTCTTTGGGCATATGAGCCATTGTCCCAGCTCAGCTCCATTATGTATGCGCACACACCTTCCGTCGGCCAGTTGAGTTTTGGGTCTCTGCCACACGTGCACAAAAGTGGGGCACATGCAGGAGAAATACATGCATGTATGGGGAGCTGCACGTGCATGCATGGGAGACCATACGTGCATGCATGGGGGAAGGGAATGCAGCACATAACCCTACAACCCATTTTTGCCGCAGGGAGGCCTACTGGGCCCAAAACAGGGTGCCGGATGTGTGACACATTGTATTATGGGTGCTGCCGCGCACGTGTGCATGCACTTTTGGCACGTGACAACAAAAAGGTTAGCCATCACTGTCCTAGACATTCTGTAAAATGACTAATATCTCACGTTGACAGTAACATATATAAATAAACTTTCTCTAATATTTATCTTTCACACATGAACTTACAGTTCTGTAATATGATTTTTAATATGACTGTCTCTTATGTTCATTAAAAATATATTTATGCACTCTTTTGCATAGACCCAAATATAAGTTCTTGTTTGGGGTTAATTTTTTCTTGTTTTGTCTAAGTGATGAATACTACTGGATTCTGCTATCTGCTGCTGCTGCTGCCTATATTACCGCAAAGACTATTTTTGTAGATTCTACCAATTCACAGAAATTCTGTGGGAAATTTCTTTAACATCCCTAATCTTGCTGGTTCTGATCATCTCTGACCTTTCTTACAGGAAGGTCAGCTTTAGAGAAAGGTTTTCTCTTACTGCACCAGACATTTAGAACAAATGAACTATTATGTGACTGAATGATAATTGAATTTTCTTGTACAATTTTATTTTTTTCCTACAAATAGCTATAAGTGATTTAGTTTTTCAAGGAAGGTCTATTTTCTGCACACATCTCAAGTCTAAATTGCATCTTAGAGCTGTTATTTTAGAGAGAGAAACATAATAACTGTACCACCAAGGCAATATTATTGGGATGCTGAATTGTAACTGCAGCACGATAGAAAAGTGTAAATTCTCGTTCCTGTATTTTGGCTCTAATCAATATCAGGAGGGCTTGGGGAAGGTAAAAGCACTCGGGGAAATTTTAGTTTAGTAAAACTGTTTTACGTTGTTATACATTTCATTGTTTCAAAATCCAATGCTTTTTTATTGTCACGTTTTAAAGAAACTGACATGTTTTGTTCCAGAAAACAAAATAAAATACTTGCATTGCCATAGTCAACAGATATGGCTGTTTCCAGCAGAGGAAAGATCCTTTCATGCCTGTTGAATGCATCACTACGGAAGGAAAGATATCTGTCAATAATCACTGAATAACTATTAAAGTTATGGCAGCCTCATTCACACTGTGCATCATTGCATTTGACTTGTTAGAACAAGAAGGGTGATAGAAATAGAGACCAAGGAGGGCCTTGGTGTGAAGATGTTCATATAACACTTTGTCTCTATTCTATACTGGCAACAGAGAGGATGCTGATTACCATGGCTGAACTCAAATATAGTCAAATACATGGAGGTATCCCAAAATCTAGTCATTCAGTTGAACACAAAGAAGTTAAGGCTGTCTGAGTGGATAGACAGAGCATTTATGCTTTTTAAAACTGTCACTTTAAGAAGAAATTAACAAAGCTTGTGAAGCTGTTTGCTTTTCTAAAAAAAAAAAAGCAAAAAATTAAATTCACACAAGCACGTAGACACAGCAATCCTACATTAGATTCTCTGTATAATTAATAATTTGCCATATCACCTTGTCCCAGGACTTCAGACATTCATAATGGGTTTAAAGCTGTTTTGGCTATGTGCAGATTGCATGGAATAATTTCACTTTGCTAAAAGCTCTCTTGTTTGGATGAATGCCAGAATCCACTCCAAAATGTGCATATGGAAACATTTCTAGTGTGACAAAAGGTTGGGAAGATGTTAATAACCCCTAGTGTTATATTGCGAGTTACAAGAATATGTAAGACAACATCCAGCACATACTCATCCTACACCAGATTTCTTACACTGAACTTTTCATTCATGGATGCTTTTTTGTAAGTGATTTTTGGTTACTTTTAGGAATACAGCTGGTCTTTCCTGCTGCCTGCTGTGGTTCTTTGAACATACTCATGTGTTCTTTCTACTCAGATTTTGCATGTGTTCCATGTCCCACACAGCTAATCCTCGGAATATTGGTCTGATTGCCGGAGCTGCAGCTGCAGGGGCAGTTGTGCTTATTGTCTGCATTGTCTTGGTGGCTGTTACACTCTTTTATTGGAAAAACAAACACAAGGAGGAAGAGGAGGAGGAGATTCCCAATGAGATAAGGTTTGGCCTTGGAAAATACTTTGTCTGCCCTTCCAAATTTCTTCCCTTTCTTCCAAGCAAGATTGTCTCCAGGTTTCAAGAGAAAGACATTACAGTAACTTCTCATTTGAGTGTAATGAATCCAAATTAGATGTTAGCATACAAGATTCTCATTCCTAATTCTTATAATGCTAGTAATGGTATGGCTATGCAGTGCCAGTTATTAATGGAGTAGACATAAGTGCAGTGCAAGTCTCATCCATCATCTTTTCTGACACATTAGCAAGAGGGTTACATGCAGTATTCCTGGTAAGAGAAGTATCGTTTGTTAATTAGTCATGGCGGTCAAAACAAGCGATACATTCTTCAAGAGAAAATAATTCCTTTTAATGCTAGTTAATAGCAGCAACATAAGAAATAGTAACCATGGCTAATTTCTGCCTTGTGTCCATTATAACTGCATATCAGCTTTGACAGAATGAAACCAGGATATTCGCACGAAAAATTACAATGTAAAACTTAAAGTTGTGGTGTCCGTGCTTGCATATCTGAGCAAAAATTAAGATGTTGGTATCAAAAAAATGAAATGATTGGGTGGGGTTTTTTTTGCTGCACGCATTTCATGTGTGCTTGTCAGTAAGCGAGGAATGGTTCTTGTTTGCCTTAGAAATGAATGGCTATTGAGGAAATGGTGTGAAGGGAATTGTAGTTATGTCTTTTTTTTTTTTTTAGGGAGGATGATTTGCCACCCAAATGTTCTTCGTCCACAAAAGCCTTCCACGGTGATGCTTCCTCGTCTGAAAATGACACTCTCACCTCCTCCAATACCTACAACAGCCGATACTGGAATGACCCCAAAGCCAACCATGCTACAGACTCCTTCACTCACCTCAACAATGATGCACGGCAGGCCTTCTCTCGTTCTGGAAGCACCAATGCCCGTTCTATATATGCTAATGGAGGCCACCCAGCACACCCTCCACCGAAGACATTGGTAGTGACAACCAATACAGCTCCATCTCCACAGGAGATGGCCAGGAGTAATGGATCTGTGAGTCGGAAGCCACGTCCCCAACACACATGGTCTTACGCCGTAAGCCAAGCGACGCTGGAGAGGATAGGTGCTGTGCCTGTAATGGTACCAGCACAGAGCCGAGCAGGCTCTTTGGTGTAAAAAAAAAAGGGTTGTGGGTTCTACGAATTTGTTACAGTAAGTGGGAGTGAAGATGGGCCCAATAAAAGACTCTCCTCTTCCTCCCTCAGATGGAGGGGAAGATCTGTGTTCTTCCCTTACCCCAGTCAACTGAACCCAACTGATGTGATGATCCCTCCTTTATTACCCCACCCTCATGATCTCAGGGGCTCCTCAGCTATGGCTGTATGTGCCAAGGTCAAAAGGAGGCCATTTAAGGCATCAGGGGAAGGAGACCATACTTGCTTTCTAAGGTCTGCTATACAAAATTTCTATTATGGAATTTATGAAGTCAAGAGGTCAGTAGAGCAGCTCAGCTGCCCTGGGGTTAACCCATTGTTGCTTGGCTCGAAACAGATGATTGAGGGAGGACTGGTGACATTCTGCCTGTGACTACTGATCTCAGAGTAAAAAAGCAGAGGGGAAAAAAAATAAGCTGGGACAAAAGAACTGGGAGGGAGGGCAATTGTCTTGAGAGTTATATTTTATTTAATTCTTTTTCAGGAGTTCTTTATTTCTATCTTCCTCCCTTCTCCTGCTTCCTGTCATTCTCCAAATTGGATTTCTCTCCCCCCCCCCCCTTGCACTAGTTTTCTGGATGCTTCTCACATCCCTTGCCACTTCCATGGCAACTCTGGTCATTTTGGCCTTGTTCCTTGAAGGGCTGCTTGGCATCTGATTGGCCTGCTGCTGCTGTTGTTGCTGTTGTTTGGCTGTTGTTGAAAGGAGGGATTTGGGGAGGGGTGTGGGGTTGAAAGCTAAAGCCTCCGTTGCTTAACCGAACTGGCTGTGTATTTTCTAGGGTGTGTGGCTGGCATTTCTCAAAAGAGCTAGATTTCCAAAGCTTTCGGCATCTGCATGGCATGTCCCCATATATGGCTGTGTGGGGCTGGCCTGCATAGTCAGGTTGATAAGTTTGACCATTCACACATTCAGAGCATTCATTTTAGCCCTTCCTTTACAGGATACCTTGGACTTAATATATTAGGGAAGGAAGGAAGGAAGGAAGGAAGGAAGGAAGGAAGGAAGGAAGGAAGGAAGGAAGGAAGGAAGGAAGGAATAGAGGGAGGAATAAAGCAAGAAATCTAAGAGCAGCAGAAAGATGGATTGTGGCTACATTGCCCCTCCTTTCTCTTTTGTTGAAGTGTGGTCTGCTCTAAATAGTAGCCCCATGGTGACATTTGTCACTCTTGTAATTTCATTAGCCTTAATTGACTAACAACAATGGAGAATTCGGAAGGAAAGAAAGACAAAGCGAGAGTCTTCCATGCTTCACACGGAGCTTGGGATCAGGTGGGAAGGGAATACATTTCTGAATACCTCGAGGAGGCACAGCCAGAGACGTGTCTCTTGAGTCCTGCTGTCCGCACCTGCCTCATTGATCACTGACACACTGGTCTTAAATAAACTTCCTTTGGGAGTTCCTAACAGGATTTCCTTCTCTGCACTGACGAAATATATCCTTCTGATCAAAGCCTGGAATGAGGTAGGCCTTCTTCCATTGGCTCCCTTCCACGTTTCCAAACTGCACTGGGAATGAGGTTCCTAGAGAATCTCAAACTGCTCTTTCGCCTCCCATTCTGCTTCAACTCTTAATTTCATCCCCCCCACCCCCCTTTCCAAATGGGTACTAAGGCCATTAGGGAGAGCTCTCTGCACAGGCCCTATATACCGTTTTATACGATGCCATCGTGAAGAGAGCCCACTAGGTTGAATTAGGTTTAAAGCTTAGCCGTGCCTTTTTTGCTTGGTTTTTTTTTTTAACACCTCTCCTTCCCATTTACTTTCCTTCTCCCCCACCCACCCCAAAATACTGCTAATTGGACTTTCCTCCATCCGTCTCAGAGCACACCAGGAAGACAAAATGGCTGCCGTATTTATACATGTTTCCAAGGGAGCGGTATCTCTCTTCCCCTATTCACTGCCGGTTTCTCCTTTTTTATTATTTGGAAGTTACGTGGTGGCATTGCCGGGGTGGGGATAGCATAGAACAGTGTTTCTCAACCTCAGCCACCTGAAGATGTCTGGACTTCAACTGCCAGAATTCCCCAGCCAGCGAATGCTGGCTGGGGAATTCTGGGAGTTGAAGTCCAGACATCTTCAGGTGGCCAAGGTTGAGAAACACTGGCTTAGAAGAAGGAAGAATGCCTTTTTTTTTTAAGGTAGTGCGCAAAAAAACCAAACATAAACACTGTTTCTCCCTCTCTGCTTTTCTAACAACGGGAAACACAAGAGGCGTTTTCAAGAGATGCTGCTTACAGCAGCCTACAACTAGTACTCAGAAAGCTCTTCCTGGTTCTACTGTTCACTCTCCTCTTTCTTTCTTCTTTCTAATTGTCTAAAAAAAAAACAATAAAACTTTTATTCATATAAAAGAGGAAATGGTTGTCTCTGAATTTGGTTATTTATTTGCTTTTCTATGTTTTATATATGTGTGTGTGTGTGTGTGTGTTAGTTTTATGAGCTGATCAATAAATTAAATTAGAGACCAGCTCATAAAACTAACACACATATCTAAAATATTATACAATATTGGCTTGCTGTCTGGATGGTCTCTAGTGATGAGCCGATAGGCAGTAAGGGAAACAGTATGTCTCCTCCCTTAATTGGGGCCTAATAATAACAGGTTGTTGTGAAACAATTACATACATACATACATACATACATACATACATACATACATACATACATACATACTTAACATACAAGGATCATATCAGCCTTTGTTTGCAAGACCGTTCTCTGACCACAGTTGCTGAAAATGGGCACTGCACTTTCCCATTATTCTGAGAGTGAAACAAGAAAACTGCAATTAAGTTCTAAAATAGTTAAGATTTTTTTTTTTAAAGAACCACATCCTGACGCCACAAACTAAATAAAAACCCTCGACCCGCCCACCTATGTTACACGATCCTTCTTACTTTGTATCTTTATCCCACTCCATGTGGCCCTGTGTGGCCACATATTATTCTAATAATTCTACATCGGTTTTAAAATGCCTCCTTTGTGTCACACGAAGCCCCAGCATCCAGCTAGACCATCTTTGATTAAAAGAATCAGATTGGAAATTATTGGGGGAACTCTGCCAGAAGCTACTGGAGAACTGTTGCCAGACACAAGGACAAGTAGAAATGGAAAGCCACCAAAAAGATGAGCAGATATTTAAGGGCACTGAAAAGCTATAATCATATTGCTTTTTTTTCAGAGCTTTTTTCAGATGCAGCACACCTACACACCATTGTCAGGAAGTTGAATTTTGTACCCAGTGCTATAAGCTATTACAATCAAGATGGAAATCAGGCAGCTGGGGGGGGCAGGGGGGGCCTGTTGATGTCCCATAGCGTTTTCGCATCTTTTATACGGACATTTATGCATTTATTTTTACGCAAACGAATCACTTGCATTCTGTGCATTCCTTAGTTATGTGAATCCCAGATTTGAACTTCTATGAGTAAAAACATAACCCTATACAGAACTTCTGGTAAAAAAAGATGGGGGAGGGGGAGATGGATTTTTTAAAAAGGGAGGAGAATACAAATTGCATTGAGACTAGCTGTTGTTTCCTGAGAGGCTTAAATTTGGACTTAATTATGATTAAAATGGGCTGAAGCAATGTTTATATACAACTAAGGAATGGAACGAAGTAATGTTTATGTACAATTAGGCCCCTTACTGCTAATTGCATTATGGAACAGCTGATGGACCACTGTCCAGGAAATGCAAACTGAATGCAAATTTGAATATGAACCCAGAACATTTATAAAGCGGAATTGAACTTCTGAACAGGTAGAATAAATGTCCCCACTGTTAAATTTAAATAATACTTTCAAGCACTGTGATTGGGTAAGCACAATTTGTTGGCCATCACAGTCTACCAACCTCGTGGTGATTTCAATTACTTTATTTTCACTCCAGCGTGCCAACTCTGAAGAGCATACGAATTTCCCAGTACATAATTGGAATTAAAACAGTATGATCTGTTAAAAAAAAATCAGGGAGTAGAAATATTTATGTAGAATATTTGTTTTCCATAAGGAATCTGGATAAAAGCCATCCATTTTCCTAAGTGTTCACCCTATTTGCAGAACACAATTGTTTGGTTTTTTGTTGTTCAATGTCACAATGTGGACACCGATTTTGAACAGGATTATTGGAAGAGAAAGGTTTTTCCCTTGATCTCTTTACAGTCCTTGCAGATGAGGTCATTGATTCTCCACTTCTAATTCCAACAGGGATACAAATGAGTCCTGGGATAAAGGAAGATTTTAATCCTATGACTATGGTCATCATTCTGATTATTTCCCTATGTAGTAAAATAGCAGAATCTTTAAATCTTTTCCCATCCCCTGATCCCAGGACAGTCAAGCTACCATATTTTCCAACTACTTGTTCAGCAATTATTCAAAGTTATGACAGCATTGAACAAGAGGTACTTACAACTAGTCCTCAAAGTTCCAGACATCCCAGCATCCCCACAGTCACGTGGTTACAATCTGGAAAAATGGACCATTTTTTGCTAAATTTTGCTCCCCATCCCAACCCCCAGGAGCACTCTGTAAGCCTTCTAAAGGTTATGCATGCCCTTTTTTTGACAAACAAAATGGGCCTATTTTAGCAAACAACAGGCTGTTTTTTGCTCATTTTGCCCCCCCCCCAGCTCCCAAGAGCACTCTACAAACCGCCTAAAGACTATGCATGCCCTCTTTTTTTGACAAAAAATGGGGACGTTTTCCTGAAACGGGGGCAGTTTTGGGGAGGTTTGCAGAGTGCAAAAACTTTTTTTTAATTTGCCTCTTCAAAATCTTGGTGCATCTTATACTCCGAAAAATATGGTAACTGTTTTCCTGTTCCTCATGATAAGACATAGTAATCCCAACCATAGGAAGAGAAAGCTGTAAGGCAAAGTGAGAGCAATGGTTCATTTAAGATTATGCTATTGAACACTAGTGTAGGACATCACCACTTGGAAGCCCCAAGTTTTTTGTTAGTCGCAAAGTCGTGTCTGACCCATTGCGCCCCCATGGACAACGTTCCATCTACCATCCCCCGGAGTCCATTTAAGCTCACACCGACTGCTTCGGTGACACCATCCAGCCACCTCATTCTCTGTCGTCCCGTTCTTTTGCCCTCAATTGTTCCCAGCATTAAGCTCTTCTCCAGTGAGTCCTTCCTTCTCATTAGATGGCTAAAGTATTTTGAGTTTCATCTTCAGGATCTGGTCTTCTAAAGAGCAGTCAGGGTTGATCTCTAGAACTGACCAGTTTGATTGCCTTGCAGTCCAAGGGACTTGCCCCAAATTTAGCAACACTTAAATCTGGTTTTTGAAGGCATTCCTGCCCAACTTGCTGGCACAATATCATTCTCTCCTTGAATTGCTTTCCCCTTGGAAAGGAAGGGGGGGGGAAAGCAAATCACAGGAGAAATAATGTAGATAAAAGACCTCTTGTTCCCAGCTGAGTTTCTCCAAGGTAAAAGGAGCCTTGGTAGGCAAGATGGTATATCTAATCTGTGACCTGGAACTATATTTTAAAAAGATCTTCAACTTCAGCCACTCACTATCAAAGATTTAAATCAACCCACATTTAGGAGTTTATGGATAGACGTGAAAAAGTCTTTCTGCATATCTGCACCACACATCCTTTGGCATACATGCAGGTGGAAGACAGGATAGGTTCTACCTAAGTAGTTGCTTAATCCTGTTTTCTTTGAACTCACAAATTGACATAGTCGTAAAATTCTGAGTGGGAAATGATTCCTTGTTCTGCATAGAACCTAAATGCAGAATGCAATAACACGGTGATTTAAATGTCTCAAGTGAAGCTGAGTTCATTTCCTGAGGCTGTCTATTCCACTGACAAGCATCACTTTCTGTTAGGAAATTTCACTGCATATTTATCTGAGATGTATTTACCTGCAGTCTCCAGCAATTCTTTCTACACCCAGTCTCTGAAGAGACAGAATAAGCCGGAATCCTGAAAAGTACCAAATATTCTTTAAGAATGGCTTAGACAATTGTTTACAGAAATCCAGGTCCCAAGTTCTCCAGGTCAGCTTGCCAATTATTCATCCATTCTCCCCCTCTCTTTCTCCCCGCCCTGTGTGTGTGTGTGTGTGTGTGTGTGTGAGAGAGAGAGAGAGAGAGAGAGAGAGAGGCAGGCAGGCAAGTAGGCAGAAAAAGAGAGCCTACTACGTATTTTATCTATGCTACTACTCCATAGCTTATACAGATTGTCTGGTATAACAATTGTAATTGGGACTGGAATGGGCATTGCCAATTCATATGGTAGCAAAGTGACATAATGTGACCACTTTGTTTAGAGATGGCAATCCTGACATTCCCCATTGATGTCCTTAAAGTAAGGATTTCAGGTTATTAAGGAAGTCCCAGAGATTTGCAAGCAGGTTGGCAAGCAGGTAAGCGGCTGCTGCTGGGTGGGGTGTATGGGTAGCCAGTGCAGTGTGGGCACAGCAGGGCCAGGGGTCGCTTCTGCCAGGCAAGGGGAAGTGTGAGCTCCCGGAATGATTTGTGACATTTGTCTGCTAGCTTCCCCATTGATTTTTCCTGAAGGAAACCAGCAAGAAGATTTTAAATGGTGATCACATGACTGGCAGCAAATGAAAGCCAGTTGCTAAGCACCCAGATTGTAATCATGACTGCAGGGTTGCTGGGATGTCTGCAACTTTGAGGACTAATTGTAAGTACCTCTTGTTCAACACTGTCATAACTTTGAATAAGTGCTGAACAAGTAGTTGTTAAATGAGGACTACTTGTATGTCAAGATAATTGCTCTCTTTGTGGAGTTGTGACAAATCTTATTGAATGAATTTCTTTTACAGTTTAATATAAGCAATCCCAAACAAATGAGTGTCATTGAAAAAAACTTACCAAAGCTGAAATTTGATTGGTTTTTTTTCATCCCATAGTCCAGGGGTCTCCAACCTTTGCAACTTTAAGTCTGAAGGACTTCAGCTCCCAGAGTTGTCCTTCAGACTTAAAGTTGCAAAGGTTGGAGACCCCTGCCATAGTCCATTGTTTTCTCAATGGGTTTCCTTGATCACATTGGTCTAGGACCCGGGTATCAAACCCATTGTGTCATGTTGCCATCATGTGACATATCACATCATTTTTCCCCTTCTCGAAGCTGGGGTGGGTGCGGCCTGTGTGTGATGCATCCGGCCTGCAGGCCGCCAGTTTGGCAGCCCTGGTCTAGGATATATGTATCGTCAAAGCAGAATATACATTTACTCATTATCTCCATGCATGGTAAGCTTCACTTGATGTGCCACACCCTAGAGCAGCTCATCTGCTACGAAAAATTCTGAGATGTTGCATTGGCACAAGGAAAAAAAGTGGGATTTGTAAACTCTCAAGAATACAGAGCATCTCAAGAATATAGACAATTCTAAAGATGCACACGTAACAACAATGAACATTTTCATCATAGAGAAAGAATAGATTTGTTGAAAACAAAGCCAGGTTGACTGAACTAAGATACAGCATGATAAGAATTTTCAAATATTTTGGAAAGCATAAAAGAAAGTTATGACCAGTTGTCTATTATCTAAATGTTGTTTCCTCCATGCATTTAATTAGCATATAGGGCCATTGAACTAACATGTAGAAGCAATTTAGTGTTGTGGCCTGCAGAGCTGGCAGCAGATTCGGACAGTGAGGAGGTTGGGGAGGAACATGGGCCAGTCCTGGAGACAGGGAAGGCTCTGATGAGGGCTCTGTGTCAGAGACAGAGAGGGGGCCAGAGCCGTATGCCAGTTATCAGCTGCCTTCAGAGTCAGACATCAGTGAGGCAGACAAACAATTGGAGCCTGTTCTAAGTGTGCTCATGTGCAGAGTTGCCAGACAAAGGAAACAGCTAAAGAGCAGGGGTCGACTTGAGAGTAAGGCCAGAGGTGGACAATGAATGGTCCCTCGCAGGGGAAGAAGAGCAAAAGGGGAGTGGAGTTTGCAGGAGACAATTAGTTTGCTTAATTGGTTCATCACCTCCAAGATTCTTTGCCAAGTTTTGCAGATATCAGCCTGGTAGCTCCAAGCCAGATAAGGTCTGACTAAATCCTCCAATGAAAGACTTTGCTGGATGTGAATGAAAAAAATTCACAGTAAATTAATAAAAGGGTTTTTTGTCAGGACAAGGAGTTTGCTTCATGCTCTTGGGAAGACTCGGTCAGAACATTCAGATGAATTTATCATTCAATATTGTGCCTACACTTTTTCTTCGATTTCATTTGTTGTAAATTAATGCTGGATATTAAAATACTGCCTTGGACATATTTAACATGAAGTTATAGATAGGCATGTAATATATGAACTCCATAGTAGGAATCCCCAATCCCGGGCTGCAAACTGATCCCAGTCTGTGGCCCACTAGGAACCAGGCTGCCCAAGTCATGGGCAAGTACACAAAACTTCATTTGTGCATGCAGGAGTTAGATTGTGCACATGAACCCCGCCATTGCTACAGCTGCCAGTCTGTGGAACTGGAAAAGTTGGGGATTTCTGTTCAGGACTTACTACACTTTTGATCTGATTATAAAACTAAAATCACATTCTACATTGTCGATTTGGTTTGAAAAGAAAGTTCACACACAGCTGGAAAGAAACAGCCTTACAACTAAAAAAAAAACAAAACAACTTGGCTAAGAATTTGCTTGTGAACAAGAACCATTTATTTGTCTTAGTTACCTAACACAGTTCTGTAGTCATGATAAATGGACTGTTTCCTCCTTCCAAATTCCCATATTCAGCATGCCTCTTTGTATGTAGTGGACATTCTTTGATTCATTGGGATGTTTCCTGTGTCCTTAAAAACACAAGGTGTCATTGAGATTTGCCCTCTGCATACAGGCAGTAAGTTCTTTTTGTTCCAACACTGGTGGTCTGACATCTGCTGGAAACCCCTAGAACTGCAGAATTGTCTGTGTCGGTCGATTGGTTATGCCTTGCTAAATCTTGCAAAGCAAGAAAGAAAGATAACTGATGTGCCTTTACACTTTTAGATTAAAAGCCTGAGGAATTCTGGGAGTTGGATTCCACATATTTTAAAGTTGCTAAAGTTGACAAACGCCAGTCCAGAGACTGGCTTTAAGATGAGGCAGCTTAAAAAGATGAATAATTTTATCACAGCTCCCATGCCATCAGGAAAGTAAGCCTGAGTGAATGAGATCAGAGCAAACAGCTCCTTTAAGGAAGACAAGAGGAAAGAAGGATGCTGTAAGACAGTCTCCAGCCTACCCTGGTGACCTATTCCTCAATATGACTCAAGAGGAATTTCTATTTATGTTCCCCTTGCACGGAGGGAGCTTTTGATAGGAACAATGCTGGGGAAAGCCCATGCTGCAAGCTCCTATGGATTTTGTCCATTAGAGTGTATACAAAGAAGTCGTCCTTTGAAGGATGAATGTACCATTTCCTTGAAAGGTAATCCACTTTTCATCCCACCTTGGGCTTTATTGGATTTAAGAATTCTCCTATCTTACTAGTAAATTTCTTTGATTTCTCTGAGAAAAAAAATTGGGCAGAAATAGAGGAGGAAAATGATATTTATTGTCTTTGTTTCTTTCTTCATGACAAATACATGAAGATACATGTATGTCTTTGTTCCTGATAAATATATGAAGATGGGGTTCTGTTTAGATTTATTCATGCCTGAGACTGCAGAACAGAAAACATGGTTTATTGAATAAGCCGTAGTAAACTTTAAAACTCTTTTTAAACCACAGTTAGTACAATTCATTAAACTGATAGTCCAACGTTAGGATTTAGTGTTATAGTTAAATCCAACCTGAATGTAGAGATAAGGCTTGTCAGAACTTTGAAGGGGCATTTTGCTTCAATGGGTTTTATGCAAAGCATTGCAAGGTGACATTGAAAAACTGTGACTTTTAATCCCTCCAATTTAAACGTGATGTGAAATTATGCTGGACCAAGCTCTTTTGTGTGCTAGTGGAACTGCAGGTTGAAGTTTTAAGATAAAAGAAAACTTGGCTGCCCAGAATAGTCGTATCTGTGTGGATGTCTTGAGTGTATTAAATCAATATGCAATTGTTGCTATCGGTACTAATAAAATAAAAGAGCCATTAAGCTATACCAGAACCAAATGATCTCTGCAGCCATGATGGGAGGTGATGAGTTGTGAATGTATCTCATATCACATCTCTACTAAGAAACCAGAACATCTGTCAGAACACAGGTTGGAAATGATTTTCTTATGCTGTGAAGGTTTCATTCTCCCAAGTGTGAATAACATTCAATAGCTTGTTCTCCCAGACATAAATTATGCCTTAATCTCTGCTGGTCACTGCTTTGTTTTATGGTCACTGAGCACATGCTTTTGTCCTAATTCCATGCTCCTATAGCAAGCCTGCTGGTGCTAGCTAGCAGACTCAGGGTTAGAGATGATAAATGTTCCATAGTTTGCAAGTCATTTTTTCCTTGCTCTCTGATTTAAAATGAAGGACAGAAATATTAGATATTCCCGCTAGAGGTCACTCTCACCATGAGATGTTCAGTCATGCTCTTAAGCAACCAGATGTAAATTGCAACCGGAGTCTGGAATAGCAGCCTTTTGAATTTAATTTTGGGGACATGGCTACAGTTCAAATCCCAGTCCATCAAGCTGTGTGTCTGTGATCCCTTAACATGCAGCATATGCATCTCATTTCCCTATTTATTTAGCTACTTGCAAACCTAATTTAAATTAAAACTTTCAAAACACTTATTACTGTGGAAAGCTCCAAAGGAAGGGACGTGTTGACAGTAGTAAACAATTTCCCCCTCAACTGTAAAAGTGCTAAGCTTTCGGTTCTCAGATTTTCCTGCACATAAAAATACGGAAGATTTTCCTGCAATCAGAGTTTTCTAAGTCATGTCCTTGAGATACTGCTTGGTCAACATTGTGACCCGCAAGTTTATAATGGCACGTGTACTCAAAACAACAAAACACTAGGGGGTGCTGTTGCTTCTGAAATGCCTTGAAAACCAAAATCTCGGGAGGTATATCAAGGTGAATGTATTTCAGAGATAATGCTGTGCGATACATAAGAAGGTTTGTTTAGCTCAAGCTTGGTGGAAGCCAAGAGATATTCATGATTCGGGAAGGGTGAGCCACAAAGCACAATGATGTCATCCTGTCTAGAACAGACCAAATGTGTGTATCCAATTTCACTTCTACAATTTCAGGACAAAACTGAAGCCGCCTTGGCCTGGTTTAGCTTTAGCTCCAGACAAGTTTCAAAATCATAAGAATGTCCAAGAGTCCACTTAGTGAAGTGTCCTGCTTCTCAGAATGACCAGCGAGATGCCTTTGAGAGGTGGGAGCATAGGGGCAATGATCTTTAACTGTTGTTTTCCAGTGGCATTTTTCAAAACACTGCTATTGTCTACGTCCCTTTTAAACCTACCCACCATTTGATGCAGACATTTAGAACATGTGTTTAAGTGAAAATGGGGATAATGCATGATTCATCTCATACACCTAACCCCTTTGCATATTAATACATTGGGAGTGCAAACTCTTACAACTGAATTGGTTTGAGGTATGAATAAGGTGAGAGGCAGTTGATATGGTGGTTAAAGCATCAGACTAGAAAGCAGAAGACTGCCTTCTAGTACTGTTTTAGGCAGAAAGCCAGCTGGATGAGCTTGATTTAGTGCCATGATGGCGAACCTATGGCACACAGCGCCCTCTCTGTGGCCCACATGAGTCGTTGCCCCAGTTCAGCTCCACTGTGCATGTGTGTGCGCCTCCCACTGGCCAACTGGTCTTCAGGTCTCTGCCGCGGATGCAAGGGGGGGCGCATGGGGGCATATGTGCATGTGGGGGTGGGGTGTGTGCAGGGGAAACGTGAAGGGGACGTGTGCGTGTATGGGGGCAGGGTGCATGCACAGGGGCAATACATATGTATTGCATTTGGGGGGATTGGGCGTGCACATGCGCATTCATGCACATACGCTTTGGGCACTTGATTGGGAAAAGGTTAGCCATTACTGGTCTAGTGACTGGTCACTCTCTCTCACCCATAGGAAAGAGGTAAGGGCTAACTATTTGTGGGGGGGAAAACCTTGCTAAGAGAATTACAGGGATTTGTCCAGTCATACTTTAAGAATCAGACATGATTGAACAAAAGAAAAAGAAATAATAAGGGCGGTTCCTTGATTGAAGAAGGCTTGTGATGACATTTACTTGAAGAAATTTATAAGCTCCTGATAGTTTTTAGGGTCAAATAGATGCACAAGGTATGCTTGCTATATGGATTGTTGTGTTAGGGGAAGATTTGAATGCTGTCTCTTGCTTCCACCCCCAGTTTTTAAGTGAGGCGTCCAAAGACTAAATGTTGATTTAATTTCTCTTTTTCTTTTCTCCACTGCAACATCTGTATCTCGTAATAAAAACCAATGGGGGAGACATAAGGGGGGAAGGGGCTTCAGGGGAAGGACAAGTCAGGCAAATGGCTTCTATCTTTCTCCCATAGGTGCCTCTCTTGGATCTTCATGTCCTTTAATTTGCAGATAGATGTCATAGATACAAGGCTATGGATGTATGAAGAGATAAAGGGAAGGATGAGGTATAAATTAGGAATTAGATTTCCTTTTCTATTACATTGCTTAATTAAATTCCATCAAGCTGGCATTGACTCTTAATAATGACATAGACTCTTCCCATGATAATCTATCCTCAACTTGGCCTTTTAAGTCTAATAGTGTATTCATTACTGTTGCAATCAGATCTATCCACCTTGCTACTGGTTATCCTCTTCATTTTCCCAGCATTATGGACTCCTCTTCCCATAATGTAGCTGAAATATGATTAAGCCTAGACTGAGAACTCTAAGTTAATTTATTCAGTATCCATTTGCTTGTGTCAAATGCTAACCGTGGTATATTCAAGAATCTTCACAAATGCTAAATTTCAAAAACGTCAATACTTCTTTTGTCCTGCTTCTTGAAAGTCCAACTATATAATGTAACAAAGAACACTATTCACTATCTGAATATCCTTTTCAAAGCCTTGAGACCTACCATTCCAGACTATGTTTGTGTGTGTGTTTTTTTTTAATTATTATTATTATTATTATTATTATTATTATTATTATTATTATTATTATTATTATTATTATTATTAATTCAACTTATTAACCGCCCCTCTCCCCGATTTGTGTACACACACACACTCACACACACTGGTGGGATTAATTTCTTTTTACTATTGGTTCTGTGGTCATGGCTTGGTGGGTGTGGCATGGCCGATTCGCTCCCACAGAGAGGGACTTCTCCGGGTGCCGTCCACTAGGCTATGCCAGCGGGCGACGCCCAGGGGAAGGGCCTTCTCTGTGGCGGGCCCAGCCCTCTGGAACGACCTTCCCCCCGAAATCAGAACAACTACGGACCTCCGCTCCTTCCGTCAAAAACTGAAAACACATTTCTTCTGCTTGGCCGGCCTAGATTAGTCTTCCGTTTTTTAATTGGGTTTAGGGGATTGTAGTGTAATTTTAGTTATAGTGGGTTTTAGCGCAGGGATAATTTTGTTTAATTCTTATTTTATCTATTTATGTATTTTATATTAGTATTTTTAATTTCCCTGTGCACCGCTCCGAGTCCCTTTGGGGAGAGGAGGCGGTCTATAAATTATTATTATTATTATTATTATTATGGCAGGGAAGGATACTGCAAAATCCCCATTCCTTACCCACCACACTAACCTGCTTTCCATCTCTGTTCTCCTGTTCAGAGCAACAAAAGAAGATCAGCTGGGAGGCAGCGTGGGCAGGGCCAGCCTATTTGCCGGTTCTTCGAACTACTCAAATTTTCCGCTACCGGTTCTCCAGAACCTGTCAGAATTGGCTGCATACCACCTCTCCACACATACCCATCCATACACACATACAGTTTTGTAGCGATATATCTATTAATCTTGCCTTATGGCTGATTTTTCTTTTAATGGTGAATGAGGCACAATCTACCAAATGTTTTTAAATTTGGTTACTTTGATGACCCATGCTTCACTCTTTGGGAACTAGCTCCGTCAATTCAGAAGTTGGGTCTCATTTTTTATATACCAAATCACCCCCTTCTTTCTCTGCCCCCAAAGCTCTCCGCCCACTGCACAGACTAGATACTGACTTTTGTCATTGCTATAAATAGTTGTTTTCTCCCAATTAAGGCTGGGTCTGAAATAAATTTAAATGACAGGATTAGACTGGGATAATTACTTGAAACTGACTTTGCCCTCGAGCAAAGTTCATTCAATTGCTTTCATTTCTTAACTTTGCTAATGCAGATATCAAAGCAAGGCACTTTATGATCTCAGTACCTTTCTAAGTACTTCGCTTAAGTATTCATTGTGCGATACAAAATACCTGTTGCTGAAATAATTAAGAGAAGGAATCACCATCTCCCAACTTTATATGTAGGCTTTGTAAAAATTAAATTGCATCTCAACTATTTATCTTTACCAGTACCTTCTGAAGCAAAATTCCTGTTGTAGAGCAATATTTCTAGTATTTGCAGTGGATCAAAAACATGAGATGCTACTAAAATAGGACATAGCAAATTAAAATAGGAATGAAGGAAGATACCTTATATTGAAGAGGGATATTGCAATAATTCATAGAATAGAATAGAATAACAGAGTTGGAAGGGACCTTGGAGGTCTTCTAGTCCAACCCCCTGCCTAGGCAGAAAACCCTACATCACTACAGACAAATGGTTTTCCAACATCATCTTAAAATGTCCAGTGTTGGAGCATTCACAACTTCTGGAGGCAAGCTGTTCCACTGATTAATTGTTCTGTCAGGAAATTTCTCCTTAGTTCTAAGTTGCTTCTCTCCTTGATTAGTTTCCACCCATTACTTCTTTCCTACCCTTGGGTGCTTTGGATTTTTCTTTGGAAGCATGTAATCTACCAACAAATAGCAGTGGTTTTCTGATTATATACAGTATTTGCAAGAGGACTATATGGGTGTGTGATAATGTTACTGATTGGAAGGAAAGAGAAGGAAAGAGAATAATTTTTGGATCACCCATACAGACAATTTGATAATATATAGTAAATGGAAGGGGGGAAGAGTTAAAGAACGATAGAAACATAAAAGTAGAAAGGTCATTTTAGTCATCCACATGAAAGCATCCCTGATAAACAGCAATTTAATTTCTGCTTAGAAACATACAAGAAAGAGAAGCCTGCCATGACTGGTTCCACTACTAAGCATCCTATACCATTTAGATACTTTATTTAATTACTTTCCACATTTCTATCCTACCACAATCAAAGTATTTGGTTTTCCTATATAGTGAATTAGCTTTCTCTATCTTCTATCTATATAAATAAAAATGTAACAAGAGTTTGTTCAAAACAGGTAATCTCAGAAAGTACTGCACCGATCGCTTCCAGATTTTCACACAACGTTCCTTTGAAATACAGCACCAATTATATATGTATGTATGTGTTTGTGTGTGTGTGTGTGTGTGTGTGTGTGTGTGTGTGTAGATGTCACATCTATGCCAGGTACACGCAACGGAAATGTAAAAAATTGACATAAAATACTCTGTCCATAGAGATAGAGAGAGTGAGGGAGAAATGCAGTAGGTAGGTAGGTAGGGAGAGGGAGAGGGAGGGAGAGGGAGAAATATGGTAGGTAGGTAGATAGGTAGTTAGGTAGGTAGAGGGATAGAGGGAGAAATACGGTAGGTAGGTTGGGTGTTATACGGTGGTTGTGTGTGTGTGTTTGTGTGTGCTGGTGTAAATCTACACACAGATTGGTTGGCCATTTAACCAGACTGGGCCACAGCAACGTGTGGCCGGGAACGGCTAGTATAGTATAATAAATCCAACTCAACAAACCCCAGTCTTAACCTGAATCAGGATGACCAATCTATAAGTCACATGCAATTCCCCAACACTCATTTTCAGCCTCCAGATTATTTCCAGAATGTACTACTTGCAAAAATCCTGATTTTTGGTTTTCCGATTACCTCCTCCCTTTTTATTTTGTTTAACCAATGGTTAAAATGGGTGTTTTGAGTCTTTATAACGGTGTTTCTCAACCTTGGTCACCTGAAGATGTGAGGACTTCAACTCCCAGAATTCTGGGAGTTGAAGCCCACACATCTTCAGGTGGGCCAAGGTTGAGAGGTACCGCCCTATAAAACCAGAGATACCCCCAAACCTGTCACCTCTTTCCCAAAATTGTTGTGCTATGAGCCTGTAGCTTTCCTAGGCTGAATTTCAAACTGAGAAGGTGGCTTTCACCATCAGTCAGGTTGATTTAAATCAAACAGTACCAGCCAAGCCTTTATATGGCATTTTTAAATAGGAAAATTATCATGCAATTAGAAAAATCCAATACTGTGCTCATGAAATTATTAAACATATGCGCATATACAGCATGAGCATTAATAGTGAGAAAACTTTCATACGTATACATATTTCAGTTACATTTATCGACTTCACATTTAATTGCGGACCCAGACTGAAGAATTTTCTGAATATAAAAAGCTCAAGCTAATTATGAACAAATGTTAATAATTTGGGGGGGGGGGAATTAAGAGGTATACCTCTCGCATTTCCACCTCTTTCATTGTGCTGGAGAAGGAAAACAAACCTCTTTGTAAAAATCTGTACTGTAGATAAGGGAGGAGGAACAGGGGAGAAAACACACACACACCCTTTTTTTAATAGAAAATTATAAGACAATTCATGTAGTGTGCTTGCAATGAATAGGCATTTTCCATTCCCACATGGCCAGAGAAAAAAACAACCATCACATGCAGACAAACTGATCTTCAGATGGGTGAAATATTGCAAACTAATATTCAGGGCTTTCCCACTTCTATAAACAAAGATGCTTTCTGGTAAGCAAGTCAAGAGGTAACATCACTTGGCAAACAAACCCCTGTTAAGAGCATTTGCTGGAAATATTTATTCTTTTTTCCTGACAAAAAGTGCTGAGTGCATGGATCACATTACACATAGGTTAGCTGATGTAATTTTGGAGTTATGGGAACTGTGAAGAGCCTCTATTTCCCTTCAGTATATATCTTGGGGAGGGGGGGAATTAACTCAACCTCAAAGGAGATTTCTTCTAAATGACCCAAGAAGAAATGATTGTATAGTGACTTCCACAGCTATAACGCAGTGAAAATAACAATCCTCTTTTTCTGCAAGTAAGTATTCTTCCCCATCCTTCAGATAGGAAAAATAACCTGTTTGTACAAACTGAGAGATGCTAAATTAGCTATTATGCACATAATCCTATATTTTAAGTTGATCTTTCAGTTTGCAAATTTCTTCGCTGAACTCTTGTGTTAATGACAGGTTCCCATATATAGGTAGTCTTCAACTTTACAACAGTTTGTTATTCAAAGTTACAACAGCACTGGAAAAAAAGTGATATGACCATTTTTCACAGTTATGTCTGTTGCAGCATCTCCACAGTCACATGATCAACATTCAGAGGCTTTGGCACCTGGCAACCATTTATCATGGTTGCTGCGTCCCAGGGTCATGTGATCACCTTTTGCGACCTTCTGACAAGCAAAGTCAATGGGAAAGCCAGATTCACTTAACAGCCCTGTTACTAATTTAACAACTGCAGTGATTCACTTAACAAATGTGGCAAGAAAAATCAAAAAATGGGCCAAAACTCACTTAACATCTCTTTCACTTAGCAACAGAAATTTTGAGTTAGATTGTATGGCAGTCATATGTTAAGAACTATTTGTGTAGCTGTGGAATTAAAGCAAAGGTAGAAAGAAAAACTGATGATGGTGGAAGGGATTGCTCAAGATCAGTTGCATAATTTAAGAAAAGATAGATCTATATAATGAGTGACTCTCCATTCTTATGACCAAGAGTATAAATACAATTTATACAATTTAAGAGAGGGACGCAGTGGCTCAGTAGCTAAGACGCTGAACTAATCAATCAGAAAGGTCAACAGTTCAGCAGTTCGAATTCCTAATGCTGAGTAACCAAGTGAGCTCCCATTACTTGTCCCAGCTTATGCCAACCTAGTTGTTTGAAAGCATGTAAAAATGCAAGTAGAAAAATAGGGACCACTTTGGTGGGAAGGTAACAGTGTTCCATGTGCCTTCAGCGTTTAGTCAGGCTGGTCACATAACCATGGAGATGTCTTCAGACAGCACAGGCTCTTTGGCTTTGAAATGGAGATGAGTACCACCTCCTAGAGTTGGAAACGACTAGTACATATGTGCGAGGGAACCTTTATCTTTACCTATAAATACAATAGGTGATGAATAGGTTAAGGTGCTGGCCTAGCATGAGTAGCCTATGAGTTCTTGACCTCCGTTAGACATGAAAGCTGACTGGATAACTTTGGCCCAGTCACTCTTTCCATCCCAACTTACTTCATAGGATTGCTGTTGTAGGGAGGATAGGCAGGAGCATTAGGCATGTTTGCTGTCTTGAGTTACTTATATATGTAAGACATAAAGCGATTTAGTTGCTGCAATAAGATTGCACAGGTTATAATAAGGGCATGACACAATAGCAACAATGGTACATTGGACATTGGAATATCTGCAAGAAATACAGCAAGAATGGGTGGGCTCACAAAATAGGCAAATAAGAAATAAAGAAGCTGAAATGCTTTGGGACTTGAAAATTCAAACAGACAAGCATCTGCCCCACAATATGCCAGATTTAACATTTGTTGATAAGAAAGACAAAAAAAACCTCTGTATTCTGGACATTGCAATACCTGGAGACAGCAGAAGAGAAGAAAAAGAACAGGAGAAAATTGTAAAATACAAAGACCTGCAAATAGAAGTAAAAGAACAATTGCAAAAGAAAACAAAGATAGTATACCCGTAGTAATAGGCATATTGGGTACAATCCCAAAACATCTGAAACACCACTTAAATACTGTTGGCATTGACAAAATCATCAGCTAATTTGCCAAAGGTAGCTTTATTAGGATGCAGCCTACAACTTGAGATGATACTTTTAACACCATCAAACAACAGCAGCTGACTCTCCCACTCCCAGGTCCATGGAGAGGACTCACTGGTTGACCTAACACCAAATCCAGTCTAAATATCTGGCTGACTGTGCAACCAAGCATAATAATAATAATGCATTCAAAATATATTGAAACACCCATAATAGACACCAAGCATGTATTTCCTGAGCAGCTCATGCAGATCGTCCTCAACTTATGACTGGTTGCTTAATGGCTATTCAAAGTTATGCCAAACCTTTCCAGAGATTCTGATAACCGATTTGGGCTGCACACATTTCTGTGGTCAGGTGATCACATTTTGGGTGCTTGGTAACTGGTTCACTTTTAAGGCCATTTGCAGGGTCCTGATTGTGATCTATGTGGGTTGTGTTGCTATTTCCAGAAAAAAAAACCCACGAATTGGGTAAAATGGATTTGCTTAATGATCGCTGCATTCACCTAATGGCCATCATAAAAATGATTGCAGCTCTGAATCCAGCCACCTGATGCCTCAATTTACAATCACAACAACTTATGACCATAATTATGAGCTCAATTGCAGTCGTAAGGCAAGGACTTCCTGTAATTGTAGGTTGCTATCTGTCATTGTAGGTTTCAACAATTTGTTCTCCCTAAACACAAGCTAACTAAGAGGTGCAGAGCAGAGGTGATATTCAACATGTTCTGACCAGTTCTGGAGAACCTGTAGCGGAAATATTGAGTAATTCAGAGAACCGGTAAATGCCACCTCTAACTGCCCTCCCATCTATTCTCTATCTCCTGAGTCCCAGCTGATAGGGAGGAAATGGGGATTTTGCAGTAACCTTCCCCTAGAATGGGGAGGGAATGGAGATTTCACAGTATCCTTCCCCTGCCACTCCCACCAAGCCACTCCCACGGTAAAAAAAAAAGGGCATGCATAGCCTTTAGGAGACTTATAGAGTGCTCCTGGGGGCTGTGGAGGGGCAAAAATGAGCAAAAAACTACCTGTATTTTGCTTATTTCTGCCCTCACCAGCCCCCAGGAGCACTCTGGAAGCCTCCTAAAGGTTGTGCATGGCCATTTTGGTCAGGGTTTCAGGAGCCCAGAAATGCTGTATTCAGTGTATAAGACACACCCAGATTTTCACCCTCTTTTTTGAGAGAAAAAGGTGCATCTTATACTCCAAAAAATATGGTAGCTTCTTGTGCAATTCAAGATATGGGATATCATGGTTAAAGTGTTTCATGTAGGATAACATCAGTTCTCTGAGGAACCATCTCTCTCCAGTACTACAGGTAAAAATATATTTTACAGTGGAATAATTCATTTCAAAGGCTGGGAAATCCCTGGCTTAAAGACTGACTGGGCTATCATCTTTCAGGAACAATGGCTGCATCTATATTGCAAGTCCCTGCATTAAGCAAGGACTTGTTTCTTGATCCTCCAAAATCTTCACTAAAGCTATATTGTGGGGGCTCAAAATACACCAAGCACCAAAAAATTAGTATTTTTTTTAAAAGCGGAAGCTTACATATTGCAAACCAAAACTGCTTGTTAGTTTGTAATTCTAGAACCACAAATGAAGCAGAAAAGAAACAGATCTCTGGAAGAGGCAGCCATTCAATTCAGTAGAGAAAATCATATGAGCAATGTGCCGTCCACTAGACTTTGTCAGCGGGCGACACCCAGGGGAAGGGCTCTCTCTGTGGCGGGCCCAGCCCTCTGGAACGACCTCCCCCCCGATATTAGGACCACCACGGACCTCCGCTCCTTCCGTCTTAAATTGAAATTGAAAACACACTTTTTCTGCCTTGCCGGCCTGGGATAGCTACTCCTCTGTTTTTAGGGTTTATTGGGGATTTTTAGTTAGATAGTTTTAATGGGTATTTTAGCACAGGTTACTTAATTTAATCTATTTTTAATGAAATATGTATATAGCTATTGTTCTTATTTCTCCTGTGCACCGCCCCGAGTCCCTGTGGGGAGAGGGTGCGGTTTATAAGCAATAAATTATTATTATTAAATTATTATTATTAACGTAGCCTCCACCATAACAGAAGGGCCTGGGATAAAAGCTAAGTAAGATCTTTTTGAAGGAGGATAGGGAGCAAGTGATACGCATCTCTGGAGGTGTCACCTGATGGTATTGTTGATTGATATGACCGGGAGCATGTCAGCTCAGACTGATCAAATAGGACGGGCAGAAAATACTGGAGAGCGATGGCTCCTCAGAGAGCTGTTGCTATCCCTCATGAAAGACCTTATAGGTCAGTGATGGCTAGCCTTTTCATAGCTGTGTGCAAAAGCATGCACCTATAATGCATTGCATGTGCAACCTCCCCGCATGCCCCTTGCATATGTGCATGTGTCTCCGGCATGCACCCCACCCTCACACCTGCGTGGCAATGACCCACATGCCCAGTGGAGCTGAGCTGGGGCGACATAGGTTCGCCATCACAGTTATAGGTCATATCCAATGCCTTAAATTGCACAAAAAGCTAACTACCCTGTTTCCCTGAAAATAAGACCTCCCTGGATAATAAGCATAATCGGGTTTTTAAGCGCATGTGCTAAAATAAGCCCTCCCCTGAAAATAATCCCTCCCCAAAATATTGCAACACAGCAGCAGCCATGAGGTGACCACGCTCCCCACCTCCTGCACCTCAAAAATAGTAAGACCTCCCTGAAAATAAGGCCAAGCACTTATTTCGGGGGTCAAAATAAAATAAGACCCGTGGAAACATGGTAGCAATAAACATAGTTTGAGTCAGAAGCATTATCATTAATGTCTGTGCCAGTGTATTGTGGACCAGCTGAAATTTCCAGGTTGTCCCCAAATTCAGCTCATATATATATCGTACTGTAATAATCTATATACAGGGTCATCAGGGTCGAAGTGATTGTCTGGAGGGCTTTCCATTCCAGGAGAAGGCACCATTTTTCTTATCCAGAATGCCTCTAGGCCTCAGAATCTTTTCCTAAACTTTCTTAGAAAACAATGGTAGGCTGTTCTCCAGTCTTTGGATTGGAAGTTTAGGTAGTACTCAACTTACAACCATTTTTAGCAACCATTCAAAATTACAAGGCTAAAAAAAAGTGACTTATGATAGCTCCTCACACATACAAATATTGCAACGTGACCAAAATTGTGATGCTTGGCAACCAAAACGTATTTATAACAGTTGTAGCATCCCAGGGGTTATTTGATTGCAACTTACAACATTAATATTGTTATACCAGTTTTTTGTCTGGTACAAAGGTATATACGTAACTTGCCTCCTCAAAGTAGAAAATATATTAGAAAGGAAGTCTATGGAGATGCTCAGTCATCCAGGTCATGGTTCGCCCAAAGATGCTTTTTCAACAGGCAACTGGAGTGTCTTGCTTTTTCTTGAAGACATTTTGTTTCTCATTCAAGACGCTTCTTCAGCTCTGGCTGGATGATAAGGAATGGGGGAATTTACTACTCCTCACAGATAGCTGGTCATTTGCATTCTTTTAGAGCAGTGATTCTCAACCTTCCCAATGCCCCAACCCTTTAATATAGTTCCTCATATTTTACAGTTCCATAAAATTGGTGTCTCAGTTCCTAAGACTATTAAAAATATGTGTTTTCCGATGCTCTTAGGCGACCCCTGTGAAAGGGTAGTTTGACCCCCAAAGGGGTCCTGATCCACAGGTTGAGAACCACTGTTTTAGAGAGTAGTTGAAGCAACGGTTTCAACAGTTCCATGAAGGCTCCACACCCATTTGCACTATTCAGGTGACCCTGATGACCAGTGGTGGGTTTCAAAAATTTGTAGAACTTCTTCTGTAGGTGTGACCTGCTTTGTGGGAGTGGCTTGCTGGCTATGTGACCGGTGGGAGTGGCTTGGCAGTCATGTGACTGGGTGGGCATAGCCAACTTGTAAAATGTGGTGAAACTCACTCAACAATGCTTCGCAACCAAAATGTTGGCTCAGAAGCTCTGGCATTTGAAGCATGCAAGTCTTAAAGCTGTCAAGTTACAAGAGCCTTGCACCCCTAACCCTTTAGAAAAAAAAACCCCTAGGGATGTTCAAACTTGACAGTTTTAAACCTGTGGACTTCAACTCCCAGAATTCCTCCTCTCGCTCTTCATCTTGATGATGTGCAGATGGGTGGGGGGAGGGAGCTGGAACTGGTTCTAAACGGCGCTGTAGATTTGTGGAACCTCTTCTATAGAAGAGGTTAGAACTGGCAGGAACCCACCCCTGCTGATGACACAGAAAAACCTCCAGGTGGCCTCAATGACTCTCTAAAAGAATGCAAATATAAATCCTCCCATTCCCCACCATACAGCCAGGGTTGAAGAAGCTTCTTGGGTGAGAACAGAAAGGTCTTCAAAGAAAAATCAGAAAGTCCAGTTGCCTCTTGAAAAAGCACCTTTGGGATTAGAAAGGAAGTGATTCATTCAACAGATCCCTTTTTACTGCCAATGTCTGATCCAAGAGTGTCTGTTGCAAAGCTGTTCCTTAGATACGTCTTTCTGCAAGTACTCCCTCAGGTATTTTACACTAGTCCACGAACTGCTGTCAGCAGCTTGAATTATTGCAGGAAATGTTTTATTATAGACTTCACCCCAAAATGTCTAAATTTGGGATATCTTGGGAAGTACGTGCCAGTGTGTAGTAAGGCAGACAATAGTAGTAACAAGCCAGCAGTGAGAACCAAATGCTACAGTGCTGTGGGATATGCGTTAAGTGCAAATATTGTATTTCTACTTTACTACTGTATTGTAAAAACACCACCTAGCAGCAACAGTAATTGGGGGGGGGGGGAAACGACTCATAGTGAAGCTTGGCCAAGACCCTTAGATGCTTGATTTTGGACACATTCCACAGAATTAGCTTAAGTTTTAAAGCTTTAAATGCTTTCTACCTGCTGTCACACTTTCAACATCTTTTAAGACCGAGATTCTCAAGCATAGGTCACGAGCCTCTGGGGATTGTTAGCAAATTTGAAGGGAGTTGCAATTGGGAGAGGGTTGTGCACCCACAAAGCAAAAACCTTATCGAAACTTTCTCCTGTTCATTCTTGGCAAGCCATCTGTCAGCTTGTCCAATCAAAACAGAGATCAAAGCCCAGAGCATTGTCTTGCAGGGCTCCAGGTCTGTGTACACTTGCCAAGTAACTTGAGAACCCATTTCTGTCAGAATTCCCTCCACTTTGCTTGGACAAGCCAGAAAATGGCTCATCCAACTCGCTCTGGAGCAAGTTCTGAACAAGTCCTCTAACTCTTGCATATGCAAGCCTTATGGCTCGCGTGTACAAAGCCGGAATGCTGTCAGATCTTCCTCCTGCTCTAAACAGACAAGCTGGCAGTTGGTTTTCTCAAGCAAAATGGGAGGGAAAGCCTGGAGCACAGCCTGACAGAACCCTGGCTTGCTATGAGCAATCTCTGTAGCTCACGTATCCTAATTTAGATTGCTGTCAGAATTTGTTCCTGCTCTACCTGGAGAAGCTAGGAGCAAAATTAGAATTTTCTATACTTCTTGTGAGAAAGAGCAAATAAAAAAAATTAATATAAATGTAGCTAGAGAAATTAGAATGGCTGTCTGAAAATAAAAGCGAGATTTTAATAATGATGTAAAACTTGCTTTCCCTTTTTAAAATATGGGTTAAATTTAATTGATAGATTATTTCTCATGAAAATGTTTTATGTTCAATGAAATGGTTCTATAACTGTTTTATTAGACATATAGATTAAAATGGACCGATTAAGGCTAAATGGCATATTTAGCACTTGCCCAACCCTAACCCAAATGAAATAATTTAATATGTGGGCAGAATATTGTCCAAATTTATGAATCATTTTATGGGTCATGGCTTTGATGAGGAAGATTTGTAGATCATCTCTGTTTGGATTGGTGGGACTGGAAATGTTGGTGTTAGTTAGGTTTGGGGAAAAGATATTAGGAGGGAATCAGGGCCATTCTCTCCTTGGGGAGAGAGACTAGGGAAAGTTGTGGAGGGTAAAGCAATATATGAGAGTTTTGCTCTGTTATTGCTGACTGCCAGGTCAATCTATAATAAGGGTTCTTTCATCCGTGATATAACTATGGATGAGCAGGCTAAGTTGACATGCATCACTGAGACTTAGTTGGTTGGGATTAAAAGGTATTGCTCTTCTCTCTGAAATATATTTGGCTGGGGTTCAGATGTTGCATCAGCAGAGACTCTAGAATAGAGGTGGGAGTGCAGCCATTATCCAGAAGACTCTGAAGGTCTCCTGGGAAATGTCATGGCCCCATCGGATCATGACACCATATTTATGAAGTTTGAATGTAAAGATCAGTTGTACTGATGTTTATGCACCATTCTCCCTGTTAAACAGTGGCTTTCCTGACTAAACTGCTTGACTTTGTGGCCATGTTGGTGGTGGAATCCCTAGCTTATCATGATGGAAGATTTCAATCTGCTCTCCTATGATACAGGGGCAGAAGTGTCTCAGCATTATGGACATCATGGAAACCAAGGACTTCTCCACCTTACTGATGGCCCAACTCACAGTGGGAATTATGTGTTGGCTCCACTTTTTATCTTGTAATAGTAGTGATTTGGGATTTGGAATTTTTTTTTGTCTGTCTCTTATCTTGGACAGATCACTCCCTTGAAGTTCTCCACAGTTCCCAATTGGACTGTTGCAATGTGTTCTATATGGGCTGCCCCAGTGATGGGATTCAAAAATTTTCACTACTGTCTCTGTGGTTATGGGTTGGTGGGCGTGCCATGGCTTGGTGGGCATTGCTTGCTGGGTATGGCAGGGGAAGGATATTGTAAAATCTCCATTCCCTTCTGATCAGCTGGGACTCAGGAGGCAGAGAACAGGTGGGGCAGGACCAGTCAGAGGTGGTATTTATCGGTTCTCCGAACTACTCAAAATTTCTGCTACCGGTTCTCCAGAATTGGTCAGAACCTGCTGAATACCACCGCTGGGCTACCCTTGAAAAGCTTCAGAAATTTTAGCTGGTTTAGGACATGCAGTATGCGGTACACCACGATAGGTTCACATAATACTATTATGGTGCGAGTGAGCTATTTTTATCTTCCAGTGAGCTACACTAACAGCCCAGTAGACAGTAAATTCCAGGTAAATTGCAGCCCAGTAAATTCCAGGTGCAATTTAAAGTTCCTGGTTGTCATCTTTAAAACTCTGCATGGCCTGGAGCCATGTGGGACTGCATATACCCATGGTTTCTACCCATTCCACCAAATCTGGCAGCGTAGGCATGTTCTAGGTCCCCTCAATGAAACAATGTCACCTAATAGTAAGCTGGCTTTTTTGGGTCAATGTATTTGCCCTGTGGAGCAGCCTTCCCCAATAGATGTGGATAACCCCAACCTTACAGGTCTTTTGAAGGCTATGAAGACCAAATTCTTCCTCTAGGCACTGAGACCAGGCTCTTATTTTGGGAATACCAATGTGGATGCATGGTGTAAGTGTTTTTAATGAGAGGGCCTTATCCAGGGTTTTTTGTTCATTTGCTTGGTTTTATTATTGCTGATTTTTATATGGCATGTTTGCTGCACAAAGCTTTGTTGGATAGATGGGCAGACTTACAAAGCTGATAAATAAAACTAAACAACCCCATTTTAAGGTTTGGCATATGGAATGTCCATATTCTAAAATGGGAAAATTTTAGATGAGGTCTCCTAAAATAGGGGTCTCCAACCTTTGCAACTTTAAGTCTGAAGGACTTCAGCTCCCAGAATTCTCTAGCCAGAGAAGTGGCTGGAGAAGTCTGGGAGCTGAAGTCCTTCAGACTTAAAGTTGCAAAGGTTGGAGACCCCTGTCCTAAAACATCATACTTGATTATGCTAGGCTCTTTCTAGACTGTTTCTTCATTCCCAAACAAAAGATGGAAATGGTATTTTCATTACTTTTCAATGCTATCATTATTACATTGCAATTGGTTTGTTGTGTATGTTGATGAGTTTTGTAGTTTGATGGAATCTCTTTTCCTTTTACTTGCTATCTATTTTTTAAATGTATTTGTTTTGTCAAGCATGTATAAGATAATAGGTATAAGTATATACAAGATTATGAATGCATGAAATGGATATGAATAAATGGGGTTGTTAGGGCAGGGACAGTAGGCACATTGGTGTGCTTATGCACTACCCTTGACAGACTTTGTTACTAACAATAGAGCATGCTTTCCTTTAGCCCAAATTTTAACTTTTTCCTCATTCAGAGACATGTATATGGGTACACCCATGTGCATATTATATTAAATAAGGGTAACAGATGTGTTCAGTGGTAGCTGAAGTTATTTACACACAGATGATGATCTTTGTGGCAGTGTATGTAAACAAGGCTCATATTTACTCCCACACACAATGATCTTCAGGTTCTTTAGTAAACAGGATTATATTAATGCGTAAATAGGTTAATCATTTCTACAGAGTTCATTTCTTCTTGCCACTTCCTTCTTCTTCAAAATTATTCTTCAGGCTCTTACAGCAACACTTAGCAATCTGCAAAGTGCTTTTAACTCCAAGGACATTTTCTTTTGCACAGCACACTGGTCGTCTCCTTTTCTCCTATTGAAACAATAAAGCCATTTTTGTTGTTTGTTTTGTTACAGAAAAAAAAAATAGAGCTCAGGGAGGATCAAGTCCTTTGCTGGAATTGGTTTCTGTTTTTGTTTCCATTTAGAAGCTGTTGTGTTGCTTGCTTACAGCCACTTGCAGCTTCCAACCAGTCTGATCCTTTCCTTTAAATGTTTTTCTAAATCTCCTTTCACAAACTCTTGGAATATCTTCCTTATATAGGAGCTGCAGTCGTGCAATGTTAGAGTGCAGTACTGCAGACTAATTCTGCTCACTGCCAGCTGCCTCAATTTTGCAGTTCAAATCTCACTAGGCTCAAGGTTGACTCAGCCTTCCATCCTTCAGAATGGGTAAAAAGAGGACTCAGGTGTTCAAACTGTTGTGGCAATTTCTAGAGAACTTGGTGCCTCAGCAAATCAGATATCATCTGCCGGCTAATTTGTCAAATTGGAATTGCCCATACATTCCTGAGGATCTTTGTCATTCCCCACCAAATGAAAGCTTGATCAACCCTTCACTACAGATAAAGGTAAAGGTTTGCCTCGCACATATGTGCTAGTCGTTCCTGACTCTAGGGGGTGGTGCTCATCTCCATTTCAAAGCACAAGAGCCAGCGCTGTCCGAAGATATTTCCATGGTCATGTGGCCGGCATGACTAAATGCTGAAGGTGCACGGAATGCTGTTTCCTTCCCACCAAAGGTGGTTGCTATTTTTCTACTTGCATTTTTACATGCTTTTGAACTGTTAGGTTGGCAGAAGCCGGGATAAATAACAGGAGGTCACTCTGTTATGCCGCATTAGGGATTCGAACCACTGAACTGCCAACCTCTCTGATCGACAAGCTCAGCATCTTAACCACTGAACCACCACGTCCCTTATAACCTTCACCATACAAAACCATATATCACTGCAAAAATCCTGGTGGTTGCACCCCTTCGAATGCTGACCAACTGGAATTGCAAGGAAGGGAAGTGGCAAGTTGTTACACTTACAAATTCACATACCATTGGTAAGTTGGCAAGAGCATATCTCTTCATTCTGAAAGAATCCAATGCCTGTCACAAAAAGGTATGATACTATTTAAAAGTCTCATTAATCAAGTGTGCTGATGTCCAGAATTTACCGCATGTTCTGTGGACCCCAGACAAGAGATTAAAATTAGCTAGAAAAATGTATGACTGGGATAATTAGCCCCTAAACCAAAAGTGGTTTGACCTCCACTAGATCCCCAATGGGATTATAGTACAGATGATCATTGGGCAACATACAATTGGACACTTACTAAGCTATTACAAGCCTTATAGGAAATGACTAAAAGACCTCTAAGCTGCCCAGAAATTCAGAGTACTCAACTAAGGGCCGATAAAAACTCTGGTGCTTAACAGGTCAGGTTAGTGGAGGCTTCTCAGGCATATGCTCATGTCAACCTAGCAATTGAAAGTATCAAAGGATTACAAATGCTGATTTAGTAAGTCAGGCAGTCATTGAGATAAGGCAACATTTTTTAAACAATTATACCTAAATGACCAAGCTTGGATACTGTGAATTGGCAATTTCATTTTGATTAAAGAAGAGAAACTAGGAAAGGGGGGGGGGGGGTAAGAGAGAGAGAGAGACAGAGAAAGAGAGTAAGCAAGCACAGGAAAAAGAAAAGAAGAAATGGAGATAGGAGAGAAAAGAGGACCTTAAACTTCCTTTTAGTTTGCAGAACTGACCTAGCAGTAATGTCCATCTGGATTTGATATAAGATTTTAAAATGGATTGCCAGAAATCCTTCCAATGGGAAAATGCTGTTTTTTGACTTCTTTAGAAGAAAAAAAACATGATAGGATGGGAATTAGAATGTTGGACACTATTGCCCCATCTAGGCCATCCTAAACAATGGTACTCAGTGGTGCCACCAATGCTGGGGCCTGAATGAAACCAGATGTAACTTCTGCCAATGGACAAAGAGATCTTTCAGTCTCTCTCTTCACTTTAGTTGTAGCCAGGATCCAGTTCTCTGCTTACATGAAGATGTTCTTTTCTCATTAATAGAGAATAAGGTTTTCTAGGCTTCAAGCTTTTCCAAACACTTTTTATAATTTCTCTCAAACCTACACTCCCTTCCTTCTACTTATTTCTCTTCTTTCCTGAGTATAAATTTTAAAATTTCTGAAAGAAAGGTGAATAGTTTTGGAGAATTTTCCACAATTCTTTTCAATATGAAAGTGGGCAATCATTCAAGGGGAGTCTTTTCAGCAGAAGCAGAAAAAAATATACTCTTTCTCTGTGGAGAAACCAATAGAAAACCTGTTCCATAATCTCAGTGTAAACATCTTTCTCTGAAAACTTCAAAGGCACACGTTCAGCACTGCAATGTTCTCTCTTTCCCTCTCTCTCTTTCCATTCTCTGTTCCTTTCTTTTTGATCCTCTGCTCTTCATATCCTGCTTTCATTGTGAGCACGTCTTAAAAGGGACATGCAGAAGAAAAATAGATGTTGCCCTCAAAGGGTCACCCCTAATTAATATCCTCTGAGGCAGCTCCCTAATTAGCATGCAGATCTGATTTCAACTTAGCTTATTAATGGGTTCATTCTTCTGAGAATAGCAATTAGGCAAGGTACTGATATACTTATGCCATGGTGAGGATTTGCACCCTATAGGGTCCTTGTCCAGTTATAATCTAATATGTTTGCAGTAGAGCATAATGCAAGACATCACAAATTCAGGATGAAGAACCCTGGCCAATTTCAAATATTAGCCATGAATGCTGAATAATTTATCTTTCTCTAGTTTCACATATAGTAAACAAGTTTGGGAATACCAGGTGATGAAATCAGATGTAACGATCAAGGAATGCCCTTCTGAAATAACCATATACATATGGAAAAGGTGATTCAGTAAAGAAAGTTTCAGTAATCATATACATGATGAATTTCTGGGGGGGGGGGGATCCACAGGGAAATAATTCTTAAGTTAGCTTTCCCAAATGTTATATGGTTGGATAGGTATACGTTAAATAAATTATGTTGTGAGTACCAAATGTTATACATCACAAATTTATTTTTATGTATTATTTAATCTTTATTTTGAATTATATCTAAAGGCAGAAGAACATAGAGCATGCAAATACAGTGTGTAACTGCTTCTTCTTTACTTTCTTTCATTTATCTTTGATCTTCCCTGCTACCATTGAGATAGCAGTCATCACTCAGCTGATAATTTGCAAGTCAAATTTCCATTGTATAACATATAGATAAAGAGATAGAAGATTACAAAGACCTTGGCATCTTGTCTTACTGTATACTTTGTGAGATGATCAGACTCTTCACCATCCACATCCATTTCCTTCTCCTTGTCCATAAATGCATATCGTTAAAGAATGAAGACTATTTCAGTACCACTTTAACCAAGGGGGCCCCCCACATAATATTTACTCTAAATAAGGCCAGGTAAGTCTTAACATTACTTAATGGCAAGGTTTTAAATTACTTAACAATGTGGTGGTTCAGTGGGTAAGACCCCGAACTTGTCGATCAGAAGGTCGGCAGTTCAGCAGTTCGAATCTCTAATGCCATGTAATGGAGTGAGCTCCTGTTACTTGTCCCAGCTTCTGCCTACCTAGCAATTCGAAAGCATATAAAAATGCAAGTAGAAAAATAGGGACCAACTTTGGTGGGAAGGTAACAGTGTTCTGTGTGCCTTCAGTGTTTAGTCATGCCGGCCAAATGACCACGGAGACATCTTCAGACAACGCTGGCTCTTCAGCTTTGAAATATAGATGAGCACCACCTCCCTAGAGTTAGGAATGACTAACACATATGTGTGAGGGGAACCTTTACCTTTACTTTAAGTAAAGATGCATTAGATCCCCATTTATTATTTTAACTTAAGGTCACCGAATTGTGAAAAATCATAACTTACTGTAATTGTCATATTGATAGTACGGTAGATCAGTGCTCAATTACGTTTTATAACTGTGAGAGCTGTGGTGACGCAGTGGTTATAATGCAGTATTGTAGATACTTCTGCTGCCTGCTGGCTGCCTGCAATTTGATTGTTTGAATCTCACCAGGCTTAAGGTTGGCTCATCCTTCCATCCTTCCAAGTTGAGTAAAACGAGAACCAAGATTATTAGTGGCAATATGCTGACTCTGTAAACCGCTTAGAGAGAGCTGTAAAGCAGGGGTCCCCAACCCCCGGTCCGTGGACCGGTGCCGGTCCGTGGCTTGATAGGAACCAGGCCGCAGGGCCGGAGAGGAGGAGGAGGGAGGAGGGGGCAGCCCCCTGGGCAGAGCGCGCACCAGATGTGGGAGAACGCAGGCGCGGCCGTTTGCACCGTTGGAGGCCCTAGAGGGCCAAGTGAGCCGACTCCCCCCCCCCACATGTGCATGCGCCGCCTGTTCCCCCTCCCCCCCACTCCTCCTTTACGCCAGCCGGTCCGCAGAATTTTCTTTAAAATGAAACCGGTCCCTGGTGCAAAAAAGGTTGAGGATCCCTGCTGTAAAGCACTGTGAAGCAGTATAGAAATCTAAGGTCTACTGCTAAGTGCTATTTATTTATTACATTTATATACCACCCATCTTGCCATCCAAAATGACATTGCTTCCAAATATTCTGATCTATTTTTTAGGCTTGATTTGCCATTTGTCTCCAAGTCCAACTCTCCATCGGATAGGGAGATGCCATTGTTTGGTGCTTTTAAAAGTATAGAGGCAGGATATTTGCTCTTCCAAGCAAAGCTCTCTTTGCAGTTGACTGAGGATGATTTTGTCAATAGTGATGATGTTCAAGTGGTTCTCCAGATGTTTTGGGATTGCACCCATGGTGCCTATCGCAATTGGTTTTATCCTTGCTTTCTTTTGTTGTACAGTTGTACTATTTTCAGGTCTTTGTATTTTGTCATTCCCTCCCGTTCTTTTCCCCCTCCATACTCTGCTGTCTCCAGCTACTGCAATGGCTACGCTCCAGACTTTTTTTTTTTGGTCTTTCTTATCGATATTGTTCAATCTGGGGTGTTAGGTGGCCCATGCTTGTTTGTTTGAATTTTCAAAGCCCAGAGCATTTAGCTTCTTCATTTTCATTTCATTTTGGCTATTTTGTGGTCCCACCAGTTCTTGCTTGAAGGAAAGTGATGCTTCTTGCAGACATTCCAATGTACCATTGCCGTTGTTTGTAAATTGGTCTGTGCGATCTTTGTGCGTAGCAGCTAACAAGGTGGTCCACTGTTGCTTCAGTTTCTTTGCAGAGGCAGCATTTGCACAGTTGCGGTCTTCTCAATGCTGTCTTTGTATGCATTTGCTCTTAAGGCTCGGTCTTGCGCAGCCATAATTAGCCCCTCTGACTCTTGCTTCAACTTTCCTGCTCTTAGCCACTGCCAGGTCTTGTTATTATCTGCTGCCCCTGCTGTTTTTGTGTTGCTATTCTTGTTATGTACCACATAATAATTTGGCTTGCCATATCTCTTTTGTAGTCTTCATTTGTAGGCAGTTTGGTCTCTCCAGTACTCAGTATTCCCTTCATGGCATACTAGTTTCAGTGTATTTTCCTCATTCTCTTCTAGATATTACTCCAATGCCCCTTTTTTCTTCCTCAAATATCTGGTGTAGTTGCAACATTCCATGCCCACCTATTTTGCTCGGTAAATAGAGTCTGTCAACATCACTGTATGGTTGAAGGCGTGATTCGTTGTCATTATTTTTCATTATTTTTACTACCAACTCCCCCTGGTTTCCCTCTACAATCTAAGCTATTTCTGGCAAGGCTTCAAATTCTTTGCCTTAGGTATATCTTTGCAGTTCTTCAAATTCAACTTCTGTGAATTCCGTTTTTTATGTATTATAAATCACAGTTGATCTGCTAGCCTCTGTTCTGTTATTTTTATTTCTGGATGGTTCCCTCCCACCCCCTGCCCCAGAACTGGTGCATTCATTTCAGATACCCTCTTCTTGTGGATTTGATTTGTAAGAACAGATCATTATTCTTCCCCTCCCCCCAGTCTTCATTGATTTGCAATTGGTAAACCACTTTTCTCCCCAGTAGTGGTGTACTGCTCAGGACTCAGTGCCCAGCCTACAGCCCAGATTCGTAAGCCCATTTGTCAGGAGATATCTAGGAACTCCAACACCTAGTATGGTCCTTGTCGATCCAGATGACAACTGATTTGCTACTGTTTGGTTTCTGTAAATCAGGGGTTCTCAAACTGTTTAAACAGGGGGCCAATTCACAGTCCCTCAGACTATTGGGGTGCAGGGCGGACCAGCTGGGTGTGTGTGTCTAGATGGTCATGTGACTGGGGGGGGGCATGACTAGGTCATGTGACTAGGTGGGAGTGGCCAATTAAACAGTCCATTGAATAATGCACACAAATTAAACTGTAATTTGTTTTGCTCCTGAGGGTGTTTTATTTGCTCTTGTTTGCATGTTGCTGTTTTGGGTGCCTTTTCTTTTTACTAGATAATTTTTTCAGTTGTTTAGGAGTCTAGTAGTCCACTTCAGGAAACTCAGTTTTTCAGTAATTCTTCTCAGCCCCAAGGAGCTTGAGATATCCCTCCCTCCCTCCCTCCCTCCCTCTGTCTCTCTCTTTCTGTCCCTCTCTTTATCTATCTTCTGGGGGCCAGGGAGGTGAAAAATGGGCCATTTCTGCCAGTTGTTTGACCTCCTGGGTGTCTGTGCTCCCCATTTTCACCTCCCCACCACCAGAAGCATTCTGCAGGCCAAAATCAGGCAAAAATGGTCCATTTTTTTGGCCTCCTGGGGTGTCTGTGTGCCCTGCTTTTCACACACACCCCTCCTCCAAAATGTCTTTGCAGACCAAATTGGGAGCCTTATCTTTCAGTTCCAGCCCATGGAGCTTGCGAAGGTAAGTCCTGCACTTGGCCAAAGGGTGAGCAGGGTGATGTGAGGGGGAAACCTCGTGGTCTTGTGTGGGCTGGATTAATGGCTTCGGGGGGGCATGTGGTATGTACATTTTTGTATATGATAATCTCCCTATCCTGTGTAAACAAAACTGGTAAATAAATAAACAAACCAGAACGGTATAGAGAACAAATATTTTTATACATTGCTGAACTCAACAACCCAGAACAGTTCCAGACATGCAGGAGTGAGATATTAAGGCTTGCAACACAGTGACATACAAGACAAGAAGGAGAAATGCTCATGCATTGTGAGATTTCAGCTTCCTAAAGTTGGAAAGGAACTCACAGTGTGCAGATTCTACAGAGACTTTAAAGCCCAGTACTCATTGCACCACTTCCTAATTCCAAGTCTGCTTTAACATAGATATATATCCTCTTCAAGCTCTGGATTGTGATTCTTAAAAGTGATCTTTCAGGGCAGGTTCCCCCTCGCACATATGTGCTAGTTGTTCCTGACTCTAGGGGGCAGTGCTCATCTCCGTTTCAAAGCTGAAGAGCCAGTGCTGTCCGAAGACGTCTCTGTGGTTATGTGACTGGCATGACTAAATGTTGAAGGCACAAGAAATACTGTTACCTTTCTACCAAAGGTGGTCCCCAATTTTCTACTTGCATTTTTTACTTGCTTTTGAACTGCTAGGTTGATAGAAGCTGGAACAAATAACAGGAGCTCACTCCGTTATGTGGCACTAGGGATTCGAACAAACCTTTCTGATAGACAAACTCAGCGTCTTAGCCACTGAGCCACCACGGCACACAGATTTTGTGATGTACATCTGGCAAGCAGGGTTTGCATGCCTTTCTTATTTCTCTGCTTAACTCAATTCCTTATCCCTTTGCAAAGACCCATAACTCCATTCAGCAACTCCATCCTTGCCCTAATTTATTGCTTGCTGCCAGAGAACTGGAGTCTGGTGCTGTGGGGCTCCTTTGAGAATCACTCCCTCTTTCATTGCACCTGAGAGGTGTCTTCTCTTCTGCTTCATGTGAATTGGACCTTCCTAGAACAGGGGTCTCCTTTGCTGGCTGGAGAATTCTGGGAGCTGAAGTCCTTCAGACTTAAAGTTGCAAAGGTTGGAGACCCCTGTCCTAGAATATGGTAGGGTCTATGCAGACTGATCTAGCGACCTTAAAGATAACTCTCCTTCAATTGGAATGGAAATATGTCTTTCTAGTATTATTATTATTATTAAAATAATGAATGGGATTCTTAAGCAGCACTAGCAAAATTTAGAATTTTATGTATTATTTTCCTATTAGATTTAATATGCCTTGTGCTACTGATGATACTTTGATTAGTTTCTGATTTATCATTTATTCTAATTTAAACATTTTAGTTAATTGTATCGCAATTGCTTCATTTCATCAATCATTTTATTAATCATTTTATATGATTCATTTACTATGCTTTAAATATTTTATGCTCTTTTTATATGTTTTAATATCATATTTTATGAATATTTTACATAAAGGTTTATTACTATTTTATAGTATATTTAATTATTCTATCACCTGCCTCCACTTGGTCTATTCTTCTGATAAATGGACAAATGCTATTTGTTCAATCTTGACTTGCTGATCAACCTCAGAAATATGGCTGAAGCAACTTGAGATGGAGATAAAACAGGCCTGCTTTTCCGTTATTAGTCCTGATGCTTTTCTTGTGGAATTCTGCCAGTGAAGAAGCATGCATGTCCATCAGTAAAACTCAGCAGAAAAAGCAATCACTCATAGGTATGATTACATCAAGACTGTTTTCTCCGAAGTATTTTATCAATGTCTATGCGAGCATTCAGAAAGAAGAAACTTTTATGTTTGTATTTTGGTAAAAATACTAAAAAATAAATAAATAAAACTGAAAATAATAATAATAGAGTGTGCACATTTAATTCTCCCCTGTGGGACAGAGGAAAAAATTGCCTTTCCTATGCCACCAAATGCAAGAACCTGATTCCTTCTCAGTGTGTAAAAACTTAACTGGAGCAAAGTCAGTCATGCTTAACATTTCTGAAATCAATACTGATTAACTGAGTTAAGCTCAATGAGGGAGAGAAGTTTGAATGTTAAAATATGAATATGAATAATCCAACCTCCAGATGCATTACCCTTCAGGGTATGAATTCATGAAGAATCTCTTCACCTTGGTTAATTGGCATTCGCCCAGTTTTTATTCATTTTCGAGTCAAACACTTGCAGAACTAAAGCATGGCAAGTATGGGGGAGCAGTTACTTTTATGTAGTTCCATCTGATACCTTCAACTCTCTTGCACAGAAGGCTTAGTAAAACTGATATGTCTCTGTGGGTCAGAATAAATGGGAACAGTTCTGGTAGAAAACGTGATGCCTTTCAGGTTTCCTTTTTAAAATTACAACTCCACTCAACTCAGGATGTACTTTTTCTTGGAAAAAATATATTTACTGTATTTGTCAGAGTATAAGATGCACTTTTTCCCCTCAAAAAAGAGGCTGAAAAACTGGGTGCATCTTAAACACAGAATACATTATTTTTTGCCTTCCAAAACCCTGCTCCCTTCACCAAACTGGCCGTCTAGAGCCTTTAAGAGGCTTGTAGAGTGTTCCTGAGGGCTGGGGAGGGCAGAAATGAGTGACAAATGGGCTGTTTTTTTGCTTAAAAAAGCCTCCTAAAGGCTATGCATGCCCTTTTTTTGAGAAAAAAACAGGCCCATTTTCATGAAAAGTGGGCCGTTTTCTGCTTGTTTTTGGCCCCCTGCCCCCTAGGAGCACTCTACAAGCCTCCTAAAGGCTATTCATGCCCCCCCCCCTTTTTTTGAAAAAAAATGGGCCCATTTTTGCGAAAAATCGGCTGTTTTTGGTAGGTCTGCAGAGTGCAAAACCTTTTTTTTTAAATTGCCTCTTCAAAAACTTGGTGCGTCTTATACTCCAGTGTGCCTTATACTCCGAAAAATATGGTATTTATTCAATTCATGTGTCACCTGACTTCAAATTGATTCTTGGCAGGTCACAGTATACTAACTAATAAAAAAAATGCAGTTCACAACAAAACAAGATGGAATCTTAGACGGACTTTGCTAAAACATTGACAAAAATGTTCATTGCGTACATCAAAACTGTGGCTAAGGAATTTTTGTAATTATATTTTGGAGTTTATTGGCTAGTGAAAAGGAGATAGAATCACGCTCCTCTGAAAGTCTTTTGCTATGAGCCTAAGTGGGACAGGTGCAGTGGTGGGATTCAAATAGTTTAACAACTGGTTCTCTGCCCTAATGATCAGCTGGGTAAGTGTGGTTCGGTGGACATGTGCCCATGTGGGCGTGGCCAACTCAACATCATTCAGATCGATGGGCGCTTCACCTTAGCTGTTACAATGTAATAAGGGTTAACCAAAGAGGCAGTTTCTGTAAACAGAGCAATAAAGATTAGGCTAGAAACAACACCAGAATATTTCCTTCCTGTCTTCCTTACAGGATTAGCCCTATAAAGTGGGGGGGGGGGGGGAGACATTTCTTCCAACAACCGGTTCTCTGAACTACTTAGAACGTTAACAATTGGTTCTGCTGAATAGGTGGGAATTGGCTAAATCCCACCACTGGATAGGTGGGGAGGGAGGTTGGACATGGAGGAATTGCATGGGTGGGGGATGGGAGGAAGGAGTGACAAAAGTGATTTTCTGAGAGGGAGTAAGGTATTAAGACAGGGGGGAAATATTAATTTTATATGTGCTTTCCATATTATCAGGCAACTTTTTGATAGATTTTTTTTAAGTAATAAGCTTTTAATAACTTTTCAGTTATAAGATTATCTTAACTACATAGAGAAATTAGATAGAGACATTCTAAAAATGTGGGTGATAGGAGAACAATGTAAAATTATTTCTTTAAATGTTAGAGGTCTGGAAGATTCTATTAAGAAGAAAAAGATTTAATTATGTTAAATCATTTAAATCTCATGTGATTTAAGAAAGCATTCACTTATAATTGGTAATTGGTATAATTGGTAATAGTATAAAATTTAGTAGCAAAGCAAAGACTAATTCAAACTTGGAAAAAAACTTTTTTCAAGCGAATCGTACAAATGAACATCAATAAGATGCTATGAAGGTATTAAGAGGAGAGTGTATAAATCATTATGATTAAAAATATCAGCACAAAGACAAGTAAGCTTTATTTAAAAGTAATGTTTTATTTACAAATTATAATAGAACTGGATTAGAGAGTATTTATAAACAGCTGCTAAATAAAAGGAGAGTTGGATGGTGTGGAAAGATCTACTCTCTGAATATATATATATATATATTTTGCCAAGCAAAGATATTATGAACATGATAATAAAGAATTCTAGAATCCTGGCAAAGAAGCTATAGATATACACATTATTAAATTAAAAATAGTGAGAATCAAATTGTGGTCAAAACTAAAGGTATATTTTAAAAACTGGGTTTTTTTTCCAAAATAAAAATAAATCAATATTTAAATAGATTAGCATTCCTAAAATTGGCTTCAGATTATATAAAATTCAGGAATATCAATTTTC
Source organism: Rhabdophis nuchalis (assembly GCA_039707465.1). NCBI lineage: Eukaryota > Metazoa > Chordata > Lepidosauria > Squamata > Natricidae > Rhabdophis > Rhabdophis nuchalis. The sequence goes on along the minus strand of CM077649.1, from coordinate 39,023,056 downwards.
TGTTTCAGAAGTGATTGAAGTCTTTAATGGTACTCAAAATTGAAAATCTCCTAGCTCTGATGGATTATTAGGGGAATTATATAAATAATTTAAAGAGCTCTTAATTCTTGAATTTTTGCTTTTATGCAACATATTTCATAAGGGGAAACTTTACCAAAATCCTGGAAACAATCTAAGATCATTTTGATCCTTAAATCAGATAAAAAGTCTCAGAATTTGGCAGCTTCTCGGCTCATCTCATTTCTCAATATGGATTATAAACTCTATAATAAACGTGATTATAGGCATATTAGCTTGCTGAATGCCTGCCAACCACATTTAACATGCTGTTTAATTTCCTTTATTGTATCACCTTCCATTGAGATCCATTGACCAAGGTATATGCAATGCTCTACTACATCTAGTTCTTCAGATATAATATTTTTTCTTTCCTTAGTGGATTTATTAAACATATCCTGACTCTTTTTTAGGTTTACTCTTAAACCAAATATTTCTCCTGCTTCTAAGCTCACAATTGATACAAAAGCTATGAGTGGCGCAAAGAGCCATGAAAAGATACACGCTTGGCATCACAAGACAAGATAGAAAGACCTGCGAATGGGTTAGAGAACAAAACAAAAGTATATGAGATTATCAAGAATTGAAATGAAAATGGGCTGGTGACATAGCAAGAAGAACTGATGGCAGGTGGACCAAGGAAGTCATAGAATGAATCCCACTTTATAAAAAGTGTCCATAAAAGAGACCTAAAACAAGATGGATTGATGACATCAGCAAGTATCATGGGCCCAATTGGCAAAAGTAAGCTCAGGACCGTATTAGTTGAAAACAAGCGGAAGAGGTTCATTTTGCAGTGGGTATCCCTTAAATAATCTGTCCCTATGCCACGTGGGGCTTTATAAGTGATAACCAGCACCATAATTTGTATTCAGAACCATACCGATAACCGGTACAGTTCATGAAGCAGTCATATGGGCATTCTAAGGAGTGTCGTTCTAAGCATCTTGAACCATTTGAATCTTCTGAGTGATTTTCAAGGCCAGTTCAATGTAGACCACATTGCAATAGTCAAAGCTTCAGGTAACTGGGGAATGAGTCTGAGTGGCTGTCTAATCCAGGAAATAGCAAAACAGGTACACCAGATGGAGCTATGCAAAGACCCACTTGATCACAATTGCCACCTGCTCTTCAAATAGGAGCACTGGATTATACATGATCCTTAAATGAGAAAATGTTATCCCATTCTATAATATAGACATAAAATTCCTAGGTCTAGAGACCCATAATATCTGCAGTCACTGCATCTTGGTAGGATTGAGCAGCAGTTAGTCCCTTACCATTCAGATCTGCACAACCTCTAGACACTGGGAAGGGCAGCCCATCTGAAGTCGAAAGATGGAATTTATGTAGTTTGTAGATAGATTTTAGATAGATTTTATTTTTCTATACCGCGTCCTCTCCCCAGGGGGACTCGGAGCGGTGCACAGGGAAAATTAAAACAGCATAAAATATATACATAAATAAATACAATAAAAACAAATTAAATCAACTGTCCCTGTACTAAAATCCCCATTTTAAAATTAACATTCCCTAACCCCTGAGGTAGAGACTAACCTAGGCCGGCCAAGCAGAAAAAGTGAGTTTTTAATTTCTGACGGAAGGAGCGGAGGTCCGTAGTTGTTCTAATGTCGGGGGGAAGGTCGTTCCAGAGGGCTGGGCCCGCCACAGAGAAGGCCCTTCCCCTGGGCGTCGCCCGCTGACAAAGTCTAGTGGACGGCACCCGGAGAAGTCCCTCTCTGTGGGAGCGAATGGGCCGGGAAGATGTATGAGGCAGAATCCGATCCCGCAGATAGCTAGGTCCCGAGCCATGGAGCGCTTTAAAGATGAGAACTAACACCTTGAAGCGCACCCGAAAGACGACAGGTAGCCAGTGCAGCTCGCGCAAGAGCGGTGTTACATGGGTATACCTTGCGGTACCCATTATTGCTCGCGCGGCTGCATTCTGGACCAGCTGAAGTCTTCGGGTGCACCTCAAGGGGAGCCCCATGTAGAGAGAGTTACAATAGTCCAGTCGGGATGTCACGAGAGCATGAGTGACTGTGCGAAGGGCGTCCCGATCCAATAGGGGGATTATCATCGGCTGCGATATAAGATTATATGGATAGAAATAGTATCAGAGATGGGTTGCTCCTGGTTTGGCCTTGTTTGGTTGGAGAACCAACAGCGACCCAGGCCTGCCATGCCGCTGAACTGGTTCCCTTGCCACCGCTGGGCCACCACCATTTTGGATTTTAGTAACTGCGCGTGTGTAGTTCACTGTAAATTGTTCTGCTTATGTGCGAAGAACAATTTACACTGAACAGTGCATGTGTGCATGTGAGCGAAGCAAGCACATGTGCCTGACGTATGCGGGTTGCGAACCGGTAGCAAAACTGGAAGCAATCACCATACCAATAATGTTGAAATTAATGACTTCATTGGTAGGTATTACTTTGGATTCTGATGATTTCTGTGATACTCTTATTTCTATTTATGTCTAATTGTTTTAATGGGTTTTGGAGAATATTTTAATTGTTGGTTTTACTATACACTGCTCAGAGTTACATTTGTGTAAAAGACAGCATATACATGTGATAAATAAATAGCTAAAGTGTCTCTGCTACAAATGCCACTAAATTATGAACCTCCAGATGTTGCTGCTTCATAGATGTAATCATTATTATGCTTGTTGGGACATACAATCACAGTTTAATATCTGTAAAAACACAAACCCCATCTATAGTATAGACACCCACAAGGATGATAAAGAATGCAATACTATTTCCCTCATGCTTGTCCCAAATATCTAATATTCAGAAACAAACATGAACTCTTTGAATGCTGGCAATTGGGAGCATGAGATTTTTTTACCCTGCATATTCTTCAACATAAAACATTTTAATCATGTGTATATAGTTCTGCTCTTTTACAGCTTTAAGTGTAAGATTCTGTCTGGGATCCTTACATAATACTTTTCAGTTCTGAAGTTCAATTCAATTTCTAGGTGGTGGCTCTCACATACTGTGCTATTAAATAGATCTGAATAACATGTTCACAGCATCCTTCAAGTGGAGCTAATGTCATGGATTGCACAGACTTCTCCTTTTGAAGTTCGCAGGGCATAGTTCACCTCTCCAGTACCTTTAAGATTAACAATATGTATATTTATAAAATTCAGAGCTTATTCACATCTAATCAAACCCCCTTTCTGGGGATATTCTACTTTATAAAATTGAAAAAAAGAGACAAAGAGAAAGATTAACTACATTAGAAAAGCAGAACAATAAAGCTTCCAAAATGGCAAAAAATGAATATATTAATGTAATGTCTCAGGAGTCATTCTTCCAAAGTGCCTAGAATATATTCCAAACATTTCAGATATAGGAACCTGAGGTCAGTCAACCCCAAATGATTGGTGACTCTTGCTTCCATGCATTTGATAAAGGGGATCTAAGCCACAAAATTTTAAGCATTAATGGCCCAGATATTTTCCAAATGTCTCAAGCCCTTTTATTTATTTCCCTGCAAAACATTAGAATAATTATGAATAAATGTAATTAATTGAAACCAAATCAATATTGGTGGCAGTATTTGGGAATTTAAAGGAAAAAAATCCCATCTCAGAAGCAATCATAAATCATTTCCCTATTGCTGCTAAGAAGGCAACATAGATATGTCCATTTGTTTATCACGAACCACTCTTTGTTCAAAGTATTCTTTATTTTGAATAAACTAGGTAGGGGAGGCATGGCATCTGGAATTCCTCCGATACACAGGTGGGCTGCTACGGGTTCTCCCAGGTTTGAGAGAACCTGTAGCTAATGTTATAGCTGGTTCGGAGAACCTCCAAATCCCACTCCTGGCTGGCCCCACCCATGCCGCTCAAGAGTCTCCATGTGGCCCATTTTGGATGCAAGGTAAGTGCAGGGCCCATGTGGCGTCCGTGGCGGGAGGAAATGGGCCTCTTGGAAATTCTGGAAGGCCAGAAACAGGCCTGTTTCTGGCCTCAGGAGGGTCTCCAGAGCCCGGGGGAGGCAGTTTTCACCTTCCCAGAGGCTTGAGAAAAGCTTCCAGAACCTGGCAAAAAGCCCCCGCCCCAATGGTGCAGAAGGCTGACTAGGCCACACCCATCATGGCCACACCCACCCAGCAACTGGGCAGAGAACCCGTTGCTGAAATTTTTGAAGCCCAACCCTGCTCTAATACCTTTATCAGCAATGGAATGGAACATCAGGAATGAATTATATCGGAACTGTGTCTGTCCCTCTCTGCTTTTCCTTCAGCAAGATAAGCAAAGGCAAAAGTGAAAGCAAATATCTCACAGAAAAAAGAACCCAAATGGCAGATGGCTCATGTGATTGAAGTAGTAATTTTGCAGTGGCAAATATTAGTAAAATAAATTACCAAACTTTCCTTTCTAACTTAGATGACAGACTGGTCAGCTCAAATATTTTAATTGTTATGCTTTATGGCTTCCAAAAGAGGAACGGGACAGTGGTGATTCTTTTGGATTTTCAGGGAAATTTGATACCATTAATCAAGATACTACCACAATTCCTGAGACATTCTTGGTGCTTCTCTCTCCTATGGGAGTTGTCCCCATTCCTTATACTAAAGGTACTTTTTTTTTCCTTTGGAATTTCTTTTGATGCTAGTTCTTGGGCTTACTTGACTCTTGCAAAGTGACAGAGGGTGCTGTTTTATTGCCTTTTCTTTTTAGGTGCATCTGCATTATTTTTCAACCTTCCTGGCTGTCATTGCTTTCTCCCCGCCATCCCCTATGGATGAATTCATTTCTTTTCTGATTATGCAAAGAATTCTCTTAAGTTTTAATTGAAACATGGGACTACCGGAGAGACGACTGTACAGTTATAGATTGCCTCTTTACCACCCCTTAACAAACGAAATACCAGAAGCCTGCACTCAACCTGTTAAAACCTCGCTGAATTTTTATTCTCAATTTAAAAATTCAAAACTATTTCCTGCACCAAATTTCCCAAAAATGCAGATGTAGTGTCATTTAAAAAGTGGATTTAGGATCTTACATTTCAGTGGCTCACACACCTGAGAGTTAGTATTAGAAAGTTAGTTCTATATTTGCACAATTCCAAAGGTTTTTTTAAAATTTATCTTCCAATCCTATGCTGCAAAGAGCTAATATTGTAACAGAAATCTAAATGACTCTGCATCAGCTTACAGTTAATAACAGCTGGATAAAAGAAGCTGATTAGCTAAGAAGGGGATTAACTCAACCTTCTCTCATTATTGTCCTTCAAGTCATATTTCTTAGTCTCTTATCAATCTAATTTGACATTCCAGACATATTCTTCCACTGTTTCAAGGAAATAAGTTCAAAAAAAAGCTTTTGAAGGACAAATGGTCCAGGGAATAAAATCCTCTCTGACATACTATATCCCTTTGTTGCCTGATATATGGTTCATTGTCTTCCATTCTGCCATTTTAGTTGTCATGAATTCCGCATTTGATGGTGTGATTTGGCTCTCATACATCTTCGGGTCACTCTTTGGAAATTAGGTAATTATTTGTAGCATTGTAAAGAACAGTTGCTCTTTTTGTACTCCCATAACTTCATTCATCTTATCCTTGAGATATAAAGAAATCATTCTGCATTTTCTTCAGTAATGAAAGAAAACAGCACCTACGTAGAAAAGAGGAACGCATGTTCCTACAGGTATAGTAAGTAGCCATGTCTCAAAATCTGGCATATAGACAGTGGGGCATAATAACAACTGTACCATACTCTGAATTGGTCATTATTCTTATATTTTTATGTTATATATATATATATATATATATATATATATATATATATATATATATATATATATATACACATACATACATACATACATACATACATACATACATACATACATATATATATATATATATATATGAATGTATGTACGTATGTATGTTTCAGCATAACTCTAGAGAACCTTGAGCAATTTCAACCAAACTTGGTACACAGTTGACTTTACCTCTTGAAACAAATATTGGGGTGTGGGGGTGGGGAGAGAGACACCCCTGGGATGTATTTGTCTGTGTGTTCCAGCAAAACTCTGGAACACCTGGCCATTAAGGAGAGTGAGTACAGCATCCTAGAGTGGCAATTGTTTGTAATGTCATGAGAGGGAGAAGGGAGAGCCTAGGCTATTAAGGAGAGCAAGTGTGGCATCCTAGAGTAGCAATTGTTTGTGACATCCTAGAGTAGCAATTGCAGCTTCCTCTGGAAATCCAGCCATGACATTCGTCCTCCAGTGGACCAATGGGGAAGCACCTTATGGATTTGGGGCAAAATGCCAGGATCGTCAACAAGGCGGAAAAAGGAACACATGGGAGGAGGAAGGGAGAGGGCAGGGATGATGGGCATGGGAGTAGGCTGGGGGAAGAAAGGCCCATCTCAATGGTTGTGAAACAAACACTTTGACATCTATAAATATCCAGGCAACTCTGAGCTATCAGCTAATATAGAATATATATACTTCTGTGGAGTCCTTAGTGTTGCACCCTTCCTTTCCATCTTTGTCAATTTTAAGTCTAATGTAATGCTATTATTTATTAGTTTAAAGTTTTTATTGGTTTTATTGGTGTTTTCAGAACTTGGTGCTTAGATCTCTGAGGCTTGAGCTTGGTGCTCCCTTCTATTGGAATATTATTTCTACATAGTTTTAGGTAAAAGCTTTCCTGCTGAAGGCAGAGAGATCAGATTCATGCGATAAAATGGGAGGTATCACACAAACTCTGAAATTATTGTAAAGTGTTATGATCCTTAACAGTTTTCTGACTATTTTGGTATGCATACTAGAGTCCTTTCTCACTATGCACTGAACAGTCCTTTAAAAGCTGCAATCATGCCATATGTTCATTATTCTATGTGCTAATTCTATTAGAGAAAAAGCATCATTTACACTGATGTTGATCTTTAAAATATAGCCTAGTGAACAGACTTGCAATCCCCGAGATCATAAAAAACAAAATTAATGGATAATGCTTCTTTTAAAAAATAATATTATATTGACAATTATATGATAGGATATCATTTGCTGTGTGCAACTAAATCCTGAACTGGATTCGGTTGCAAAGTTGTAAAAATCAAAGCAGGGTTCATCAGAATTGACCTGAATCCAAAACTGAATGTTTCTGAAGCTTTTATAGGGTGTATTTAGACTTTTATAAAAACTGATAAATTCATCATAGTACCTATACTGTGGTTTAACAACAAGTATTTATGTGTACAAGACGTCACCACTGAGGACCCAGGCCTCAAACGCAGCACAGGTAGTGTTTGAGTTACAGAGAAATCAATGCATACATAAATAATTTGTGAAGGTTTCTTCAGTACGGAGATCACTGTTGTATACAGGGATGCTTGTCCTTAAATGGTATCATAAGACACAAAAAGAAGAGAGAGTCAAACTATTCTCCAAAGCACCTGAGGGCAGAACAAGAAGCAATGGGTGGAAACTAATCAAGGAGAGAAGCAACTTAGAACTGAGGAGAAATTTCCTGACAGTTAGAACAATTAATCAGTGAAACCGCTTTCCTCCAGAAGTTGTGAATGCCCCAACACTGCAAGTCTTCAAGAAGATGTTGGATAGCCATTTGTCTGAAACGGTATAGGGTTTCCTGCCTAGGCAGGGGGTTGGACTAGATGACCTCCAAGGTCCCTTCCAACTCTGCTATTGTATTATTGTATTGTTCTTGATCTTGGTTGTTCTAGAATTTGGAGAATTTACAAAGACATCGAAACACAGAGTGTGAGTCTGTGAAACTTGGCATGTTTCTCCTCAAGCTAACCACATGTGAAGGAGGAAGGATATCTTTATGAATAGTTTAATGTTATTCTATCATATTATGGTTTAGTTTAGAAACATTTTTGTAAGACCCTGTTCCTGAAGCAGGGCTCATGGGATCAATTGCTCCTGTACAAGCCTCCCTGCTGTGGAGCAACCTACCTGCCTAAGTTGCTGCTGGCCATTTCAGGCTTCACAGTGAAGTTCCCCAGGCTTATGGTCCTTGGGAGCTTCAATGTGCCATTCCTGCGTTTGCCCTTAGAAGTGTGCCAGGAGTTCATGGCCACACTCATACTCTTCCAAAACTATATCATAGCAAGGTGAGAAGCAGGCAAAATCTAATTCAAAGTTACTTTAGGAACTGCGGACAGGTCAATGAAGTCAAAGAGGGTGGAAAAATAATTTCATAGTTATTAAAGCCTCTTTGCATTACCAAAGTATATTGGTCTCAAAAAAGTTGTGTAAGTGGTGACATTGAACAACAGTTTGAGATTCTGCCGTTTCTCTTTCCTGTTCTCCTCCTCACAGAATTAGTGCCTAAACTCTTCCTGAGGAATTTGATTCAAACCAAGTCCCAAAAGTGCTTGATTCAAACCAAGTCCCAAAAGTGCTTTTCCAAAAGGCAACTAGTTTTTTTTTTCCCCTTGAAGACCTTTCACTAACATTGAAGAAGCTTCTCCAGTTCTGGTTGAAGTTCTGACATCCAGCTTCTTGGATGATAAGTGAAACGTCTTCAAGGAAAACCAAAGAAAGTTCATTTCAAAGATGGTGTTCAGAGATTCTGACCAGTTCTGGAGAACCGGTAGCGGAAATTTTGAGTAGTTAGGAGAACCAGTAAATATCACTTCTGCCTGTCTCCACCCCATGTGTTCTCTTCCTCCCGAGTCCCAGTTGATTGGGAGGGAATGGAGATTTTGTAGTAACCTTCCCCTGTCATGCCACAACACCAAGCAAAACCCACTGAACCGGTAGTAAAAATTTTAAATCCAACCACAGGTCTAGTTGCCTTTTGAAAAGGGGACAACCATGACCCAGATGACTGAGAAACTCCATGCATGATTAAAACCAACCAGCAAGCAGCTGTAGTATTGAGAGAAACAAGACAGCAAAGGAGAGAAAAAAAGGTTACAGGATTTCATATCTATCAGTAGGGGAAGGTCAGTTACCCACTTAACATTACTGTACATCTTTATTAAAGATAACCTATTTTATTGATCTTTTAAATCCTTAAATTCTTTTTGTTTCTTTTATACATTTTGTTAGCTTTTTGGAGTGTTTGCCAGAACCAAAAAAAAATCAATTAAATAAGAATAAACTTAAAACAACTGATATCCACACTGCAGTATTAATAAAATAGAAGAAAAAAATCTTGTCTTTCTTTCTTTTGCAAAGTCTACTAAGTTTCCCAATTTCCAGTATCTCAGAACCAAACTGTAGGCAATCTGAGAGAGAGCATGATACTGGACAGCTGCCTGTAAAGAGATAATGAATGTAAAACTCTTTTGTTCAAGAAGAAAAAGAAAATGTGTAAAGTATAAATAGAAGGGTTCGGGGGATTAAGCAGTTAACTGCATCACACTGGTTCAAAGAGAATTTTTATTTTGTGTCTTTTTAATCTGGTTCTGTTCTCTCCCTCCCTGCTCTTTTTTTTTTTTTTTTTGCAATCAAATGAAATTCTGTAGTTGCCATAGGGAAGCAACAGAATAGAAAGAGAGTCATAAAACAGCCTTTAATTTTCCAAATGCATACGAGATCCAAAGGCTAAAAGTAGAAGTTGGGAGGAAATAAAAATTGGCAATGAGGCAAATTTGTACAAATGATGAACAATCCCTGTAGAAGGTTATCCAAAAGTGTGTCTAATGAATTATCATTTAGAGCCTACAGAAACTGTGAAGCCATTCATATGCTACCCAGTTTTCCATAAGGTAGCTTTGTTCTCATGTGAGAATTTTCTAAGTCTTGGTTAGGGGGAAAAGGACATCATACCAAGCAGAATGGCTACATTTGTAGTTATCTTGACTTAAATACCTTTCAAATGTTAGTTCTTCTCTAAGAGGTCATTAGAGCTTAAAAAATTAGTTTGGTACTAACATATTTTAACTGTATTAAAACTTCTAGAATTACATTGCTCAAGATTTGGCTTTTGCTCTGAATTATTCTACTACTAGCCAAAAATAGGAATCCACATGGAAGCCATTATAAAGTTTATTTATTTATTTATTTTATCAAATTTAGAAACAACTCATCTTCCTCAGAGAGGGTCTCTGAGCAGTGTACAATTAAAATATTAGAAACAAAAACAATATAGAAATTTAACACAGCGACAAGGGTAGTTAAAATTCAACATTAAATGTTAATTAAAAGGTGAGGGGGGTCTTCAAGGCATTAACCATCACTAGGGTGTATGCTCTTTTGTGATCCTTAAGTGAGATGTAGAGCCAGGTCTTTAGTTATTTTCAAAAGGCCAGGTATATGGAGACACATCTTGTTAGTCAGGAGTAAGAGACCCATCTCGCCTCTGGAGGGAGAATGTTCCAGAGGATAGGGGAGGAGGGTGTCTTCCTGGACCCCACCATTCAGAATTCTTTAAATGACAGGGTATGCAACATACCTTTCCTGTTGGACTGGGAGGGATGGGTTGATCAGGGGTGGGCTTCAAAAATTTCAGCAATGGGTTCTCTGCCTGGTTGCTGGGTGGGTGTGGCCATAGTGGGCATGGCCTAGTCAGCCTCCTGCACCACGGTGGCAGGGGGGAGTTTTCACCTTCCCCAGGCTCCAGAGGCTTTCCTCAAGCCTCTGGGAGGGGAAAAACTGCCTCCCCTGAGCTCTGGAGGCCCTCTGGAGGCCCTCTGGAGGCTGGAAATGGGCCCATTTCTGGCCTTCCAGAACTTCCAGGAGCCCCATTTTTCCCCCTCTTTGTGCCTCCACATGGGCCCTGCACTTACCTCCCATCCAAAATGGACCACGTGAGAGGCTCCTGGGGTGGGGGGGATAGGCAGGGCGGGGTGGGAGGGGCTGGGCGGGGTGGGAGGGCCAGGGCCAGTCAGGGGTGGGATTTGGAGGTTCTGCAAACCAGCCATAAGCTTAGCTATGGGTTCTCCCAAATGTTGGCGAACCCATAGCAGCCCACCCCAGGGCTGATGTGATGAAGCAAATATAATTTTGTAGGTAACTTGGGTTGTAGATAAAAGTGCTAGTTGAAGTTGGGTTATAGGTGAAGGAATGAACTCATAGAACTTTGAGGAAAAAAGGTACATGCTTTTTATTGTAGAAGGTTGGTCTTAAGGAGTGAGGCAACAGAGGTAGGCTGAATGCAACACACTTTATTGAATTGGATACCCACTAGAAGCAACTATGTACAGAGTAGATGGTAGACAGGGACCTCCCTGCCTGACAGCTATTTATATATCAGCTGTCAGGCAGGGAGCCAATCAGACAGCCCCAGCAACTAGCTTTCAGCCAGTTGTGTCTCCGCCAATCAGATGCGACTGCTGTTGCTAGCTGTCATTCCTAGAGCCAAGGACTTGCGGCCGGTCGTAAGTTGAGGACTTTGGGACTGGTCGCAAGTCGAGGACTATAACATTGATTATCTTGAAATACTTCATTTCAATGCTGTGATAACCAAAGTAAACCTTTTTTTAACCAGTAAAACCCCACATGGTCTAGGCCAGCAGTAGAAAACGTACGGCTTTCCAAATCTCAATAGATGCTGGTTATCAGTCTTTCCAGCCTGGACATGGTAGGAAATCTCAGATTGCCTGACATTAAGGCCCTGTTGGCAGAAGATTTAAAGAGATAGTTCAATTGTTTAAGATCTATATTGCGAGCAAAAGACTTTAGTTATAAAAGGTGAATTTTATGCCTTCAGGGGTTTAAATTGGTGGATACTTTTGAATTAATCATTACATAGCACAGCATGTAATGGTGCTATAGATGGAAGATTTGCCATTTGTGACCTGAGAAGCACTGGCACCTGCCTTGACCCTTACAAGAGGTCTTAAGATCCAGTCAACATGGCCAACAAATAGTTGTGATGGAACTGTTTGCCTGTCAGATCTGCCATTATACTGTTTCATCCCTGCTTCGCTTTGATGGCAGCCTGCCATAAAGTATGGGGAGAGGGGATAGAGGGATTCAGAGAGAAGGAATGACAGGAACCAGAAGTGCCCATTGATAGTTCATACAATTAAATGCTGAGAAAAGATATAGCAATAGCACTTAGACTTATATACCACTTCAAATTTTCAAATTCAAATTTAATTTGTAGAACCGCTCCCTCTCCCCACAGGGACTTGGGGCGGTGCACAGGGAAAGTAAAAACAATAAATATACAAATATAAATACATAATATAAAAACAGATTAAATCTATTCCTGTGCTAAAACCCGTTAAACTAAAATACCCAGCGGCTATAAATAAGTTTAAAACCCCATAGATCACTTCACAGTGATTTACAGCCCTCTCTAAGTGGTTTACAGACTCAACATATTGTCCCTGACAATCTGGGTCCTCATTTTACCCACCTCGGAAGGATGGAAGGATGGGTCAACCTTGAGCCTGGTGGGATTTGATCTGCAAAACTGGCAGTGATCAGCAGAGTAGCCTGCAGTATTGCACTCTAACCACTGCACCACTGTGCCCCTTATAATGAAGGAATCCTCATGTTGGAACAAATTTCATTTGACCAATGGAAAGACAGAGATGGCAAGTTTCCTTTCATGGAAGGAAATGGATTAAATCTGCTTCAACAGATTCACCTTGAATCTCAGCAGCCATCTATGTGAGATGTTAAATGTTGGGTTCCTGTGGACTATGCATTAGGTTGGATTTTATAGACTATCAGGGGTCTGCAAAGTTGGCTCTTTTAAGACTGGTGGACTGCAGAATTCTGGGAGTTGAAGTCCACCTGTCTTAAAAGAGCCAACTTTGCAGACCTCTGGACTAAGTGGTTGGTTCTTTCCAATTATAACATGTTATGTTTTTTATGGTATGATTTATCATCCTTTAATAAGTTTATTTTTCATCAAGGAATAGGAGCAACCAGAGAGGCTAGAAAATGATAGAGATGGCTACAGCATTCTCGGATGTTCACAATAAACTACTCTACACACAGTAAAAATATACTCATGAACTTTTAAAGCACTCTGAGGATAAGGTGATTAAACAGGTTTTTTTTCCACAAGGGTGAAAAGACTTCTAAGAAATTAGGAGAGAGATTTCATTACAGTATTAATTACCCAAAATCCAATACCATGCCAAAGGGCAATAAATTAGGTTAGAGGTACAAAGCATTTGTTTTATTGGCACACAAGAAAGTGCTCGAAAGCTATATTATCTTCTTTGATCCCTGTCTGATTTTTCCACAGAGAGCTACTTCATCCTGACTAATTGTATACCTGGTCAATTATGTTACCCACGTTGTTCTGAGGAGATATATGAATGGATTACTCACAGATAGTTGAATTATATTAGAGCTCATTTTATAGAGGAAATAAGAGTTTTGCAATGATTTCTTTTAATTTATTTATTCCCAGGAACCTTTCAAGGAATATCAGGTGACAGAGCAATCTTACTCAGATTTATAAAGAGGCAGGCCCCACTGAATTATTTTCCCCACATAAATAAAGCCACAGATTGTACTTGGTAACAGTGCATATCTGTGCATGATTTAATTTCCACCAAGGTTTCCATCATCAAAAGAGATATCCAGGATCGAGTGTCCCAATTTTAAAAAAAAGGAATTTCATATGCTGAATTCTTAGGGCACATCCTATGAGCAGAGAGAGGTTGGGGTGGGTTGACCATAAAGAAGACTTCTAAGGATTCCAGCTGCATATCACAGCTGTGTCAAGTCATTGGTTGGCATCATTTCACTGCCTTTCTGGAAGTTTAGCAATCATGTGGGCTATTCTTTTGGACTGCAGTCCTGGAATTTCTGGTAGTTTGCACCATAGTAATTTCTCCTCTTTTTCCTCAGTCTAATCTTTAAAATAGTTTTCAACTTGATATGGTTTCATGTTGCTATATCTTCCCAACTTTTCAAAATTATGACATGAAAATTAACAAAGTCTCCAAAAAATTGGAAACTTTCCACAGAGCAGTAAGGATGAATGATTTTAATAAACCAAGTTTGTCTATATAAGCCTACAAAGACTTTAGAAATAATAAGTTATAAATAGTTACAATACTGAATACTGTGTTTTTGATGGATCAAGAAGTCACAATAATACCGAGAAAAGCAGAACAGAATTCCTGTTACACAATTACTGCTGTCATTATAGCTTGTTGTTATATATCCTCTTCCTTCATTACATCTGAATCTTAGTAGACTAATTATCTGCCTCTATTTCCAGGGGGAACACCACCAAGAAATGTAATATCTTTCTGTCCTGCATTAGTTTTCAAATTTCATGGAGTACTTTATTATGCCTTAAAATGTACTAAAGAATGTTGTGCTATTTACAAGTCATGGTAGAGTATACTGTTCTTTCTCTCCCAAAACTAAGTTTGTCATAGAATGTGATTACATTTTGAAAAGTGATAAAAGGCATTTTCCGAATGACTAATAATTATTATATATACAGTATTGCCATTAGCATTGATAGTTTCTTTCAATGTCAAAGTGACTGTACCAGATTACACACCTAAGCTGTCCATTGGAGAAGGGCAAAGGATAAAATGTGTGTTATAAGATCATATTGCAAAAAACCAAAATGTATGTACTTGCACTACATATTGGGATAAATGTATCTAAGGACAAAGTGAGAGGGATATGGAGGATCTGAGAAATTACATTTGTTTATTGATATGGGACAGGATTCTTAAACAGATTATCAAACAGTTGAATTTGTGCCAGATGCCAGACTAACAACAACAACAACAACAACAACAACAACAACAACATCATCATCATCATCATCATCATCATCATCATCATCATCATCATCATCATTATTATTATTATTATTTTAACAGATTTAGTAACTTAATAAATCAGAGAAACACCATGGACATACAATATTTACCTGCACCTCAGGACGTGTTTGGCAGAATCTTTGTTACTATATTCTCCCTAATAAAAGGTGAAATGTGATCTAGATTGTTAGGTGGAATCACATTTGGCCAATTGACTGTGCCCTCAATAGTTAATGGTTCTATTTGATTATCAAGCATCAAATATCATATGGAGTTCCTTAAATTTCTACCCTAAGTCTTCTGAAATTGTGTGTGTGTGTGTGTGTGTGTGTATGTGTGTGTGTGTATGTATGTATGTATGTATGTATGTATGTATGTATGTATGTATGTATGTATGTATGTATGTATGTATAGATAGATAGATAGATAGATAGATAGATAATTGTTTTCACAACTTCCTGTTAGGGCCCCATTAAGGGAGGAGACATACTGTTTCCCTCTCTGCCTTTCGGCTCATCACCAGAGACCATCTAGACAGAGAACCATATCTAAAAAAAATTTACACAACGTAATTTCATGGTTCTCTGTCTAGATGGTCTCTGGTGATGAGCCGAAAGGCAGAGAGGGAAACAGTATGTCTCCTCCCTTAATGGGGCCCTAACAGGAAGTTGTGAAAGCAATTATCTATAATAAATACTCCTGTCTTAGCTGATGCAATGGGTAGAGCCTGGTTAGGCTGTAGTGCTAGGCTTCTGCCTTGGATGCATTGCAGCCCCGGTTCGAATCCCAGTGGGGTGTGGCCAACTGATGAGAGCTAATAAGCTCGAAATAGATCTATCTTGGTCTCTCAAATTTAAATTTGTTGATCAGCTCATAAAACTAATGTATGTATGTATGTATGTATGTATGTATGTATGTATGTATGTATACATGTATACATGTATATATTTGTTAGTTTTATGAGCTGATCAATAAATAAATCAGAGAGACCAGGATAGATCTATTTCGAGTTTATTAGCTCTCACCAACTGGCCATACCCTTTACTGGGACTTGAACCGGGGCTGTATTGCATATCAGGCAGGAGCCTAGCAATTCAGCCAAGCCAGCTCTCCCTTATTGCATCAGCTGAGACAGGGGTATTTAGTATAGATAATTTTTTTCACAACATCCTGTTAGGGCCCCATTAAGGGAGGAGACATACTGTTTCCTTTTCTGCCTTTCGGCTCATCACCAGAGACCATCTAGACAGAAAGCCAAGAGTTCCGTTGTGTAAATTTTTTAGATATGTGTGTTAGTTTTATGAGCTGATCAATAAATAAATCAGAGAGACCAGGATAGATCTATTTTGAGCTTATTAGCTCTCATCAGCTGGCCATACCCTTTACTGGGACTCGAACCGGGGCTGTATGTTGTGAAAACAATTATCTATACTAAATACCCCTGTCTCAGCTGATGCAATAAGGGAGAGCCGGCTTGGCTGAATTGCTAGGCTCCTGCCTGATATGCAATACAGCCCCGGTTCTTTTATAATTATATAATTGTTTCACAACACTTTCATATTCTTTTGTGAGCAGGCATCAGAATTTTATTTTTAATGTGGGCTAGTGTGTTCACAAAAAAAGTGACAATAAAGATTATCTTATTTTACCTTACCTTATCTCAATTTTTCCGTCCAACTCACCTTGTATTGATTTTCTAGGAATAGGCATTACTCACTATTTGTAGAGGAATGGTTTCAAATCAGATCAAATGAAATAGTTATTACAGTCATAGACCAGGATATAGGAATGGCTTTATTTATTTATTTATTATTTGGATTTATAAACCGCCCTATCTCCTCAAAGGGACTCAGGGCAGTGCACAGGAGGGAATAAAACAAAATACAATAAATACAATAAAATATTTAAAATGAATTAAATATATGGGCCTGTGCTAAAATAAATTTAAAACCCTACAAAAAGCATCTTAAAATTATGCCAGGCCGGCCATCTGAAACAAGTAGGTTTTTAATGTCCTGCGTAAGAGGCAAAGGTCTGTGATTGTGCGAAGGTCAGGGGGCAGGTTGTTCCAGAGGGCAGGACCTGCCACAGAGAAGGCCCTTCCCCTGGGCATCACCAGCCGGCATTGCCCAGCCGATGGCACCCTGAGGAGACCTGGCCTGTGGGAGCGGACAGGTCGAAGGGAGGTGTGTGGTAGGAGGCAGTCCCGCAGGTAACCAGGCCACGTGCCATGGAGCACTTTAAAGATGGTTACTAGCACCTTGAAGCGCACCTGGAAGGCCACAGGGAGCCAGTGCAGCTTGCGCAAGAGAGGTGTTACATAGGAGTATCTAGAAACTCCCAAAATCCCCCACGCGACCGCATTCTGGACTAGCTGGAGCCTCCGGGTGCACCTCAAGGGGAGCCCCATGTAGAGAGCATTACAGTAGTCCAGGCGGGAGATGACGAGGGCTTGAGTGACCGTGTATAGGGTATCACGATCTAGAAAGGGGCGCAAATGGTTTCTGCTTTGAAAGGCAGAATGGATATCTGCTACCAATGGGTGGTTACATAAGTAGGCCTTCAGCCCAGCAGACATCTCACATAACTTCTTCCCTAGTTTACATAAAGAAAAAGTGAGGAAGATGGGAAACATATTTAGGTGGGCAAGATTATAATACTGTAGATCAGGGCTGTCAAACTTCTAGCCCGCGGGCTGGATGCATCATGTGTTGGCCATGCCTAGTTTAGCGAAGGGGGGAAAAAGTCCCAATATGTCATGTGACACCGCTGATGTAGCTGTTACAATAAAAATAGATCTGACCTACAAGGCATTGAATTCTTAGTTTAGTCTGTCTGGCAGGGCTAACACCACTTCACCTGATTTTATTTTTGTTTATTTTTTAAATAAGAAGCTGATAAATCGAAACATCTGCAGAAAGCAATGCATGACTCTCATTTTGTCAATGCAGTCATACTGTATTCTTGAAATCCCAAATGTTTCTGCTAGTCATTTTTTTTATTCTAGTCTTCCTTAGCCTAATGCTAAGCACCTATGTTTTATGGGAGTTGTAATTTAACACAACTGAAGAGCGCCAGGCTAGGTTAAAGCTAGGATAAAACAAGTAATAGTTAGGCAATATACATTATCCCAGTAACAGCAATGGCAATATTGTCATATTCCCAATATTGCAGAGGTTTAAATGAGATATGTGGACTTCCCTAAGACCTTCCAGAAAGTTCATCGCAGAAACAGAATTTTGACTAAGAACTTTCCAATTCGCAGACAGTGTCCTTATTTTGCACTCTTATTATTATTATGCATGCAGGAATTGTGATTCAGTAACATCTAAAGAACTACTGATTCTCCAAACCAACTTTAAAGGTTTGTGAGATTATGTTTCTCGTCTGGAGTCTGCCCGTGACAGTCATCAGTACTCAGTTTTCTAAAAAGGATGAACTTGTTCTTAATTAGCAGACCAGAAAAGTGTTTGATGGTTTTGATCAATAAAAAACAGTAGTCAGGTGTCTTCACTTTGTAGGGAACTGCTGTTCCTGCTTTCTATAGACAGCACTTTGACAAAATCCTTTGGTTGATCTACTGCCAGTGTGGTCTTCTGCAGGCTTCTGGTAAGTAAATTATTCAAGATTTTTTTTCCTGAGCCTTGAAACTGCTGATCTCTTTATTAATCTCCTGTCTACTACTGACTCAGTTCAGATATTACCCAGGAAGCTATGGTTTCCCACTATGAAAATGAAGCATAGTGAGTCTCAAGGGGAAGATCAAAGAAGATTCAAGGAGTTATCATTTGTTTCTACAGGAGAGGCCGCATTAGGAACTGTATTTTGAATATAATATTTTCTTCCTAATGATAGCTTGGGAAAAAAATTCCCAAAGCCCCATTGTTTTTATTTATTTATTTATTTATTTTGTCAAGCATATATACAGTTGTGTTCAAAATTATTCAACCCCCACTGAAATTGAGTGTTTTGGCCAGTTTGACATTGATTTTGATCATTCAGTCATCTTGCTTACATTTAAACCAAAGAGGCACTTGTAGGTCAGACAAATATAACATAACATTTATAATGAAATAACCACAAATGTCTTTTCTGTGCTCACATCATTATCAGTTTTATTCAACCCCCAAGTGACATTCAATCTTAGTACTTAGTACAACATCCTTTTACAGTTATAACAGCTTTTAAACGTGAAGCATAGCTTGACACAAGTGTCTTGCAGCGATCTACGGGTATCTTCACCCATTCTTCATGGGCAAAAGCCTCCAGTTCAGTCACATTCTTAGGCTTGCGCACTGCAACTGCTTTCTTTAAGTCCCACCAGAGGTTCTCAATCGGATTTAAGTCTGGTGACTGCGATGGCCACTCCAAAATGTTCCAGCCTTTACTCTGCAACCATGCTCTAGTGGACTTGGAGGTATTCTTGGGATCATTGTCCTGTTGAAAGGTCCAACGTCTCCCAAGCCTCAGGTTTGTGATGGACTGAATCACATTTTCATCCAATATCTCCTGGTACTGAAGAGAATTCATGGTACCTTGCACACGCTGAAGCTTCCCTGTACCTGCAGAAGCAAAACAGCCCCAAAGCATGATGGACCCTCCGCCATGCTTCACAGTAGGCAAGGTGTTCTTTTCTTCATAGGCCTTGTTTTTCCTCCTCCAAACATAGCGTTGATCCATGGGCCCAAACAGTTCTAATTTTGTTTCATCAGTCCACAGAACACTATCCCACAAACCTGAGGCTTGGGAGACGTTGGCCAAAACACTCAATTTCAGTGGGGGTTGAATAATTTTGAACACAACTGTATAAGATAACAGGTAAAAGTATAAATATTTTATTTTATTTTATTTTATTAAATTTATACCCCGCCCTTCTCCTTGTTAGGACCCAGGGCGGCGCACAGGCATTATATAAAACCATAAATACAATATACATCAATCAATTAAAAATATATTAAATTAATTCACCCGTGCTAAAACCCATTATTAAAACCGTAACCAAATTATAATTTATATTTAAAAGTCAGATGCAGGGGGCTATCCTAGGCCGGCTTGTTGGAATAAGTACGTCTTAAGACGTTGGCGGAAGAGGCGGAGGTCCGAGGTAGTGCGAAGGTCGGGGGGTAGGTCGTTCCAGAGGGCCGGGCCCGCCACAGAGAAGGCTCTTCCCCTGGGTGTCGCCAGCCGGCATTGCCCGGCCGACGGCACCCGGAGTAGGCCCGCTCTGTGGGAGCGGACCGGACGAAGGGATGTATGGGGCAGGAGGCGGTCTCGTATATAGCTAGGCCCCGAGCCATGGAGCGATTTAAAGATGGTGGTCAACACCTTGAAGCGCACTCGAAAGGCCACAGGCAGCCAGTGCAGCTCGCGCAGGAGAGGTGTTACGTGGGCTTGCCTTGAGGCACCCATAACCACCCGCGCGGCCGCATTCTGCACTAACTGCAGCCTTCGAGTGCACCTCAAGGGGAGCCCCATGTAGAGAGCGTTACAGTAATCCAGCCGAGATGTCACGAGCGCTTGAGTGACTGTGCGAAGGGCCCCTTCATAAATCATAAATATGATTTTAAATACATGAAAAGGATACAAATAAAAAGGGCCATTTAGACAGAGAGGATAGGCACGTTGGTGTGCTTAATCCCGCCCCTTACAGACCTCTTAGGAATGGGGTGAGGTCAACAGTAGCCAGTCTAAAGTTAAAGTTTTGGGGTTTAGGGGAAGAAACCACAGTCAGGTAGTGCATTCCAGGCATTGACCACTCTGTTGCTGAAGTCCTATTTTCTGCAATTGAGTTACCTTAAGTTTGTATCTGTTGTTTGCTCGTGTATTGTAGCAGTTGAAGCTGAAGTAGTCATTGATTGGTAGGACATTGTAGCAGATAATTTTATGTACTAGGCTTAGGTCAGACCGAAGGTGGTGTAGTTCTAAGTTATCTAAGCCCAAAATTTCAGGTCTGGTGGCATAAGGTATTTTATTGCTGGTAGAGGAATGGAGGACTCTTCTCATGAAATATCTTTGGACTCTCTCAATTGTATTAATGTCTGATATGCAGAGTTGGTTCCAGACAGATGAGCTGTATTTGAGAATTGGTCTAGCAAATGTTTTGTATGGGTCTAGTTAGTAGTACATTAGCAGAGAAGAAGCTATGCAAGATTAGGTTAATAACTCTTAATGTCTTTTTGGCAATGTTGTTACAGTGGGCTCTGGCACTTAGATCTTTAGAAATGAGTACTCCAAAGTCCTTGACAGAGTACGGGTAGTCTACAACAGGGGTCCCCAACCCCCGGGCCGCGGACCGGTGCCGGTCCGTGGCTGGATAGGAGCCGGGCCGCAGGGCCGGAGAGGAGGAGGAGGGAGGAGGGGGCAGCCGACGGTGGGACTCCTGCGCGCCGCAGCAAAACAGCCCGCGGATTCCCTTCCTCCCTGCCCCCCCAGAGCTTCCCCAACCGGCATGCCACCCACTCGTCTTTTTCCAGGAGCTGCGGAGGTACCTCTCCCCCACCCCACCCCCACCCCACGGAGCCTTGACCGAGCGCACGAGGGACCAAGCGCGGCAGCTAGTCGAGCCGAGCTGAGGAGACTCCGCGGTGGGGGGGGGGGCGACAGACCGACAGAGAGAGGCATAGACACAGAGAGAGACAGGGTGGGAGGGAATCAGAGAGAGTCACACACACACACACACGCGCGCGCGCGGAGGGAAGGAGGGAGAGAAGGATAGACAGAGGCACAGACTGAATGATTAAGTGCCTGAATGCGAGACAGACAGACAGACACACACACACACACACAGAGTGACAGAGATGGGCGGACGGAGAGAGAGACAGAAAGAAAAAGAATGAAAGAGAAAGAAAGAAAAAGAAAGTGGGAGAGCGAGAGAAAGTAAGAGAGAGAGAAAGAAAGACAAACAGAAAAACAGAAAAAGAGACAAAGGAAGAAAGAGAAAAAGAAAGAGGGAAAGAAAGAAAAAGAGACAGAAAGAGAAAGAAAGAGAGGGAGAGAGAAAGAGGGAAAGAGAAAGAGAGAAAGAAATAAAGAGAGAGAGAAAGAGGGAAAGAAAGAAAAAATGAGAGAGAGAGAAAGAGAGAAAGAGGGAGAGAAAGAGAAAGAAAGAGGGAAGGAAAGAGAGAGAGAGAGAGAGAAAGGGAAAGCGAAAGAGAGAAAGAGAAAGAAATAAAGAGAGAAAGAGGGAAAGAAAGAAAAAATGAGAGAGAAAGAAAGAGAGAGAAAGAGGGAGAGAAAGAGAAAGGAAGAAAGAGAGAAAGAGAAAGAAATAAAGAGAGAGAAAGAGAAAGAAAGAGGGAAGGAAAGAAAGAGAGAGAGAGAGAGAGAGAGAACTTATGACCACAATTGAGCCCAAAGGTTTGGTTGCTAACCAAGACCATTGTTAAGTGAGTTTCACATTTTCCAAATTGGCCACGCCCACCCAGTCACATGACTGCTGAGCCACTCAGCCGGTCCGCAGAGTTTTTTTTAAAATGAAACCGGTCCCTGGTGCAAAAAAGGTTGGGGACCCCTGGTCTACAAGATCATGTCCATCTAGCTTGTATTTTATGTTCTAACTTTTTTTTGCCAAGGTGTAAGACGGAGCATTTGTTGGTTGTGATTTGAAGTTACCACTTGTTTGACCAATCTGACACTTAGTCAAAATCTTTTTGAAGGGTGGTTGCATTGTCAGTGGTGTTGAATAGTTTTACATCATCAGTGAAAGCTGATCAAATCAAAAGAGATATGACTTGTTTAGAAACAGAAGAAGATACTGTTCATTCCCTCTTCTGACATACTGGAAAAATTAGGGCGAATATATGAGCCTGAAATTCTTGAAGATTCTCTCAAGTTATTATGAAATTGTAATTCCTCATTCAGAACATTGTATCCTGCTATATCAGTCCAAAACTAGGCCTGTATAAAGCAGGGGTCTCCAACCTTTGCAACTTTAAGTCTGAAGGACTTCAGCTCCCAGACTTCTCCAGCCAGCAAGCTGGCTGGAGAAGTCTGGGAGCTGAAGTCCTTCAGACTTAAAGTTGCAAAGGTTGGAGACCCCTGGTATAAAGGACTGTAATAAGTACATACCAGTTTTAATTTTGAATCCATAATTTATCAAATAACTAAGTAGAAGTGCTTTATTTTTATGGTCTTTTATTTGTTGATGTTATTAATTAGAAAGGGAATCCTTATTGTCCCATGAAAGGAGTGAAACTACATATTTATGTAGTGATATGCTGAAAAAGAAAGAAGCATGCATTTAGCTGCCATTATTCAATTGCCAAAGTAGCAGGCCAGCTGTCTTACTCTGCACTTGAATTTCACAGCTTTTCTGGTTTGTGCCACATTTTAAATGTGAGAACATTTTAGTGTAGGTTATTGAACAACAGGCCTGGCATTTGTTGTATCCTAGTATATATAGTACAAACTAAGTGTTTTGAAGATAAATCATTCAAATGTTCTGTGATGTTCTTGTTATCTATTGCATCTACATAATAATGGGAGAAAATATCAGATTTTG
Organism: Rhabdophis nuchalis; assembly: GCA_039707465.1. NCBI lineage: Eukaryota > Metazoa > Chordata > Lepidosauria > Squamata > Natricidae > Rhabdophis > Rhabdophis nuchalis. The sequence goes on along the minus strand of CM077649.1, from coordinate 38,999,786 downwards.
TATCAAGGAGTGGCAAAATTAGTAGCAGGGATTTTTATTTATCGCAGATCATCAAAATATATATTTTACTTTATTTGATTTGCTTGGATTAGATGGAACTATAACAAAGAACAAGAAAGAGAGCTGTTACATAATAAGATCTGTGCGATTTGTGGACTTTCAGATATACAAATTCGAAGAAACTCAGCTACTGAGCATGGGCAAGGGTGTGGGATGCTGAGAGATGAAATTCAACATTTTTTTAAAGTCTCTCATGGCGGAGGAGGGAGGGAGGGAGAGAGAAGGGGAGGGAGAGGGAGAGAGGGAGGGAGAGAGGGGGAAGGGAGGGAGAGAGGGAGGGAGAGAGAGAGAGAGAGAGAGAGAACTCATACAGTTTCCATTCTTTAATGAAAATTAAATATTCCTCATTTCTCAAGAAGTCCTTTTAGTGTATATTAAGAACACAAGACTATACTATTTTTATAAGAAAAAAAGTTATATATAGCAACTGGCAAGAAAGCAACAGAAGGGACTGTGTAAATACCATCAGATTTAGCAGGCTTTTTTCTTTTCAGTCAGCTTTTATGAGGCCTTCCAGGGAAAAGTGCGGCTGTGTTAATGAGGTGAGATGAGCCCCCTGTTGATAACATAAAGTTATAACCAAGGTCTTGAAAATGTGAGCCCTACTGACATAGACCTATGTGCTATATATAATGTATCTGGAATAGGATAATGTTATTTCAAGCCAATGTATTGCTATTTGGTGCTTCTGAGGCCTTCTATATGCCATCAATGGAGAAAACCTTTGGTTCATATTTGCTTTCCAAGTACCCACACGATTAGGAAAGAATTTAAAGTCAATATTCTCGACATGAGAATATGGTGTGCTTGGAAAGCAATGGAAGATGCCCCAGCGGTTATACAGAAACTCAGAGGAATAGTTCTCTCTTTTTATATAAGGAAATGATTATTTATTTAGACCTGGACCTGAGGAAGGGATACATTTTTGTTAAATGGCTAGTAAGTAAACCAGCATTAATTGGTTGACCACTCACTATGCCCAACTATTGTGGGAAAGATAAATGCTGGTTGACCGGTGATTTTATCTGTTCTCTAGACCCACAAACATATGATTATGTGCTTAACTATGTAATCTCCAGACTGAAGTGAAACAGTTAAAGGAGTCTTTGGATACACTTCAATTCAGAAAGGTTGAGAGAGAGAAAACGATGGATATCTGAGAGACCTATGTATGTTCTTTGTGGTGTAAGTATTTTCCAGATCAGGATTGAAATAGATCCATACATTAATATGTCCTTTATACAAAGAACAATTCTGAGTTTGTTGTGAAACTCAGATGAATAAAACACAGGAAGAATAGACCAATAAAACCCCTTTATAAGTGACACATCAATTACTGACAAATTAATTTATACTTCTATCCTCACAATTCTTCTACCTTTGAATTCCCCACAAATTTCCTCAAAAGTGTTTTGAATTGATTCAGCAGTCTTTAGGCTGCTATTATTTATGAGAGAAAATAGCTATTCATTGTTATCATAGCAGAACTTGTTAAGCAATAAAGCTACTGATATTCTTGTTAAGAATAGGAAATGCCAGCAGGGAAGACCTGAACGAATGAAGTGAATTTATGTGGCACATCAACATTAGAAAGCACTAATGTGACTAAATAACTGTCCACATAAAATATATCTTGGTGAAGTATGGTTCTGTTCCTGATAGATATTTGTGAGTGTAGAGCCACAGAGTAATGGTCATTCTGGATTAATTGAGATAGTATGCCTGGGATTTTCTTCTAGGATAGACACCAAAACTATTTTAATCAAGAGAGGGAGGCAAGGAGTGGCAAAATGAATCATATATTATTATGAATATTGATAAAAGCCAGAGGACAGAATCTACAACCCATTGAGCAGTCAAGGATGGAATTTCTTGTGGCAAGAAGCTGAGTGGGGGTGGTATTTGGGGATTGGAGGTTTTCCAATGTATTTCACCAGAAAATATAGATAAGGCAGGCTAAGGACACCCAGGTTCTCCAAATCTATTGGCGATGTCCATTTTGCTCTCCAAATTCATAGTGACCTAAAGTTAACCCTAAGTGGATTTCCCCTCCATGGATTTTCCCATGTATTTTACCAGGAAATATAGATAAGCCAGGGATGAAAAGACAGCATCTTCCTAAGCATTCCCATGCACTCCGAATCGTCTGATGATACCCATTTTGCTCTCTGAATTCATGGTGTTCTCAACCTAACTGTAATATACCCCCAATGGGATTTTCCTATGCATTTTACAAGGAAATGTAGATAAGGCATGCTCGGCAGATCAGCTCACCATGAATTCAGAGAGCAAAATGAACATCGCCAAAGATTTCAGAGTACATGAGTATGTTTAAGAATGGGTTGACTTTTCGAGCCTGGCTTATCTAGGTTTCCTGGTAAAATATATGGAAAAATCCCACTGGGGGAAAATTCAGTTAGGGTTAGGTCACCCTGAATTTGAATAAAAAAATGGATATTGCCAATGGATTTGTAGTGAATGGGTATGCTTAGGAGAGTGGTAATTTTTCAAGCCTGTCTTATCTGTTTCTTGATAAAATCCCATTGGGGGAAAATCCACTAACGGTTAGGGTAAGGTCATTCAGGTCATGCATTCAGATAACAAAATGGACGTTGCCAATAGATTCGGATCACATGGGTATGCTTAGGAATGTGCTGACTTTTTGAGCCTGGCTTATCGCAGTTTCCAGGTAAAATATATGACAAAATCCCATTGGATGAAAATTCAGCTAGGGTTAGGGTTAGGACAGTCGGATAGGGTTAGGGTTAGGTCACTATGAATTTGGATACAAAAAAGGACATCACTAATGAAATAGGATTCAGGCCGCATCGGTATACTTAGGAAGGTACAAACTTTTCAAGCCAGCCTTCTCTCCATTTCCTTGTAAAATAAATGGGAAAATGCAATAGGAAGAGAATCCAAATAGGATTAGTATTAGGTAATTGCAGTCAGATAGCAAAATGGATATTGCCAATGGATTTGGAGAATATGGATATTTTAGGCGGGTACTGATGTTTAAAGGCTGCCCTATCTACAATTTGTGATAAAATACATGGCAAAATGCCATTTGGGAGGCAAATCCACCTTTGAGTACAGTTAGGTCGCAATGAATTCAGTAAAGAAAATGGATATAGCCAATGGATTGACAGCTCATGGGCATGCTTAGGAGAGTGCTGACATTTTGAGCCTGCCTTATTTATGTTTCCAGATAAAATGCATAAGAAAATTCCACTGGGGGGGAAAACCACTAAGAGTTAGGCTTAGATCACCATGCTGTCATATAGCAAAAAGGAAATCTCCAATGGATTCAGAGTGCATGGATATGCTTAGGAGAATTTTTCAAGCCAGCCTTATCTAAGTTTCCTGGTAAAATACCTCAGAAAATCCCATGAGTCAACTTAGGGTTAGGCCACAATATAGTCGGTAGGATTTGGGTGAGGTCACCATGAATTTGGAGAGCAAAATCACCAATGCAATCAGTATGCATAGGTATGCTTAGGGAGGCACTGACTTTTTGATCTTACCTTATCTACATTTCCTGGTAAAATACATGGAAATATCCCATTGGGGAAAAATCCAATTAAGGTTAGAGTTAGGTCACCATGGAGCCAGATAGAAAAATTGTCATCACCAATAGAATTGGTCCTAAGCTATACTTAGGATCAATTAGGAAGGCACTATACTTAGGAAGGCACTGACTTTTTGATCTTGCCTTATCTACGTTTCTGGTAAAATATATGAAAATTCTATTGGGGAAAAATTGAGTGCCCTCACATAGCAAAATTTTGATATCCAACTGCATGGTGACCCAACCCTAAGCGGATTTTCCCTCAATGGGATTTTCCCATGTGTTTTAAGAGGAAACATATATAAAGGAGGCTCAAATAGTCAGCCCCTTTCTAAGTATAGCCCTGCACTTTGAATCTGTTAGTGATGCCTGTTTTGCTCTCTGAATGAATGATGCCCTATCCCTAACCCTAAATGGATTTTCTACCAATGGTATTTTCCTAGGTATTTTACAATGAAGTGTAGCTAAAGCAGAAAAGTCAGTGCCCTCCTAATCATACCCATGCACCAGGGGTGGGTTTCAAAATTTTTGGAACAGGTTCTGTGGCTTGCTGGCCATGTGACCGGGTGGGAGTGGCTTGCCAGCCATGTGACCGGGTGGGAGTGGCCAATTTGTATTGAAAAAGTTTTATTGGTTTTACATTTTTTCTATAGGGTAGGGTAAGGGATACAAAGAAATTTTGAGAGCATTCACGTCAGAGTCGTCGGCCCTTCCGAGACCTCAAAATACACAATAAAAAAATAACAAAAAAAAGCATTTTTCATAACACTACAAGGTAAAAGCAAGTACATATACCTATATTCTCAGTTCCATGCTGTCAGACATTTACAAAAAATCCAGATACAAATATTATGCAAAATTGTTCAGAAAAATCTAAGTCTCCTCTTCCCCTTCCCCCCCCACTCCCCTTTGCCTGGGACTCTCCGGGCACCGTTCACCTGCAGGGCGCGCACGTTCTCCTCGTCCAGGAGGCCACTGGCGCCCTGGTAGACGCCGCTGGCCGCCCTGCGGAGGCTGTCCTGCTTGTCGGCGCCCCGGGACCCCCGCGCCCCCGGCCCGAACAGCAGCAGCGACAGCAGCAGCGCGCCCCGCGCCGGCTCGCCATGGCGCTCGCGGGTGGCTCGTGCGCTCCAGCCGGGCGCGCTTGCCTCGGCTCGGCGCGAAGCCCCCCCCCAAGCCTCTGCATTCGCAGCCAAGCGCGAAAGGCCCAGGCCGGCCCTGGCAGCTTCAAAACTAAAGGGCCCAGGCCGGGCCTTGAAACTCCCTGTTGGCGTGGCTGGGGAGGGTGGGGGGGCCTTCACGCACCTAGCATGCCTTCCGCTGCCCCCCCTAGCCATGCTAACAACGAAAGAGCTTCAAGGCCCGGCCCCCGCCCTTTAGTTTTGAAGCCTGGCAGGCTAGGGGTGGCGGAAGGCAGACGCGCTAGCCTGCGCGAACCCCCCCCCAGCCGCCCCAACAGAGAAAGAGCTTCAAACGGAGGTTTTGACAGAGCGAGCCACGTGTTCCGGAAGTAACTTCCGGGTCCATCGTCCAACGGGATCGGCCAGGATCTCTAAATTTTACCATCGGGCTCGCGCGATCCTGGCCGATCCCCCAGAAACCCACCCCTGCCATGCACTGCAAGTCCTTTGGTGATGTCCATTTTACTATCTGAATTCATGGTGACCTAATCTAATCCTAACTCTACCTGACTGCATGATGACCTAACCTTAACTGTAATTGGGTTTCTCTACCAATGGGATTTTCCCATGTGTTTTAGTAGGAAATGTATTTAAAGCAGGATGGAAATATCACCACCCTTCTAAGCATATCCATACACTGAGAATCATTGATGATGCCCATTTTGTTATCCAAATTCATGTTTACCTAACCCTAACCCTAACCCTAACTGAATCCCCTCCCCCAATGGGATCTTTCCCATGTATTTTAAAAGGAAATGTAGATTAGACAGGTTTATAAAGTCAGGGTCTAAGAGCATCCATATGCTCTGAAAAATGTGCTATGGCAATGTATTCTTTTCAAACCTGCATTATCTACATGTCCTGGTAAAATACATGGGAAATTCTCATTGGGGGAAAATCCACTTTGGGCTTATGTCACTATGAATTCGGAGAATAAAATGGATCTCACCAATGGATTTGGAATACATGGATTTTCTTAGTTGGGCCCTGATTTTTCGATCCTGCTTTATCTACCTTTCCTTCAACAACAATGGCTGGTTGGGGAGAAAATGTTGACTCTATTAATACTCTATACAGTGTTATGACAGGGTAGAGAAGATAATGTGGTACCCTATAATTGTGTCTCTCTGTGAATCATACCGTCATTGGCACTAATTATGTTCTGCTATGACTCTGTTGAGATGCCAGTAGCCATAGCAGAAGCAAATGCTTTGAAATGTAGAACTGCACTTCTTGTCCTACCCTCAGGAGCTTTGGAGAATAAATTGATCCTATCTTCTCTGTGGCAGCCCTTCATGTACTGAAAGACAGTTATCATATCATCCCTAATTCCTCTCTTTGCTGGGCTAAACATACCTAGTTCCCTTACATCATTTATCTTGCAGGCTCCTAATACCCATGTTTCCCTGAAAATAAGACCCAAAATACACATTTTTGGGGCCCAAAATACAGATTGGGCTATTTTCAGGGAAACATGGGCAACACAGGCAAGCCAAGAGATGGTGGGATGGATTGACACCTGATTTAATGGAGGAAGGTGATTCTGATGCACAGTGGCACCAGCAGCAGGCAGAGGCACTGGGGTGATGGCAGACGACCCCAATGCATGGTATCACTGGCAGCAGGCAGAGGCATGGGGGAATAGTGCAGATTATCCTTGTGTGCCACAGTACTGACAGCAGGCAGAGGCATTGGGGGGCCGGGAGGTGATCCTGATGCACCATGTGGGCTTCTGTCCCATCACAGCCATGGGCAAACTGAGAGACAGTGGGATGGATTGACACCAGATTTAATGGAGGCAATCGGGTGTCAATCCATTCCATCATCTCTCAACTTGCCTGTGGCTGTCACAGTGCAAAAGGTAACATATCATGTCGAGATTGCCTGCCTTCCCCCCATGCCTTTGCTTGCTACTGGTGCCACTGCACATCAGAATCACCTGCCTTCCTCCTACCCCAGTGCCTCTGCTTGGAGGCGCCAACCAGTGGTCACAGAGCTGGGACTCACCTATGCTGCATGGACTTTGGCTGCTGCTGTACACTGTCTACACTTGTGTGCTCACCACCTCCTGTGCTGGCCACACCTTCCTCTACTCACCAGCAGATGACGGTCTTCACTAGGGCTTATTTTGGGGGGTAGAACTAGGAGCATGTTAAAAAAACCAGGCTAGGGCTTATTTTCTGGTTAGATCTTATTTTGGGGGAAGCATGGTATATGTGTTCCTGGCAATTTAAACTCTTCTAGAGTGGAGACACATGTTTTTTTTTAAACCATTTGTTTGCCTATATTGGCCTACATTCATATTCCGGCTCCTCTGAAATATTTTCTCAAGGTTTTTTTTTCTTGACAGACTGAAGAACTTGCTTATCTGACTGTTGCCTTGGTAGCAGTTCTTCCTGCCGTTCTTCAAGGCCACTCCCAATGTCTGGTACAAAATCTCTTCGTACTAAAACTCTGAAATGGCAGAAACTGAAGTTACTGGATTTTTATCATTGACCACATAATTATAAAAGAGGTAGACATTTCATTTCTAATAAAATTAGGCACTTCTGTTTCCTTATATGATCCAAAAATACGTCATTCAATGTTAATCATTTGTGACTTACCACACTGTGACTATAGCTGAGAACAATGTTTGACCAATTTACCAACCAGATTTGTACATTCTCTCATCAGCTTTCTAATTTTGTGATATGATTAGAAGCCTATACCAAATAGAGATCAGTAAAATACATTTAAAAATGGGGCCATCACAGACATCAACTCGCAATCCCTTCATCATTAATTTGTTGTTGAATGTGGGCACCTAAGGTTTTACATAGGAATATTCATTAATCCCTGGCATTTTTAAGTCTCTGGTATCATATTTTACATACTTAAAGCAAAATATTTAAAAGCAACATTTAAAATATGTAAAGCAAAGATTGTGCTATAAAGTACAAAGCAGCTCGTAGATAAATATTTGATTCTTTTTTTCAACATTCCTAACAAACTGTAGAGAGAAGACACATCAAAGATTGGCTATTGGCATATTATACTATTTCCTAGGAGCAAATGTTAATCTAATAATCAAGGGAAATAAGTTTATGTAAAATGGCATATATGAGATAAAGATACAGTTAGCATAAATATGCATCAAATTGACACAGCCAGACATAAATCACAACAGAGTTAGAAAATATATCAAAAGGTAACAGAACAATAAGTAAAAAGCCACTGACAAAAATGAAATAACTGAACATGTTCTTTATTTCTTGTCAGAACAGACTTCAGGGGATTTAAAACGCAAAGAAACATTCAAAATTTAATATTTAGAGAAAAATATAGATTTCACACACACTATATTTTCTGTTTCCTTAGCAATATGTTTAGAGCAGTGTTCCTCAACCTTGACCCCTTTCAACTTGGAGAATTCCCCACTCAGCATGGGAGTTGAGGTCTTTAAGGGGCCACGGTTCAGAAACACTGGTTTAGAGAAAAAGCACCTTTACACATGTAAAATTTATTTCCTACTTCTTCTATAAAACAGATTTATATTTTACATAAAATATTTTTCCTCCAGAAGTTATTTCCTATAAAGGAGGGAGGTTGGAAGTTCAAGAATGTTTATCTAGACCCGCGCCAGTCCGGCTTCCGACCCGGTCACAGCACTGAGACGGCATTGGTCGCGTTGGTTGATGATCTCTGGAGGGCACGGGATAGAGGTTGCTCCTCTATTCTAGTCCTATTAGACCTCTCAGCGGCTTTTGATACCATCGACCATGGTATCTTATTGCACCGATTGGGGGGTACCGTTCTGCGGTGGTTCTCGTCCTACCTCTCTTGTCGGTCGCAATGGGTGTTGGCAGGAGGGCAGAGGTCGTCCTCGAGGCCCCTCATATGTGGGGTTCCTCAGGGGTCGGTCCTCTCGCCACTTCTGTTCAACACCTACATGAAGCCGCTGGGCGAGATCATCCGTGGTTTTGGGGTGGCATACCATCTGTACGCTGACGACACCCAGCTGTACATATCCACCCCAAACCACCCCAATGATGCCGTCGAGGTGCTGTCCCTGTGTTTGGAGGCCGTACGGGTCTGGATGGGTAGTAACAAACTCAAACTCAACCTGTCCAAGACCGAGTGGTTGTGGTTTCCGGCACCCCGGTTCAGCCAGATAAGTCCAACACTGGCCATTGGTGGCGAACAACTGGTCCCCGTGGAGAGGGCGTGCAACTTGGGCGTCCTCCTGGATTCCCGGCTGTCCATGGAGGACCATGTGGCGGCCGTGGCCAGGGGGGCATTTTATCAGGTACGCCTGATACGCCAGTTGCGCCCCTTACTGGACCAGGGGGCCCTTCGCACAGTCACTCAAGTGCTTGTGACATCCTGGCTGGATTACTGTAATGCTCTCTACATGGGGCTTCCCTTGAGGTGCACTCAAAAGCTACAGTTAGTACAGAATGCGGCCATGTGGGTGATTATGGGTGCCCCAAGGCAAGCCCACATAACACCTCTCCTACGCGAGCTGCATTGGCTGCCTGTGGCCTTTCGAGTGCGCTTCAAGGTGTTGACGACCATCTTTAAATCGCTCCATGGCTCGGGGCCTAGCTATATACGAGACCGCCTCTTGCCCCATACATCCCTTCGTCCGATCCACTCCCACAGAGACGGTCTTCTCCGGGTGCCGTCGGCTGGGCAATGCCGGTTGGCGACGCCCAGGGGAAGGGCCTTCTCTGTGGTGGGCCCGGCCCTCTGGAACAACCTACCCCCCGACCTACGCACTATCTCGGACCTCCGCCTCTTCCGCCAACGTCTTAAGACGTATCTATTCCAGCAAGCCGGCCTAGCCGGCCCCCGTTTTTGACTTTTTATGTATAAATTGCAATTTGGCAGGGTTTTAAATGGGTTTTAGCACAGGTTTAATAATTTAATATGTTTTTAATGATGTATATTGTTTTTATTGTGGTTTTAATAATGCCTATGCGCCGCCCTGGGTCCTAACAAGGAGAAGGACGGGGTATAAATTCAAAATAAAAAAAATGTGAAAAATGAATAAAAAATAAATGAATTAATTAAATGGGGCTGATGTTGGAATTGTAGCCCAATGGGAAGGAGAAGAGGTGGTATTCAGAAGGTTCTGACCAGTTCTGGAAAACCGATAGTGGAAATATTGAGTAGTTCGGAGAACTGGTAAATACCAACTGTGACTGACCCCGCCCCCATCTGTTCTCTGCCTCCTGAGACCCAGCTGACAGGGAGAGAATGGGGATTTTGCAGTATCCTTACCCTGGATGGGAAGGGAATGGAGATTTTACAGTATCATTCCCCTGCCACGTCTACCAAGCCATGCCTACGAAGACATGCCACGCCCACAGAACCAGTAGTAAAAAATTTTGAATCCCACCACTGGAGAGGAGCCAAGATGGTAGAATTGTAACTCCATGGGGAGGAGCTAATTGTGGCAGACAATTAAGCTGGTTGCTGAATTTTAACCTATTTTCAACCAATAATTTGAATCATAAATAAACAAACAAACTGCCTTTGCCCAATTCACTAAGCTACCACCTCCCCACCCACCCCTCAAGCCCTCCAAAGTTAATGAACCAAGCTTGCCATATTTTTCGGGGTATGAGATGCACCGGAGTATAAGACGCACCAAGATTTTGAAGAAGCAAATTTTAAAAAAAGTTTTTGCACTCTGCAGACTTCCCCAAAATTGCAAAAATGGGTCCGTTTTTGGCCAAAACAGGCCTGTTTTCTTTTTAAAAAAGGGCATGAATAGCCTTTAGGAGGCTTGTAGAGTGCTCCTGAAGGATGACCCCTCCACAAAAATGAGCAAAAAATGGGCCATTTTTCACGAAAACGGGCCCATTTTTTTGTCCAAAAAAGGCATGCATAGCCTTTAGGACGCTTATAGAATGCTCCTGGGGGCTGGGGGGGGGAAATTGAACAAAAACTGACCCATTTTTGCTCATTTCTGCCCTCCCCAGCCCCCAGGAGCACTCTGCAAGGCTCCAAAAGGCTATGCACGACCATTTTGGTGAAGAGGATGGGGTTTCGGGAGGCAAAAATGCTGTATTCAGTGTATAAGATACACCCAGATTTTCAGCCTCTTTTTTGAGGGAAAAAGGTGCATCTTATACTCTGAAAAATATGGTGTGTTATATACAGACAGACCAATTAAGCAAGTTTAGGGAATCCAAGCATCCGATTTCCAGAGATAGTCAGTTTGGTGTATTGGTAAGGCAATGAGCCAGGAATTGGGAGAATGTGACTTCGAGTCTTGCCTTAGTCATTCTTTACAGTTTTAAGAAGCACTACCATTAAGAACTGGTAATGGCAAACCACTTCCAAAATATTGCCAAAGGAACTGCAGAAACCTATTCAGACAATCATAAAGAGCCAACACTGACTAAAAGGTGCATGCTCACACATACTCATACATACACAAAACTATCCCATTTCCAAATGTGACTGATTAGATGTTTCTTAGAAGCCCTCAAAGAAGCATCTTAAAATCCTTCTCTTGTTGTCTATTACAAGCTCTCTGAAAATAGATTTTGAATAACATACTTATGTTATTTACCTATCATGATTCTTGAATGCTTGTAAAAATACAGCTAGTGCTAGTTGGAACAACTACATATTCATAGATTAAGGCAACCATAAGTGAAACTGGATTCTCTTCTTAGGGTCCACTAAATTTATATCCCAGCCAACCTGGTCCCTACCGCCCACTAGTGGATGTTCTAGCTTTCATGGTGGGCGGTAGAGGCTTTCTCCCATACTGAAGCACTTTCCCTTTTTTTACTTTACCATATTTTTCAGAGTATAAGATGCACCTTTTTTCCTCTAAAAAGAGGCTGAAAATCTGGGTGCCCCTTATACATTGAATACAGCATTTTTTGCCTCCCGAAACCCCACCCTCTTCACCAAAATGGCCGTGCATATCCTTATAGAGGCTTCTAGAGAGCTCCTGGAAACGGGCCATTTTTTTGCCTCCCCAGCCCTCAGCAGCACTCTATAAGCCTCCATAAAGCTATGCATGCAAGGTTTTTTTTTTACAAAAAATGGCCCGTTTTTGCCAAAAACGGGCCATTTGTTGCTCATTTTTGCCCCACCCCCACCCCCCAGGAGCACTCTGCAAGCCTCCCCAAGGCTACTCGTGCCTTTTATTTGAAAAAAATGGGCCTGTTTTCATGAAAAATGGGCCATTTGGGGGTAGTTTGCAGAGTGCAAAAACTTTTTCTTCCTTTCAGAAAGCTGTTTAGTTAGAGTGGTTGATGAGAATTATATTGGTCAAGTGCTGTGCCAGCAGAAACAAAGTTTTAGGTGCTACAGCAATTTCCTTCTCCAGGACATGGATAAATATACCTGGAAACATCTATTACCTACCTACTCTCTCTCTCTCTCTCTCTCTCTCTCTCTCTCTCTCTCTCTCTCTCTCTCTCTCTCTCTCTCTCTCTCTCTCTCTTTCTCTCTCTCTCCCTCTCCATCTACCTATATACCTACCTACCTTCTCTCTCTCTCTCCCCCTACCTTCTACTGTATTTCTCTTTCTCTATTTTTCTCTCTTTATCCGTCTACATACCTATTTATCTACATACTCTCTCCCCCTACCTATCTACCTACTGTATTTCTCTCTCTCTCTCTCTCTCTCTTTCTCTTTATCTACCTACCTACCTACCTACCTACCTACCTACCTACCTACTCTCTCCCTTCCTCCCTCCCTCCTGTATTTTTCTCTCTTTCTCTCCCTCTCTATCTCTCTATCTACCTACCTACTTTTTTTAAAAAAAAATTGCCTCTTCAAAACCTGAGCGCTTCTTATACTACAGTGGATCTTATACTTCAAAAAATACGGTAATTGACTTCCCTACTTTATAAATCACCATTACTGTGGAACTGGTGGGCAGTTAGAAAATTTCACTACTAGCAGAGATACAGAAGTGGGTGGTAGGTATAAAAAGGTTGACTACCCCTGTTCAAAATGGTCATTAAATTAAGTTTTCAAACAGCTCTTATTCTGCTCACACAGAGTCCTTCAATGAACCTAGAAGTTAAAGTTGGTGCCCTATAATATCATTTTTCCCTGGGGAGTCCAAAACTTCTAGACATACAGTATATTGCACATCTAGCACACTGATCACCCTTCACTATACATTATCCGAATGTACAGTAGATCTTATTGGTCTACAGGAACTGAATCTCTCGTTTTACCAGAGAACTGAATTTAAGTTTGCCTTCTTTTCTCCATCATGTAGTTCAGTCTGTTTTTTAAGATTTTATACAAGGGGGAGGCAGATAATGTATAATTCACTTAGATTCTTTACTATCCAAAACTATTTTTTATTTTACTTGTTCTGCTTAGTTGGATAACATCTCTTCAATCTAACGTTCGATTCTATTATTTTGAAAATATGAATTTTGATAGAGTCTTATTTTAAAGCAAAATTTCCTATCATTACTGGAATATATTCAACAGTCAGTTCCAGAACTAAGTACTACCAGTCTGCTACCTAACTATTGAAAATGAGAAGCCTCACTATAATAATAAGAGGCAAATTTAATGTAGCACAACATACCTCTTTGTATATATAGGAATTGCTGCCCCACCATCTACAATACATAACAATATCCAAATGTCTTTTTAAACTAGATTGAATCAGTTACATAAGACAAAGTTTAGCATTCCCATATAAGGATCCACTATTACTGTAAATTATGGAAGATGTGGTCTAAAACAAAACAATATACCTCTTTGCTAATTTAAGGCTAGTTTGTGAGTTGCGATGAAATGTTGAATTTTTAAAAAATGTGTATATAATCCCAAATTAAGTAAAGAGATTGCTGAAAGTCCAACCTAAATCATTTGCTTTCAAATTGCTGAATTGGGAACTATCTCAATAAAAATTTGTAATCACTACCATATATCTTGCTCTTAGAAAAGTGACATACTTAAGGGAATTAAGGAGATGTACAGTAAATCTAGCTGTTTTTCTCTGGATCTGGAAATAATGTGTTCAGAACAACATGTGGATAAATGGAAATGTCACACCTTGGCTCCTCTGGAGAAAGCCACATGTTTCTGAGGTCAAGAGCCTTCCCAATCTTTTCTATTATGAGCTTTGAAGGTTTTCCTGATGATGTCTCACACCCATCCATGTGGTAGCCTCGAAGATAAATTCACGCTGCCTTGATCATGATATGATTTCCATATCATATTTATTCAGAATATGTTGGTTTTGATTTTCTCAGCCCTGCGGGGTTAACCTGGCTTATGAAATTGTAATGCATATCATCCATATTCTTTTCCTGAAGCTATTGCATCCATCGCCCCCAGCTTTAGCTTCTTTCATGTGCTTTGCAGAACTTAAAGAAGACAGAAAGAGATAGACACACATGCATATGCACAATCTTTCCTGCTTTGCTCATAAAACAACTTTCTCTTTTTATACCGGAAGTTTTGATGTATCCAAGAAATCTTCAAAATACTCTGGGTTCTTATAGCTGGTCCTTTTAAAAAAATTCCCTTCACAAGCATACAGAATTGAGCTGTAGCAGAGGACCAGAAGTTCTAATGGTAGAATGTGTCAAGATATGAATTTGTTTCAATTGCAACGGTGCTTTATTAAGGAAGCCTGCTGCCGAAGGGGATATCTTTATCTGCTAGTGATTGACTGCATTCCCATTTAGAATTTGCTATTATCCGATGAGATTGGAAGCAATGGATTTTCCCCCTTTACTTGTGTCAGTAGGGTTTCTGTTGTACCATTTCTATTTTGAAAGGATCTATAGATTATTGGGGGATTTTTGTATCATATATTCCATTAGTTTAAAAATATTGCACTTTTAATAAAACACCATGTAAATTCTGTGAACAAGTACAGCAAAGTAATTCTCAGACAACCTTCTCTTGACGGATCTAGTTTTACTCTGCAAACAAAAGCATCTTAAAACTCCTGTCATATTTCTTCCAGCCCTCATTTCTTTCATCTTGATTAAAAACTATAACCGTAGGGTTGAAGCAGCTATAATGGAGTGTTAGAAAGTCATAACACCTTACATATAGTGCAAGGTCTTGTGTACTGTATGTTTAAAATAATAATAATCCTTCCTACAAATAAGTCTTCAGCTGCCAGAAAATTGCCAACCCCAGTCTAACTAGCTATTATCTCCACAGAGAACAGTACTTCCTATGATTTCAGAAAAAAACCTCTTTACTAGCCCTACATGGAGACAATGAAAACTGAAGCTGGGATCTGCTATATGCAAAATAGGTACTCAAATATTGAACAATGACTGCTTCCCAGTCCTAAATATTTAAGGAACTGACTTTTATACTCATTTCTAAACACATTAATATATGTGCAATGACAGTTAGTTGCTCGCTTGCTTCCTTCCATAGTTTATAGGCTGTTCCAATCTTCTGTCTCTGAGTGACATATAACTCTCTAATAAGTAATTGGGATTAATATGATGCAACCAATTTTAAAAAACCCAACTCCTGTAGAAACTATTCCTGTAGAATCAAGAATCATGACTAAAAACATTTACAGTCCTTATAATATGTAAGAGAAACAGACAAATGAAAGCTACCTCAGATCTGCTACAGATGGTCTGCTTCCTCCCTGAATAAATATCAATCAATGCTTGTTTCCATTTTTAAATACATAGTTGTAATTTTATTTAAGAATGTTAATATGGTTCATAAACTATTCTGACAATTGGGAATCAAGAAATTGTAATAAGGGACACATCAACAAATACAGTAGTTAGGGCATCC
Source organism: Rhabdophis nuchalis (assembly GCA_039707465.1). NCBI lineage: Eukaryota > Metazoa > Chordata > Lepidosauria > Squamata > Natricidae > Rhabdophis > Rhabdophis nuchalis. The sequence continues at coordinate 38,984,212 of CM077649.1, read as the reverse complement.
AGCATGACCTTATAACTAAAATAGAAGGGAATATCTATCAGGAGATGACATATTTTTCAATTTGGTGAGGTATTTAGTTTAAGATGAATGATTGAGATCCCAAAACAGAAATTAGCTGTCTTCATCCTGACATACCGTATATTTAAAAATCAGGTGAGGTCAGGAATTTGAAAAGACAAATTCCTGCTATAAGAAACTTTCAGTCTAAAGTTTTCTAGTAAGAACTGAGGAATATAAAGGGGAGAAATGTAAGAATAATTGTTACTTTGAATGGCATGTAATTGCTTAGACTGAATTAAAATGTGTGAAAACATTCTCAAAAGGTTTCACAGGAAGGATATGAAATATGACTAAGAGACAATGTTAATCCTCCACTCTCTAATAGTAGAGGTGTTACAGTCTTCCTCATAGACTAGCAGCATTATTCACAGCAATTAGTATAGTTGCCAAATAGTGTACAGAGATTCTAAATCAGTGTTTTTCAACCTTGACAACTTCAAGATGTGTGCCCTTCGACTCCTGTAATCCCCCCAATCAGCAAACTGGGGAATACATCTTAAAGTTGCTAAGGGTGTGAAACAGTGCTGTAAATCAATGCATCCAATGCTTGAATCATCCATCAGGAATCAGTCTGGTAACACTGTATAACTTTTAAACCTAGAAAGTTTTTATACCAAGTTATATTAATCTTGATGTTATTTTAACAAGTATAAGAAGGTATGATTTGGATTTGGATGGAATACCACCGGAAAACTTCAGAACTATCAACTGGACCAACAAAGCAGGGGAGCCAATATAATACCATTTTTAAAAAAAATCAAGATAGCAGTCACAATGAGACAATTGAAACTTTGGCTGTTTTTCTATTTTGTGTGACAAGTAAAAAGACAGGAGGAACTGGACTTTTTGACTTTTTTTTTTTTACTGACAACCTGTTGATACCTTTACCATAAGACTTACCTACAAAGCAGATGAAGACACTCACTCCTAGACTTTTCACATAAACTATATGGAGAAATATTAGCCCTATGAGGCAGTCCAGATAAGAAACATAAACAGGAGTACTAGTTCAGAGGTGTCAAACTCAATTTCTTGAGTTCTACATCAATGGGGGTGGCCATCTTGACGTCACATGTGTCGAGGGCGCCTGTGGTTGCCTGAGTGCTCTGCCAGCGAAAACAGGCTCCCAAGCTCCATTTTCAATCACAATTGCCTCCTGCAGCCTGCCAGCAAAAATGGAGCTGGGGGGGTGTCATACGCAGGCCTCCTGGGCCCCATTATCAGTGGCAACAGCCTCCTGCAGCTGTCTGCCAGTGCCCCACCAAGCTCCATTTGTGCTGGCAGAGGCACTGTGGGCCGGTCCTTCACTGTTTTCAAGGTAGCCCTGCGGGCCAGATCTAAGCACCCCATGGGCTGGATCTGGCCCCGGGCCTTACGTTTGACACCCCTATACTAGTTCTATCTTTATTACAAGGATACATTAAAAGGATCTTACAGGATTAGAACTATTTTTCCATTCCTTTCCTTTTACTGTCTGCAAAATAGGGAGGGTCCCTCTTGAAATGTTTCAAATACCTTCCCTCCTTCTGAGGGTAGAGAGATCTTTTACATGTTAGTTGTCCTGTCTGTGGCTCTCCCTCCTGCCTCTCAAGATCATTCCACATGCCATTACAGTTAGGCTGTTACGATCCCTGAAGTTAGCAATTAGACCCTTTGTCTAAGTAATTGGATTAGATGATTGCATTATGACTTTAACTTTGTTAGCCACTCACAATTCCATTGGTTGGATGGATAGTTGTATGAATCTGTTAACTAAATAAAAATTGAAATATGCTTAACTATACTATTCAGTTGTGGAAGAATCTGTATTCACTGATGTTTTAAAAACATATTCTTTGCAGTAAAGTCTTAGTTTTTACTGCAGCTCTTGAAGTAATCAATAATTATGTCAGTTTTGTCCTGTTAGATAAGGTAATTTAGCAAATGGAAACTGCGTATGCCTTGACAGCAACATAAATAATTTTTAAAAGCCCTCCTGGATCAAGCTGAGGGTTCATTTAGCCCTGCATTCTGTTTTTAATAGGGTCTAGCCAGATATTATTTAGAAGGATATAAAAAGAGGATACAGCAGTATCTCTTACTTTATACGAGATGGTATTTAGGAGTCAATTGCCTCTGATCCTGGAACATCCATTTCACTATCAGGGCTAATAGCTGCTGAGCATTATCCCCTATTGGTCTATTACTGTTTAGAAGACAAATAACCAATAAAATCAGCATCACATTAGTAATAGAAGGATGGATGGATGGATGGATGGATGGATGGATGGATGGATGGATGGATGGATAGATAAGCAGGTAGGTTGGTATGCAGTTTGGGGTATAGTCAAAACAATGAATTTGGAGAAAAGGGCAATAGATATTTATTTGATAGTATTATAAATTATTTATATGGATGATGGAATTTAATGTGTGTCCACTAATAGCAATTATATGCAATAATATGCAAGCAAAGTACTGAAAGAACCAAAGCCTTTTTGTAGCATTTTACGAATTTGTGACATATGATGTAGAGCATGAAACAGTAAAAAAAGAGAAGATTTTGTTCGGTATTGCCTGTCTTAGGATCATTGGAAAGCTGTAAATAATTTAAACGACAAGCTTGTGAGGAATTTGAAGTACAAGACAATGAAATTATCAGATCAAACCACTAAGTTTCAAATAATACAGCTTAGCTGAAAAAAGCAGCCTGAAGATTATTGGCACAGTTGCAGTGTCACAAATTAGATTCTCAGTTTTCACAGACACTTTGTACTTCTCAAATCTTTTTGTCTCAAATTAGTACATAAATGTTCATGTTCTTTCTTCAACAGTGAACCTCAGTTCCATTTATCTGGAGAAAGACCTTGCTTTTCAGCTGTTTCTGTTATACCACAACTGCTTTTCAAAATCAGATGTTCAGTAATATAAAACACTGCATTCTGAGGTCCCTTGTCCTTCATCCAGTACTTCCTCCATTCAATCCATTTATTCTTGTTATTATGCGTTTGAATATCTCTTTAGAAAACTTAAAACTGGCTGAGTTCATTTACTATAAAGGCCCAGCCTTCTCATTCGTCATGTAAGAGAATTATGTTTCTGATACATATCAATTCCTTAGTGCATCTTGTCTACTTTTGATGCTGTGCACTAGATTGCGCCACCATTTCTGCCCATTCTTTTTCTGTAATGCTAAAATTAAAGATTTTCTCTATCCCTTCATTGTTAAATCAGAGCCAGCCAGCCATTTCCTATCACCCTTCCTCTTTTAATTGCCCATTTCAATTCTTTTTTCTTTTCTCCTGTTTTTCTCTTGATGAGTAGAGTTGTATACTACTTGTCTAAGTTTCTGTAAGATTCCCACTTCTCTGTTAATGTAATAGCAATGGTATTTAGATTTTAAGTGCTTTACAGTCCTCTCTAAGCAGTTGTACAGAGTCAGAATATTGCCCCCAACAATTTGGGTCCTCATTTTACTCACCTCAGAAGGCTGGAAGGCTGAGTCAACCTTGAGCCTGGTGAAATTTGAACTGCCAAGTTGCAGACAGCTGGCAGTCCGCAGAAGTAGCCTCCAAAGTATTGCAAGCTAACCACTGTACCACCAGTCCTTTGGCTCTTTCAATCTTGGTACTGATTATCCAAAGCCATTATCTGACTACCTTTCTTCTTGAATTGTAAGTCAAAATGTCAAGTATGTAGATAACAGGGCTATGTAAAATGATGCCATTTTACTTCGCAAAGTTACTGACTCTAGCTCTTGGAGCAATCTATTTGAAGGTGATGTGCATGAGTCTTTTCCACTGAAATAATTATGGCAGGGTGTTTCATGCGGGAATGTCTTTTGCACATGTGCATGGAGAAGCAGAAGACCATCAAATGCTCATCAAGCAGTGGATCTATTTGCTTGAGGCACCTCAGAAATTGTCTAAATGCGATGCTAGTTTGGTTTGTGGAACTCCATCAAAGGGACACTTCATCAAAGCTTTGATTGAAACAAATAAAGATTCACACAGGCCTAATAAATATGATTTATAAGCTAACTTACCTGGCAGACGTGATATAAGAAGCACAAGGTTTTTATTTTAAAAAAAATATAGTCACTGGTTTATGGTCCCCAACTGGTCTGCAACCCATTGGCAACTAGATCATTCAAACACGTGAAGCTCCATTTCTGCAAGCGGCCTGCATGAAACTATTCCCTCCCCTTACCGCCATTGCCACTGCCGATCTGCAAAGCTGGAAATGTTGGGGACTACTGATGTACAGAAAATAGGATGTAGTGGTAAACAGTTCATGTGAAGGACCAATGTAGACTGCTTATTACACTTAATAGGCTGGAGCAGTAAATAACCTTTTATCTTCTATTTGGAAATTGAGATGGCAATGGAACAATTCTATTTGTTTGGCATCTGTATAGATTGCTCAGTGATGGTAATTAAAGAAGCCAGGACAGAGTATTACCATTAGGTGTCAGATTTTCAAAAGCTCAGTTGAAATATCACCACCTGCAATTTCATCATTTTTATTTGGAAAATGACCTTAAGAATCTCTGAAGTAGTGACGGGTCAGTCATAAAAAGAATCACTAATGAATGAAGATCTCTGACTAAGTAAGTTATGTGCCATTTTGTATACTATATTTTGTATACAATAAGATATTTTAATCATAGAATAAGACAGTATAGAATAGGCTTGTTGATTTCTGAATAAGGCATTTCCCAACATTACCTGGTTGAAAAATGCTCTAGTCATTTTTGAAGAACGTGTTGTGTCATCTTTACCAATCTAAACGTGGCTTTTAGGTTGACCCTTTGTGAGCAAATTTGACAAAAATTAATCCCGGCCTCTACTGATTATAAGATTTTGCAGCTAAATCATAATGCTTCATGAAGCTGAAATGCAGGGGCATCCTAACAATGTTGATCCCTGAACAAAAGCAAATCAAGCAAGTGTGATTCCTGGCTCTTTTTAAATTTATTTTTTATGTTAAAGGTTGCACTGGTCATCTTCAAATCATCCTTCCTTGCTAAACAAAGGAATAATTTCTATGTACAATACCTTCATGTCGAAGGAACTTCTTGGATGAGAAGCGAAACATCTTCAAAGAAAAACCAGGAAGTCCATTTACCTTTCTGGAGAACAAGTAAAAACTTTTAAACATTTAGCTACCTATTTTAAGTCTTCTGCTTCCAGGTCGTATCAAATTCAAAAGATTTGAAAGACTCCGGCACAATTATTAGATTTGCTTGGTGCGATAGGAATACATCACTCTCTGTGGCTATTAAAGTATTTAGTCCTAAGATGCTAATCTTATTGTTGTTGAGTATCCAGTTTTGTGCTTATTAATATTTTGAAATTTAGTCTAAATTCACCAGACCCTTATTTTGAGTCTCCCATTTCATGCTGAGTGCCCCTCTATAGTCAGAACTTAAATGCCCTTCTTTAGCAGTCCAAATGAAAACCTGCCACTTGAAATATTGGGTGAGTCATATTCTGAGATGAACCACTGACCATTCATTTTAGTCCGTTTCCTCTTGAAAAAAAACATAGCCAGCAATTTGTCTCCCTGCAGTTTCTAAAGTCCCTTGGAATTGATAAAGCGACGCTGCAGTTAATCAGAGAATCCTTGATTTGAATATACAGAATGACAGGGCTAAAATTTCATCGTTGTCTCAAGGACTTCTTTAATGGCCCTTCTGTGTTCCTAGCTGTCTTTATAGGATTACTTCTGCTACATATAGAGGAGCACTTATGTTGTCCAGGTTTAATACTTTATCATCTACGTTAATGGAAGGGAGGATACATCACATTCTTTGTGTGGAAAATCTCTGTATCTTTGCCAATATGACAAAAGATTCAGTAACACGTCTTGCTTCATTACATCCTTTATTGTACGTGCAGGAGTCACATCTTTTTGTTATTTATTGTGAGAGTTGGGCTAAAACCCAAATTATCACTTTTTACTTGCTGATATTTTGTTGGACATTTCTAGGAATGTAGTGAATTTTCGCTGTCAGAAAGCTTTGGTGGGAATCAGTGGTGGGTTCCTACCAGTCCAGGCTGGTTCGGCCAAACTGGTAGTAGTATGGCGGCCTGGGTCACTGGAACTGGCAGCGACCCAGGCCTGCCACATCCCCGAACTGGTTCCCCGGTCTCTTGCGTGTTTCTGCCAATAATAATAATAATAATAATAATAATAATAATAATAATAATAATAATAATAATAATAATAATAATAATAATAATAATAATAATAATAATAATAATAATAATAATAATAATAATAATAATAATAATATTTAATTTTATATACCACGTCCTCTCCCCAAGGGGACTCGGAGCGGTGCACAGGGAAATTAAAACATATAAAATATATACAAACAATAAATACAATAGATAAAAACAGATTAAATTGATCGTCCCTGCGCTAAAAAACCCCATTAAAACTAAATTCCCTAAACACCCCAGAGGTAGAGACTAACCAAGGCCGGCCAAGCAGAAAAAGTGTGTTTTCAGTTTTTGACGGAAGGAGCGGAGGTCCATAGTTGTTCTAATGTCGGGGGGGGAGGTCGTTCCAGAGGGCTGGGCCCGCCACAGAGAAGGCCCTTCCCCTGGGCATCGCCCGCTGACACAGTCTAGTGGACGGCACCCGGAGAAGTCCCTCTCTGTGGGAGCGGATCGGCCGTGAGGATGTATGGGGCAGGATCCGATCCCGCAGATAGTGATCTAGTGATCCCACTAGATTAGAGAGTGGACTTCTTGGTCTTCTTTTTACAATGAGGTTACAATTTTCAACATTATTTTAGTAAATGTAAGAGCTAGAATTACAGGGTTTTAAAAATTTATTCATCATATTTATATGATGTACAAAGCATGAATATTTTCCTCATTAATGGAAAAGAAACACAATCCAACTGAAAAATACATTTGAGAACTTTGATGCAGGAGATAATAAATTGTTGTGAATTCTAGTTATTTCAGTTGCATTTACCTGCCAATCAGAACTGCATGCCGATCTCCTCATAAGATGACTGAGTGAATCAAATAATATTTATAATAGGAAAATGCAATATGAAATTGCATAACGAGGAGACATTACATTAAAACATAAGAGAAGTGAAATTAGAAATATTGCCTAAATATTTCAGCAAAACAACATATTCAGAAACATTAGGTGATCTTTTTGTGACTTAGGTTTTGCAGAGACCTGGTGGGAGAAAACATGATAAGAATACACTTTCAGAAAAACATGATCAACAGTGCAGGGAGAAAAAAACAACAGGGCAAAAGACAATGCAAAAAAAATGAGATATTTTACATTTGTAGACTAACATCATATATAAGAATACAGAGAATCATTTAGTCGTTAATCTAATTGGTGATGTATACAGGGGTGGGCTTCAAAGATTTCAGTAATGTGTTCTCTGCCTGGTTGCTGGGTGGGCGTGGCTATGGTGGGTGTGGCTTAGTTGCCTCATGCACCACAGCAGGGGGGGCATTTTCACCTTCCCAAGGCCCCAGAGGCTTTCCTCAAGCCTCTGGGAGGGCAAAAACTGCCTCCCCTGAGCTCCGGAGGCCCTCTGGAATTTCCGGGAGCCTTGTTTTTACCCCACCCTGATGCCTCCATGTGGGCCTGCACTTACCTTGCATCCAAAATGGGACATGTGGAGACTCCTGGGAGGGGTGGGGTGAGAGGGGTGGGGTGGGGTGGGCAGTGTCAGCCAGGGGTGGGATTTGGAGGTTCTCCAAACAGGCCATAACGTTAGCTACGGGTTCTTCTGAACTCAGGCGAACCCGTAGCAACCCACCCCTGGATGTATATGAGAACCAAAGACAGTTTACTGAAAGTACCACTGAAAGCCATAAACACACCGAGGAGAGAAAAATGGAAAGGCTGATCACTGAACATTAGTTAAAAGAACTAATTAGTTCTTAGCCAAATGGCTAAGATCTTCAGTAACATAGAATGAGCTGGGCTTAATATTTTAACCCTTTTCAAAAAATTTAGGCAGGTTACATGAAAGATCCATTTTGCTCCATAAAATACCCATAAAATACCTCTCTTTAGGGGATTTTATAAGATTTAAATACCTGTTTTGCCTCTTAAATATCCCAACATGCATAAAATGACTTCAAGAATATTGCCTACTCTGGAGAGGTTTTAGGTGCAAATAAGATGCAGGGAGTGAGTGTGTGTGTGTGTGTGTGTGTGTGTGTGTGTGTGTGTTAGATTTGCTTCTTACTGAGCCACATGGTTTCCATTGGTAAATAGGAAGAAAGCCATGGAGGAAGTTCAAAGGAGTACATACTCCTGATATGTACTTTAAAAGATTAGGTTCTTCCCTTCATCTCTAGTAATCATTTCTCATATTTTGTTGCTTGCAAGACCTTCTGTATTTCTTGTAAGATGTTATTAATTAAGTCCAGTGCTAAGCAGAAGGCAAAAGCGAAGGCATTAATTCTGGGATTTTCACCAGCAATAAACATTCAGCATCTATTGCTGGCATTCAAGTGAACTACGTAAAAGACATGAAAAATATATTAGAAATGCAAACGTAGAGCCTGAGGCCTAAGAGATAGCAAGTTAACGTAAAAAGGTGAGGTGGATTAGAAAGAGACAAAATAGATATTTGGCTGAAGGGAGGGGATATAAAGAGAGCTGTGAACAGGCAGGAAGACTGAACTGAGAAGAAGAAAGGGATTCCTGAACATTTATATCAGACCAGGGAACGTGAGAGGAAAGTGATTGACAGGGAGGAAAGGATCAGATCATGTTTCTATGGAGTGAAAAGAAACATTAAAAAAGCAGGATCAAAACAGTAAAGGAAAACATAGACCCTACTGTATCTTTACATTATAAGGATATAAAATTGGGGAGCATATATTGGGAGGCCCCAAAGTTGGATATAAAATGAGGGCTATATAAATGTGTAGAATATTTAAATATTTTAAACAAACAAACAAACATCAGATTGTAGGAGATGTTCAGTTCCTAATTTTTCTTATATTTTTTGTGGTATGTGTGGGTGTGGGTACTAAAAATGAATATAGTTTTAGAGTTATTCCATCCTCTACCCTCAATTCTACATTATTACGAGTTTAGATTTTTGTTTAATTTCTCATACATGAAATATAGGTAGTCCTTGACTTACAACAGTCCCTGTGAAGTTACAACAGCACTGAAAAAAGCGACTTATGACCATTTTTCTTATGACCATTGCAACATCCCCATGCTCACGTGAGCAAAATTCAGTTGCTTGGCAACTGACTCATATTTATGACAGTTGCAGTATCCCAGGGTGATGGGATTGCCTTTTATCACTTTCTAACAACCCAAGTCAATGGGGAAGCCAGATTTACTTAACATACTTGTGGTTAGGAACTACAGTGATTCACATAACACATGTGGCAAGAAAAATCATAAAATGGGGCAAAATTCACTTTAAAATATCTCATTTAGCAAACATAACACAAATTTGGGCCCAATTGTAGTTGTAATTTGAGGACTGCCTGGAATGAGCTAACAAAAGGATCTTAAGGTGGAGATTCAGGGATTCTCAAAGAGTGGTTTATGTTTCTGGCATATTTTTGGTATAGATTTACTACAAAGGTTTGTGAAACAGAATCAATCAATCAATCAATAATTTAATTTATAGACCGCTCCTCTCCCCGTAGGGACTCGGAGCGGTGCACAGGGAAAACTAAAACCACAATACAATAAATATACAAATATAATTAAGAACAAATTAAATCTGGGCCTGTGCTAAAATCCCCTTAACATGCTAAAATACCCAATTAAAACAGCTAGACCCCATAGAGAGAGGCTACCCAAGGCCGGCCAAACGGAAAAGATGAGTTTTTAATTTCAGACGGAAGGAGCGGAAGTCCGTGGTTGTTCTGATGTCGGGGGGAAGGTCGTTCCAGAGGGCTGGGCCTGCCACAGAGAGAGCCCTTCCCCTAGGCGTCGCCCGCTGACAGAGTCTAGTGGACGGCACCCGGAGAAGTCCCTCTCTGTTGGGAGCGAATCGGCCGTGAGGATGTATGAGGCAGGATCCGATCCCGCAGATAGCTAGGTCCCGAGCCATGGAGCGCTTTAAAAATGATGACTAATACCTTGAAGCGCACCCGGAAGATGACAGGCAGCCAGTGCAGCTCGCGCAGAAGTGGAGTTATGTGGGCAAATCTGGAGGTACCCAAGATTGCCCGCGCGGCTGCATTCTGAACCATCTGAAGTCTCCGGGTGCACCTCAAGGGAAGCCCCATGTAGAGAGAGTTACAATAGTCCAGTCGCGATGTCACGAGAGCATGAGTGACTGTGCGAAGGGCGTCCCGATCCAATAGGGGGCGCAACTGGCGAACCAGGCGAACCTGGTAAAACGCCCTCCTGGCCACGGCTGTCACTTGATCTTCCATGGACAGCCGGGCATCCAGGAGGACACCCAAGTTGCGCGCCCCATCCACAGGGGCAAGATGTTCGCCCCCTATGGCCAGCGATGGAGTGAGCTGGTTGAATCGGGCAGCCGGAAACCACAGCCACTCGGTCTTGGTCGGGTTGAGCCTGAGTCCGTTACTTCCCATCCAGATCCGCACGGCTTCCAGGCACTGGCACATCACTGCTACGGCATCGTTGGGGTGGTTTGGGGTAGAAATGTACAGCTGTGTATCATCAGCGTACAGGTGGTACTCTACCCCAAAACCACGGATGATCTCACCCAGCGGCTTCATATATGTGTTGAACAGGAGAGGCGAGAGGACCGACCCCTGAGGCACCCCACATGTGAGGGGTCTCGAGGTCGACCTCTGCTCTCCTGTCAACACAAATTGCGATCGGCCAGAGAGGTAGGAGGAGAACCACCGTAAAACGGTGCCTCCCACCCCCAACCCCCCCAGCCGATGCAATAGGATACCATGGTCGATGGTATCAAAAGCCGCCGAGAGGTCTAATAGGACCAGGATGGAGGAACAACCCCCATCTCTGGCCCTCCAGAGATCATTAACCAACGCGACCAATGCCGTCTCAGTGATATGCCCGGGCCACAAGCCGGACTGGCGCGGGTCTAGATAATCAACTTCCTCCAGGTGACGGGGAAACTGTTGTGCCACCACACTCTCAACAACCTTCGTCAAAAAGGGAAGGTTGGAGACTGGACGATAGTTGTTTAATAAAGCTGGGTCCAAAGAGGGCTTCTTAAGGAGGGGCCTCACCATAGCCTCTTTTAGGGAACCAGGCAAGGAACCCTCACTTAAGGATGCGTTGACAACCTCTTGGAGCCAGCCTCGTGTCACCTCCCAGGATGCCAGTACAAGCCAGGAGGGACACGGGTCCAATAAACATGTGGTGGCTCGCAGTCGCCCACGTAGCCTGTCCATATCCTCGGAGGTAACGGAGTCAAACTCCTCCCAAACAAGATCTGTCTCGTGGCATCCCACTGGGCCATCAATGGGGGCTAGCTCGTTCTGTATCTGAGCGATTTTCTCCTGCAGAAAAGTCACAAATTCCTCTGCTCTGCCCTGTAGCGGGGCTTCCCGCACCCTCTGTTGAAGGAGGGAGCGGGTCACCCTAAACAGGGCAGCAGGGCGGTTTTCTGCGGATGCTATGAGAGTGGCACAATGATGACGTTTGGCCACTCTCAGCGCCACAATGTAAGTCCGTAACTGGGCTCTTACTTGTGTCCGGTCAGATTCAGAACGGGTAGACCTCCATCTTCTCTCTAGGCATCTCTTGTGGCGTTTCATCCCCCGCAGCTCCTTGGTGAACCAAGGAGCCGGGGCGACTCGCCGCCGCAAGAGAGGCCGCAAGGGCGCGACCCGATCCAAGGCCCCCGTGGTCGCAGTGTTCCATGCGGCCACGAGGTCCTCCATCGGGGCGCGGGTCAGGGGTACAGGAAGTGGCCCAAGCGCCGTCTGGAACCCATCCGGGTCCATAAGGCGCCTGGGGCGAAACCAGATCGATGGCTCTGGTTCCGCCTCCCCGCGGAGGGGAGTAGCGGTCGGAAAGTCGAGCCGGAGAAGTGAGTGGTCTGACCATGACAAGGGCGTGATGACTATATCCTCTATACCCAGATCACTCTTCCATTGGCCAGAGACAAAGATGAGATCCGGTGTATGTCCACCCTCGTGGGTGGGGCCTTGAATTAATTGGGTCAGGTCCATGGCCGTCATGGAAGCCATGAACTCCCGAGCTGCCACGGATGATTCACCCACTGATGGCAGATTAAAGTCCCCCATGACCAAAAGTCTGGGGGTCTCAACTGCCACCGTAGCGATCACCTCCAGGAGCTCGGGCAGGGCTGCTGCTACATAGCGGGGAGCCAGGTATACAACCAGCAAGCCCAACTGCCTCCCTAGGCCCCACTTCACACAGAGGGACTCACAACCGGTAGTCTGTGGCACAATGGTCTCTCTCGGCTCAAGATCTTCCTTTATTATGACCGCCACCCCACCACTCCTACCTAGGGCCCGGGGCTGATGAAAAGCGCGGTAGGCTGGTGGGCACATTTCAACGAGGGGGAGTTCACCCTCGTGGCCCAATCAGGTCTCCGCTATTCCAGTCAGGTCCGGCTCCCCCTCTGACACAAGGTCATGGATGAGGGGGGCTTTGTTGACAATGGACCTGGCGTTACAAAACATCAGCCTCAGGCCCTGGCTCTGTATTCCCTGACCACCTAGCCTGCGGGGGTTGTGACACCTAACTGTTTGCAACCAACGGCTACGTGTCCCCAACCGGGAGGATGGAACTTGCCTCCCCTCGGACCTGCCTCTCCCCACGACCTTCTGAATGGAAATGCCCTCCGCAGGAACGACTCGTGTTTCTCCCCCCCTCACGGATTCTTCCGCTTCCCTCCGTCACCTGTTGGCCTGGCCCTCTCTCTCTAACTGTACATACCCTCCCTCCTCCTCCCTGGAACCCCCTAAAACCCGCATTAAAAACCTCCCTAGAAACCCCCTCAACCTGCGCTTCGCCCACCTCTCAGGAATAATCAATCCGTCCTCGAGGTGGGCCCGTGATAGACAGGAGGGCCAGGCCTGCGAGAGGGGAGACTCCCGCAGGCCAAGGAGGTCGCGCCTAGAGTACACGATAAAACCTCAGGGTGGTTCCAAACCAGGAAGGCAAAAACACAAGTCCGAAATAAGTGGCTGAGTGCAGGATGTTCTTCAGGATGGGGGGCCTGAAATAAGGAAAGGCTCTGTTTTTAACTCCAAAAGATATGTTAGGGCTTATTTTCCAGTTACAGTAGGTCTTATTTTTTGGAGAAATATGGCACTACTGCACCCCTCTGGCTGATGATCTTAACTGGGACCTATTTTGGGGGTGGGGCTTATATTACAAGCATCCTGAAAAAATCATGCAAGAGCTTATTTTCTGGTTGGGTCTTATTTTTAGGGAAACACAGTATTTCTTCATGGTTCCCCATCCAAGTACTAACCAAGTCCATGCTTGCTTAGTTTTTTTTCAGACAAGATTGGCTAGATACTGATAAGAGCTAGAATATCCATTATCACTTTTCTTCCTGATGATTATAGCAAAAGAAAGTCCAACCCAATACACGCATAATAGCTCAGATTTCATTTTCTATATATTGAACAAATGATTTTTCCTCCCACGCAGCAGGTTTTCTTGGAAAAAATAAATGTCTAAAAATAATCACTTAAAAACATAGTGACTTTTTATATTTAACCCATTAATAAGATTAACTTTTTTTACATGCTTCTGTGTTGTTCCAGTGAATCAAATGTAAGTAGCACACCAAACATTCTTTGTTTTTCTGTCTGTCTGTCTGTCTGTCTGTCTGTCTGTCTGTCTGTCTGTCTGTCTGTCTGTCTGTCTGTCTGTCTGTCTGTCTGTCTGTCTGTCTGTCTGTCTGTCTGTCTGTCTCATACACACACAAAATAAGCTCAAATATAATCTTTTTTTCCCAATTGCAACCTGTGGAGAAAACAGTCAACAGTAAACCAGCTTCAGAAATCCTTGGATATGGGCTGGGTTGGGTTGGATTGAACTATGCATTTGATGGATTTACCCAATTGGGTTAAGACAGAAAGTGATATAATTTGTTGTTAACAAGTTTGAAAGAGAAGAACTTTTACTTGAAATCTGGATACTTGCTAGCGGAAGCTGAAGGGGGCATTAATCAACAGACTTTTTAAAGAAAAGTTTGTGAAGTTTGTGGAATAGAGCCATCATATTTATCTAGAAGATAGCTGTCAACAGACACAGTGTTTTAATTTGCAGGAAAATTTACTGAGCAAGTGCTATGGAGATATCTTCAATGGAGGCCTACATTCTTTGGGAGTGAGAAACAGATATTTGGAAAGATTCCATTTATAATTTTGAAGAAATGTAGAGATGATAAATTATCAAGAATCAATTGATGCTATTTGATCCTGGATGGATTAAAGACAATGGTTGCAGTGGATTTCTGACGGACTAGAGACTGCCTGTGGACTTACTGTGAGTTAAATATAGCAACAGAATGTTTATAGAGGACTTGATTTGATGTTGGGATTACCTTTTAACTGGGCTTTTAAAATAGTAGATGGTAGGTCAAATTGGTTGATTGATTATAGATCTCTATATCTATGATATTTTTCAGTGTTATATAACAATTTTGTAAATATAGATATAGAAATACATAAATTGTGGACTGTTGTAAGGGGGGAGAACAGCTGTTATTGCTGAAATATATTTTGTATTTTAACTTTGAAAATAAAATTTAAAAATAGTGAAAAAAACCAAAATGATATAATTTGACATAGGGAAATATACTAATCAGCACACGATGGCCAGTATGGCTTATTAAATAAACGAGCATTCAACCAGGATTAAATAATCACAGTTTAACACAATATATAAATCCAGGCAGCCCCTATATGGAAAATCTATTCCCAAATCACCCAAAGTTGTTGAGTTTATTTTATCCCAGCACTCTATTCAATGCTCATTTGAATGAGAGCAATGGAAGGGGCTAGCCTTAAATTCACTTCTCTTCTCAAACAATATTACCTTTCTCTTTTCAAATTCCATGAAAATGGCAGGCTGAAGCAATCACAGTAAATGACAAAATAGCAATGAAATAAAATATAACAATAATGGGCTATTTATTCACAGTTCTTAGTGGCAGTAATGCATATCTTATCCATTTTTAGTAACATTTCTAACTAGTAAGTAAACCAAGGGTGCACCTGTTGTAAGGTAAAAAAATAGCACGAGTGAATATACATAAGGCTAGAATATTTTTTTTTTAATGTCTTTATACACACGCATATTTTATATGCTAACAACACTCCTGATCCAAGCTGTATTAGAAATGTTTTTTATTTACTTACTTATTTAGGTTGCATAATCAAGCTTGTTTTGTTGCTGGTATTATTTATTATTATTATAATGTAGAGAATTATGAAAAACCTGCCTAATATTATTATACTATTGTCATTCTGTACTCAGCAACTTATCTTGTGGGGAAAGGCTACTCACTAATGAGAATTCTTACTAATGAATCAGCAGTTTTGATAAAACCCTAGAGAGACTACTGGTAATGTTTCAGATTCTAGCAAACTTCAGCTTTGATTACCTTTAACCAAAGCCATTAATACATAACAAATAATAAGAGTTACTGTTAAATAATATCTAAAGGACACACTTAATGCTCTCTAAAGAAATAGTTCTGACAATGGCAACATTGTATTGAATTTTCATCACATTCTCTGCAATAATATTTATAATATGCAAACTTCCAATATTTTCAAGCACATATTTCCCATTATCTTGCATTAGAGCTGTATTAGTTAAAGCTGTTGGCAGCTATTGTTCAGCAACATCTGAAGGGCCATGATATTTCTATCCCACAAAAATATCATTTTTTACTTTGTTCTAGAATTTCAGGAAATTCAGGTAATGAAGACACAACACTGTATGTGTGCACTTACTAGATATTTGCAAATAGAGAGAAGGCCAATTTATTGTAAAATGCAGTTCATAGTAATTCATATAATAGAGAGATGTAAATGACTTTTACTATCCAGATTCCTTAAAAGAAGGGTTAAGAGAAGGGGATAGTATACATTAATTCATAGATTGACATAGACATATATTGTCTATCATCTATCATGTGACATAGATTGAAATTTTAGCCACTGTGGATATGAACTGATAAAGGACAAAAGTAGGGCATACTAGCTTAATCAGAAACAAAAGACAATAAACCAAATAAAATTTATTGATGTTAATGAGACAAGGGGGTCAAGTATGCCCTTGGACTTTAGATACCGAAATAAAGGAAGACACCAAAATAAGTTGGCTAGTAATGAGCCAGATTTTAATTTCTAAATAACTTTGGTTTAGGTGTCTTCCTGGTTGGCTGTCCAAGAAACTGATTTCTACATCTTTTCTGAATGTACTACAATTAAGTCAAACACAAAGAAGTATACAGGCTGTAATGGAAGCAGTGGTGGGTTTCAAATTTTTTTAGAACCTCTTCTGTAGGTGAGGCCTGCTTTGTGGGAGTGCCTTGCCAGCCATGTGATCAGGTGGGAGTGGCTTGCCAGCCATGTGCCCAAGTGGGAGTGGCTTGCCAGTCATTTGACTAGATGGGCGTGGCCAACTTGTAAAATGTGGTGAAACTCACTTAACAATGCTCTTGCTTAGCAACCAAAATGTTGGCTCAAAAACTCTGGCATTTGAAGCATGCAAGTCTTAAAGCTGTCAAGTTACAAGACTCTTGCACGCCTAATCCTTTAGAAAAAAAAACCCCAGGGGTGTTCAAAGTTGACAGCTTTAAGACTTGTGGACTTCAACTTCCAGAATTCCTCCTCCAGTCATGTTGGCTCAGAAACTCTGGCTTTGAAGTGTGCAAGTCTTTTTTTTTTTTTCTAATCAATTTTTTATTTCCTTTTTTTTTAAAACACAACATAAAAATCCTTCATCTCACATGTTATAGAAAGTGTGTCTGCTGATTAAAAAATATTTTCATACATCTCTTTAATATTCAACCAAGTTTCATATTATTTCATATTATTTCAAGTACATCACATCAAATATATTTATAAACTTTATCTTTTTCGTGGCTTCCTTAATTAATTATATTATATGTCCTTCATTTTAAAACATACCAATAAAAACTTAGAACATAGACACATGTTGGCATCATATTTATTAATTCTACTATCTTCCAAAATCATTATTCCATGTAACCTATTGTAACCAAACATCAATAATATTTACTCATCTCCTTTAATAAATGCTATTCAATATTTATTTCCAATTACCACTTATAACTATGCATATATACATTTATTATCACTTTCAATTACTTACCTAATTATGTCTATTATCACTAAATTTCCCTAATCTCAACTGGTTTTAGGTTAATCTTTTATCTATCAGCCAGTATCCTTCCAGTAATAAAATAATATCACATCTTCTGCCATTTGTGGCATAATTCTTCTGAACATATCCTTAAACCAATTTGTGTGGACTTCTCTTTGCAGTCCATCATTTATAAATTCTTTCCTGTTGTTTTGGAGCCCTTCTTCTTCTTCTTCCTTAGTCGGTTTAACTTTAAGTGTCAGGTTGTTATCAATGGTGTTGCTAGTAAAGTTTCTTTCTTTAATATCATAGGTTCTTTCGTTGTTTCTTCTTCTACATCTTGCCATCTGAGGTGGAGCTCCCATCCATCTGATTCATCTTTCCATGTTCCACTTTTCCCATTGCCGGACATAAGCCACTCATCAAAAGGATCAGCCATTTTAGTTTCTTTGTGGTTATTTTTCTTTTTAGTGCTTAAGGAACCAACCTCTGTTTTTTCCATTTGATATGTAACTCCATCCTTTTCCTCATATTCTCTAATTAAATGTTCTAATTTTTTTTCAAATGAATTAGAGTATTGCTGTATTGCATCCATTATTTCTTGCAAGGTAACATTTTGTTGTTGTTCAGTATACACCATTATCTCCAATTGTTGAAGAAAAGAAAAGGGCTGCCACCCTAGCTTAGGGAATGCTTTTAACAAATTCAAATTCACAATATTATCTCTAGTTAAAATTAGGCTTCAAAAAAGCATTTGTAAAGAAAAAAAAAAGCAGTTATCCTTTCACTTTTAAGCAAACTGCAGTTCTTCACCTACTTTAACTTGCAAGTAGCAGTGCCATTTTCCCTTCTGTTGTTTCAATCATTACAATTTTTCTTGTTTCTTTTTATATCTTAATTGTTTCAAAAAGAAATCAAATTCTTAGGTATTCTTAAATGTAGTAAAAAGAAGAGAAAAAAATTAAAAGTCACACATACTAATGAAAAGGAAGAGATTTAGTGAATAGGTTGTAAACAAGAAAAAAAAATAGAAGAGGAAAAACTTACTCCGTTCCTTTTAACAGTTCTCCTAGGTTCCATTTAAAATATCAATTGAAGAAATGGTGATAACCCACTGACCAAGTCCTCCAGTGCTCAATTCCGCCACTTTTTTTTTTAAAGAGTTTCAGCTTAGTTTAAGAAGTTCTTACGGGCAAACTCTTTTAAAGCAGTCTCTTTTAAGCCAATACACAGCTTCCCAGCTAGAATCCACTTTCACTTTCTCGTCTCTTTCTTTCTGGAGCCGTCAGCAACTTTGCCAGCCTGGGGGGGGGCTGTCTGTTTACTGTGGATTTGAAGCCCTTCCTTTGGATCAAACAGGGGCTTTGTGATGTCCCTGTGATCAGCAAAGATTCGTCTTCGTCTTTGCTGTCTCTTCAGGACAGTTTAGGTCCAATTGGACTGTCAAGCGGCAGAAGAATCAACGATGATTTCACAGTGGTGAGATCAAGCATCGTATCATTCCGATGCAGGCTCCTCCTCCTCGAAGTGTGCAAGTCTTAAAACTGTCAAGTTACAAGACCATTGCACCCCTAACCCTTTAGAAACCCCCCCAGGGGTGTTCAAACTTGACAGCTTTAAGACTTGTGGACTTCAACTCCCAGAATTCCTCCTCTCGCTGTTCATCTTGATGATGTGTGGAATGGAAGGGGGAGGGAGCTGGAATCGGTTCTAAACAGCACTATAGATTTGTGGAACCTCTTCTATAGAAGAGGTTAGAATTGGCAGGAACCCATCCCTGAATGTAAGCAAAGGCATTCAAATGTATAGTTTTGCCTCGAAGCATAAAGACAGTCCTTCACATACCCTTCTCTCCATAGCATTCTTCAACGTGAATTCTCTGTAATGAATCAGCACAATTTTTTGGGGAAGATTTCTCTACTTGTAGACATACAGCATTTCTCCAGAGATTTCAGAAGGAAAAAAAATGTGGCATTACCAGACATTAGTTTTCTAGTTTGCAAGAAACACATATGGCATTCAAGTACTGATGTTAAAAACATTAGAGGAAGAAATATATATTGTTACTAAAAGTAGCTCAGTACTCAATACTCTTGCCTGCTCTAATCAGGCAGGAATGCATTTCAGCCAAAATTTGTTCATAAATAATGTACATTAAAACACACAAGTTACTGTATGTCCATTAATTTTATTTGCCTCTCTGTTGCTGACTTCCTTTGAGTTTGTCTTCTCTTCTCTTCTCTTCTCTTCTCTTCTCTTCTCTTCTCTTCTCTTCTCTTCTCTTCTCTTCTCTTCTCTTCTCTTCTCCCTCTCCCTCTCCCTCTCCCTCTTGCTCTCCCTCTTGCTCTTCTCTCCCCTCCCCTTCATTCCCCTCCTGCATGGTTTGAACATAATTCAAACTGTACATAAAGTAGTTACTCATATTAGGATAATTAAGTTTAATTATTTGAAGTTGGTAATTGGATGGTTTACAGGTATTCCACGATTTTAAAATAAAAAATCTCTAATATTAAAAATATGTTCTAATTTATATCAATTGCCATCCAAAGATCTAATCCAAAATTCTAATGGATATCATCAAAGCCCTAGAGGGCCAATTACAGCACAAGGTTGCCACCCAATGGTGTAGTATTTAGTGACAGTTTCATGAAGATATCCAACCCTAATGTTTCTTGGAATGTACAAGTGAATAGCTTTTCTTAGTAATTATATCTATTTTGTGGCAAATATTGAATTTTTAAAGAATTATATAATTAAAAAAGCAATAGAACTCAAACTCATATGGATAAACTAACAAGCAGTCTTCTCTTCAATTACTGACCAAACCTAGTTCACCAAAGCCACTGAATCTCTGAGAAATTGATAAAAAATTAGAACATATATGCATGCATGCATGTGCCCCTCACCCCCAGATACACCAACATACAAACATAAACAGACCAAAGTGACAAAAACCAAGTAAATGATATTTCTACTGATACAAGAAGAGTTCAAGTTTGGACTTTACTGCTATGGAACACTTAAGACTGCATTTCCCAGCTGTCAATGGGGATGATTTAACCTAGAGTTCCATGGAAAAGTAAATACAATTAAAAAACAACAACAAATCATTGATTTCCTTTCCTTAAAAAAAAAGAAGAAGACATTTTGTGCTCCTCGGAAGATATTAAGCTTTATTTTTCATTTTCTTTTCTCTTTCTTTCTTGTATACATCCCACCTTTTTCTAAATGCATTCATGTCATAATAGAAAGAGGCACTATCTGAGAACAAATGAACTTTCTTGACTCCCCCAGTGAGGTGCAACTGGTTTTTAAGCTACAAAGCCAGGAATTATAATACACTTTGTATCTTTATTTTAACTAAACCAGTAGATAGAATTGAATATTTGATTTAATTAAGATTGAAAGCAAAGTTGCAAGAGTGGAGGGTTGGAGCGAGGCAGTAGGGTAGTCAATGAAAACATACTGAAATTTGATTGTAAGACTGTAGTAGATTTGCTGGCAGTGGGAAAATAATGTCTGCAAAGCCATGAAAAAGAGAATAGGGAGCTAGATTGCACATGCTTCTGGACAAGTCTAAAATAAATGGAACTGTGAAAGGGAACACCTAATGGGGAAAGCAGTATTCCCCTAGACAATAGATGTTCTTTTTATTAGAATTCTAATGCAAAATGTGTTACATGTGGTCTGTAATTGAAAGATTTCAATATATCTGTGATAAAACCAAGCAAAAGTTGCTAGGCAACCACATCCTGCCCTTAGGGTACCATTAGCCAATGAGAGCTTTTTCTTGGATACAGTTCTTGCATCACTTATTCCACAAACTGAACATATCTTGCAGAGAATGAAGCACATGGGGAACTCAAAGCTTTGAATTTCCATCTCAATTTGGTGGTCAGCTTGAAAAATAGTTCAGCACCAACAATCAGTTCCCATATCCTCTTTTCACTGTTTGCCCAGATAATAACACAATGAAAGAAAGATGAGCAGTGCACACCTAAGAATTAACAAGCTATGGTGACTATAAAGTGCATTTGAATTAGGACAATTACCTTTGTATGGATATTTCAACCCTTGCATTATATTAAGGTAGTCTGAATGCAGATTCAGCTGGATGACTGCAGTTTATTCATTACAGACACAATTCCCCTCCAAATGCAAATGTTTGTCACAATTTATTGAGGAGGAAGCTGGATATTTTCTTCAGGGTTGATTAGAATGATGAAAGCATTGTATACATTTTAATTTAGTTATAACAATTGTATAAGTTACTGTGATATAGATGTGATGCAAGCCAGTGGGGGTTGCCAGTTTTTTCAATAATGGTTTGGGCTCACTCCCACGTGCACTTGTGTGCGCACGCAACACTTCTGTGCATGTGCAGAAGCATCTGGGCTGGTGGGCGGAGCCCCCCACTACCGCTACTACTGGTTCAGCCAAACCAGGCTAAACTGCGAGCAGCCCACCACTGATGCAAGTCCTCAAGAAGGGCACCTGAAATAGTGAAAGCCACATTTGCTTGTGTTAAGAGTGAAAGCACGCCCCAAATGCGTGAACAATGTTGGTTTTTCTGCTTACATTTTTGAAGCCCAATAATAAACCTGAGTGTAAGTTAGGGATTCTTTTGAAATATAGAACTCCACCCAAAAAACCCCAAACAAAACAAAAAACCACCACCCTTAATTTTTTAGCAGGGATAATACTGGAGTTATTACTTTAAAAATTTCCAAAGGAAAACTGTTGGAGGAACTTGGAAAAGGACATGTGTATATGGGGTGGGATTGAGCTGAGTTTTATGAATTTTTGATTTGACTATATCAAGGATTGATTTTTCTTCCAAGTAAGGGAGTGCTTCTCCTTTCCAATTAGTGCCACTTTTATAGCCCTCTGCTGCAAGCTTTGCTATATATGGGCTGTACCTCATTAGTCAAATGTCAATTTTGCAAGGCTTTAGAATCAGTCCTCAGAATTTTCTGGTGAAAATCGTATCAGGGAAAATAACTGGGTCTGCAGAAAATAACTGGCTGCAGTAACTAAGTATCTGAGGAAATTGCAAAAATCAGCTGTGAAGACTTCCTGTACCTCAGATTTATGAACAAGACAGGTCATCACTAAGACATCTTCAGAAAAATAATATTTTAGTTCAGGGCAAATCAGTCCAGGCCAGAACTAGACTAAGATTTCAGCTCCTAATTCTTTCCTCAGATATCGGGCCATCTATCTACAAATTATCATTAGTTTTGTATATTTGTTTTGATCATTAAATTCATTTCACATTATAACCACATATTAATAGATTATTAAAAAAAACAAATCCAAACCTTTCAATATCCAGGAAGATTCCATGCATCCTTCTCTAATTAGTTAAATCAACAGCAATGTTGACCTCTAAATTAGGTTTAATGGGCTCTGCCCTGATAAATATAATTGTTCTGTATGTGATGAAATCCCAGGAATGAAGGAGGTTAATTATGGAGCAATTCCTCCCTTTTACCAACTGCCTACCACCAGCTGATACAGATCTTTAAGAGATGACACTGAAAACCACTGCAGGGTGTACAGCAGCATCGCGGCATTTGTTTTAAGCAGATAATAGAAATTGCCTGTTAGTTTGTTTCAGGGAAGATGATTCTGCTGTGAGAAAGATTTCTTTTCCATGGCGCTATCTAAACATCACTGCTAGGGCCTCTGCATCTCTACAGGAAGAGGGTCTCCTTTCCCTCCCCAGCGCCTTCTCCTACTGTTAAATTGTCTCAGGGGATTCATCAGATAGACACACTGGATTTGCTTACAACAACTTGAAATAATTTCAAGGGTTTTAAGCCACAGGGGGAGTCCAATTCCAAGCACAGAAAACTCAATGGTAAGGTTGGTTCCCTATGGACAGAGTATCAGATGAAAAGGTCGTCCTCATCGGGGGTTCCATAAACTCCCCAGGATGGGGTTGCTGGCATTCATAAATATATTATTATCATAATTTTGCCTCATCACTTTTGGCTATTTGAATCTTAGCCAGTGCAACAATGTTTTAGCTAAAACTATGAGATTTAAAGGTCACCCAACACTTGAATATATGACCGACTATAGATGCAAATTTAGATACTTTAAGAGTGATGCCAACAAAGGGGAGAAATTATTTGATGTAGCTAATTCTGAAATAACTCACATGCCTCCCAAACAAGCATTGAGTATGAGTTGTGCTTTCCTAATATCAATTTAGAACCCATCACTATGGCCTCCAAGGGGAGTGAAATATACTGACTTACCCAAAGGGCCACTGCAGACTCATATTTGATTGCTCATAAAATAATCTTCACAGAGTGTCTGAGTGGATTAGAAAGATAAATTCAGGAATAGGGAATTTTTTGACTTCTTTGATGAGAGGAATGATACAGCAATTATGTATATTTCATTGGCTTCTGCTTCTAAATATGCCTTCAGTACTGAAATTGCAAGCAATCTGGCATTCCATTTGCAGACCAGATGGATATCCCATCAGGAACATGTTTTTTTGGAAGCATCTATGCCCATGTACTTATTTTCACTGTAATTGGTTTTGGCCAATATTTCTTCCTATCAATAATGCCTCCCCAACCACTAGTATTGTTTTACATTATAAGGGGCAAGGCAAAATTTCACCAATGTGATCTTGTTTATACATACATACATACATACATACATACATACATACATACATATATGCGCTTTTGTAGATTTTCACGGGTGTAGGTATGCTGGTATTGCCATCCTCGGGTGTTTTCCCGTGTATATAGCATGGAATTGTTATTGCAACATTTCGGCAAGATCTCACTTGCCTCATATATATATATACAAGATCATATACATGTATATTCAAGATCACATTGGTGAAATTGTATGTGTATGTGTATATGTATATATGTATGTATATATAAGTATTTATTTGTGTCACAGCTAGCTTTCCATCTGCATGGTCTCTTGTGATGAGCCAAAAGACAGAAAAGGAAAGCAGCTTGCTTCCTCCCTTAATTGGGGTTTACCAGGGTGTTGTGTCACAAGTATATACTTATTCCCTGGTTCAGCTGATCAGGAGGAGAATCTGGTGGCTTAGTGGCTAAAACATCTGCCTAACATGAAATACAGCCCTGGTTCAAATCCAAGTAAGGGTACGGCTAGCTGATCAGAGCTAAATAGCTTGAAATAGATCTATACTATCTCCCTTGTTTATATATATATATATATATATATGTTTTCACAACTTCCTGTTAGGGCCCCATTAAGGGAGGAAACATACTGTTTCCTTCTCTGCCTTTTGGCTCATCACCAGAGACCATCTAGACAGAGAACCATGAGTTTCGTTGTGTAAATTTTTTTAGAGATGTGTGTTAGTTTTTATGAGCTGATCAATAAATTTAAATTTGAGAGACCAAGATAGATCTATTTCGAGCTTATTAGCTCTCATCAGTTGGCCATACCCTTTACTGGGATTCGAACCGGGGCTGTAATGCATCTCAGGCAGAAGCCTAGCAATTCAGCCTAACCGGCTCTACCTTATTGCATCAGCTGAGACAGGAGTATTTAGTATAGATAATTGTTTTCACAATTATCTATACTAGATGCATTACAGCCCCGGTTTGAATCCCACTAAAGGGTATGGCCAACTGATGAGAGCTAATAAGCTCGAAATAGATCTATCTTGGTCTCTCAAATGTAAATTTATTGATCAGCTCATAAAAACTAACACACACACATACACACACACATTTTCTCTTACCTTCATTTCTACTGGACTATGAAATTCTTGATTCCACGTAGGAATTTGTCACTGTATAAGGGTTATGATTTTTTGAAACTACTTTGAAATTTTCCTTTAGGCTGAATGTGGATCATATTTGAAATTTTGCCTTGGACAGAATCAAAATGCAACTCTCTACTTACCAATACCTGCTAACATTCCCTAGAGGCCAGAATCTAGGACAGATCTTTAGCTCATTAAGTCACTTACTAACTCTATCCTGTGTAGAATCAAAATCAATTCACATCATGTATTCTATGAAAGGATCAGGATGTTCCTCTTTTGCTGAAGGACAATCTCAGGTAGCAATAGTAACAACAGTAAAAGGCCTGAGTTCACCCCATGTAATCAATAATCTAGATAATTTTGCCATGATTGGAAGAACCGATACAATATCTTAGATGGGCGTTAATTTGTTTATTTGATACATGAAGACCAAATATGTTTGATCATGTCTGATATTGATCCTAAAGACAAAAGTTGAAAGATCCAAGACACACAGAAACACAAGTCTGAAATCTGTTTTCAGATCTTATTTAGTACCAAAGCACTCATTATTTCTTCACAATAGTTTGAATATTGAGAAATCAGCTGGTCCATTGTTGCATGAAAGACATTCAGATTAGTAAGGGATTTCAATGAAGGTACAAATGCTACCCTTTTACTGAGATTATTTTTTGAACAACTCTTTTATAGGAAGCAAGATTCTATATCTTTCAGTCTATTCAGGCCACCAGAGGCACAGATTTGTAGCAATTGGATGCTATTGTCTGATCTGAAAAATCAGATGCCACTCAGTCTGTGCCAGAAATCCCTGCCCTATTTTCACAGGAGCATTCATTCCTAATGAAATTGTAAATATATGACAGCATATTTAGAGAGTCATATAGGCAAATTAAAACACTTTTTTGGAGTATCAGTAATGGAATATCTTTAAAACTAACCCGTCTTCTTTCTTCTTAGCAGCTTGGCTACAAAATGATAATTATGTCTGGAAAAAAAGATGGTCATAATGTCAAATGGGCTCTTAATATGGATATGGGGAAAGAAATGATTACACAATCTGTTCCAAGCTGAGAGGTGATAGACTTTGACTTCTTCTGATCTGTTCAGCCACATTGGTCTATGGAATAGCACATTTTCTGTTTCATGAAGACGAACCAATCAATTAGTAGATACTGGCTAAAGAAGAGCTTGTGGTGCTTCACAGTTCTAATGCTCTTAAATTAGTTTTTATCTATTGAAATGATTTCAATATTTTCCACTTAAAGGTAAAGGTTCCCCTCACACATATGTGCTAGTCATTCCTGACTCTAGGGGGCGGTGCTCATCTCCGTGTCAAAGCTGAAGAGCCAGCGCTGTCCAAAGACATCTCCGTGGTCATGTGGCCAGCATGACTAAATGCTGAAGATGCATGGAACACTGTTACCTTCCCACCAAAGATGGTTCTTTTTTTTCTACTTGCAGTTTTACATGCTTTCAAACTGCTAGGTTGGCAGAATCTGGGATAAGTAATGAGAGCTCACTCTGCCACTGAGCCACCACGTCCCTCTATTTTCCACGTAAATTCTCTATTTTCTTTCATTCATCCAACCCAATTCTATATTTGGTTCTCTGATTTCCTACCTACATTCATGCACTTGCATTTTCATATCCTTCATAATGCCAAAATGCCTTCTCTAATTACTATTTTATGTTTTCTATATTTGTAATGACCACAAACAGCTCTCTAGACCAGTGGTGGGATACGACAGGTACGTCCCAGTATGGGCTTACTGGTGCATGCTGGAAGCAACAGGTCCTGTTCCAGTATGGTGCTCCGGTGGGCCCACCTGCCCACCGGCCCTCCTTACCTGTATTTAATAATAATAATAATAATAATAATATTTAATATTTATAAAATCGCACCCTCTCCCCACAGGGACTCGGGGCGGTGCACAGGTAGAATAAAAACAATAAATACATACAAACAATTCTAAAAGCAAATTAAACATAACCTGCGCTAAAATTTCCCCATTAAAACTAAGCAGTACTAATTTCCCAATAAAAACCCCAAAGACAGAGAGACTTATCCTAGGCCGGCCAGACAGAAAAAGTGAGTTTTTAATTTAAGACGGAAGGAGCGGAGGTCCGTGGTCGTCCTGATATCGGGGGGAAGGTCGTTCCAGAGGGCCGGGCCCGCCACAGAGATAGCCCTTCCCCTGGGTGTCGCCCGCTGACAATGTCTAGTGGACGGCACCCGGAGAAGTCCCTATCTGTGGGAGCGAATCGGCCGTGAGGATGTGTGAGGCAGGATCCGATCCCGCAGATAGCTAGGTCCCGAGCCATGGAGCGCTTTAAAGATGATAATTAACACCTTGAAGCGCACCCGGAAGACGACAGGTAGCCAGTGCAGCTCGCGCAAGAGCGGTGTTACATGGGTAAACCTAGCGGTTCCCATAATTGCTCGC
This sequence comes from Rhabdophis nuchalis, assembly GCA_039707465.1. Classification (NCBI taxonomy): domain Eukaryota; kingdom Metazoa; phylum Chordata; class Lepidosauria; order Squamata; family Natricidae; genus Rhabdophis; species Rhabdophis nuchalis. Next base: position 38,956,645 of record CM077649.1, on the reverse strand, counting down.
GCGGCTGCGTTCTGGACTAGCTGAAGTCTCTGGGTGCACCTCAAGGGGAGCCCCATGTAGAGAGAGTTACAATAGTCCAGTCTGATTGGGACTTTTGTGCATGAGCACGGAGTATAAGGTGCCTGCACAATGCTCCACCAAGCAGCTGGAACATCACGGGCAGTGAGTACGCATGTATGCGCTGTGCGCGTGCATGTGATGGACGCCTGGCCCTGTTGCAGCATACCAGTTGCAACAGGATCTGGAACCCACCACTGCTCTAGACACACAATGTTGTCTTAATTCCTTTAAAAATTATCAGGTTACAAGGATCACAGTCTTTTATCTGTTTTTTTTTAAATAATCATCACTGTTGTGGTTACCACTTTTAGTATCCAAATAATTAGACTACTCTCTTGATTGTTTTTTTAAAATAAAACAATGCTTCAAACTTATGTTTATTATTATTCCTTCTTTCAGGGATTTGACAACTTTCTGTCTGAGAGTAACACAATGAAAACAGATTTACCACATGGTGGTGTTGCAGGACACAATACTCCAATATTCATTGCAATTACAAATGTAACACAGGCCAGTTTTGAAGAGGACATGGATTTCATTATTATTGGTAAGTGTTGCTTGGTTCTCTTACATGGGTTTGAGCTCATTGTCTCAAAATCAATCAATGGCAATGAGGCTGATTTTCAATTATTTTAACAGAAAATTCTCAACTATCAGTATCATTGAGATCAACTTGTGTTTTTTTAAAATGCCCTTCTAAAAATATAGCCTATATTTCTTTTCCCTTGCTTTTCAACCTTTTAGCTTTTACTATTTTTCCTGTCATTATTTTCTTTAGACCCATCCATAATTATCCACTTCTATTTATGACAATTCCTCTTAAATTGTTTCCTTCTGGTAGTTGTTTGTGTGCAGTAATACTCTTTACCCTCCGTGATCTTACCTTACTTCCTCTGATTATTCCTTTATTATTCTGATTTCATTTTTTTTTCTGGATTCACTTTCTATGCTTCATTTTTATTGTAATAGTATCGTTAGAGATATTTATGGATTGCATGTGAACCTTTTTTATATGTATGTGGTTGCCCTCTATATAGGTGCAATTCTAGATGACTACAGTTTATTTTCCACATGTCTTCTCATTTTATTCTTGAAAAGAAATCAAGGCTTGAATGATAGCATAGACAGTATAGGAACATAAATCATTTCTTCTTTTAAAGTTCTATAGTGATCATAGAGAACCAATAGACAATCAATTTGCCACTCCCAAGAAGTTAGAATGATGCAGTCTTTGCTGGCTGGTAGCCAATAGGTGCTCATCTATTGGTGATTAAAATTAACATAGTTTTGCGTCAAAAGACCAGATCAAAAAATTATCTAGCCAATATCTCATCATTGCCCGGGTATTTATTTAAAGGGGACAAATGTCCAGACCAGATGTAACTTCTAATATTGGATTTCCCCCTTACCAGAGGGAGCCCCCTTGTGGAGTACTGTGAAGTTACCATGGTAGCTCCACTGTGCTGTGCAGTAGATTGCCCGGGTATTTATTTACAGGGGGAAAATGTCAGGCCCAAACATAATTTCTAATGTTGGATTTTCCCCCTTACCAGTGGGAATCCCCTTGAGGAGTATTGTGAAGCTATTACAATGGCAACTCCACTGCACTGCATAGTAAAAACCATTTTACGGCAGTATGGTAGAAGCCATTTTAAGGTACAACAGGATGTATCTTAACAGAACTCCCCTCCCAAGGGGTTTTAGGGGTGTCTTGCTCCCACAGTATTTGTTTTCAGGGAGTAAGTCATCTGTGTACCAAGTTTGGTTGAAATTGCTCAAGGCATTCCAGAGTTATGCTGGACACACACACACACACACACACACACACACACACACACACACACACACACACACACCCTTACTGGGATTTGAACCGGGCCTATGTTACATGCTAGGCAGGAGCCTTAGCCATTAGGCCAACCGGTTTTCTTCCTGTTCAGCTGAGACAGGAGGATAAGTATATACTTGTTCCACAACACCCTGTTAGGCCCCAATTAAGGGAGGAAGCATACTGCTTTCCTTTTCTGGCAGAGACCATCTAGACAGAAAACTATTAGTTTCATTGTGTCTGGTTTTTTGTTGTTTTTTTTTACATGTGTGTTAGGTTTTTAAGCTGATAAATAAATAAATAAATAAATAAATAAATAAATAAATAAATAAATAAATAAATAAATAAATAAATAAATAAATAAATAAATAAATAAGAGAGACTAGGATAGATCTATTTCGAGCTTTTTCACTCTCATCAGCTAGCCATACCCTTACTGGGATTTGAACCGGGGTTATATTACATGTTAGGCAGATGTTTTAGCCACTAAGCCACCAGGTTCTCCTCCTGATCAGCTGAGACAGGGGAAATAAGTATATGCTTGTGTCACAACACCCTGGTAAGCCTCAATTAAGGGAGGAAGCATACTGCTTTCCTTTGTATATATGTATGAATTTGTGTGTGTGTGTGTGTGTGTGTGTTTGTGTTTTCCTTCTTTACCACTTCTGACCTGGACATATGCCATTTGTAAGAAAGAGGCAACTGGTGCAAGAGGAGTCAGGACTAGATGCTCTATCTATCCATATCCAACAATGGCATCAGCTGATAACAGCGCTCCATCTGTTCCCAAGTGGATTAGAACCAACATCTGGTAATGTAACAGAGCATACAATGACTGAAATCTTTAAATATCAGTTGATTCAAAAATAATATTGCCTCATGATTGGTAAAGCAGATGGCATTTAAAAGCTTGAAAGACGTGGAGTTTAACTTTCTGATTTGAAAAAAAAGTGTGGGTGTTTTTGGGTTTGGGTATGTTTTTTTGCTTTGCAGGCATGCCACGATGAATTTAATAAAATTCCAGATGGCTCAAGAAAATGAGTCTGTCACTGCTATACAATAAGGGCCTTGCTCACTATCACCTGCCAAATGATTTGAGATAATGTTTCTTCTTGAACCTCATTCCAGATCTGGGATTAATTGCATTTGAAATCAATCCCAAATCCCATCATTAGTTCCTTTTCTTCTAGCTATTGAAAAAAAATAATGTATTTAGAAACTAGCATATAAATAAATTAAGTAAAATAGATATGCGTTTGAATATATGTTTATGTTATAAAGAAATGGTTCAAAAATTAGAATCTAGCAGCAGAATTTGACACAAATCTATAATGCTCTAAGTTATGGATACATGAGTGTAGTCTTTGTTTGACAGGTAGGGGTGGAAGGGACAAAGGCAGCTTTTCACAATGGAAAATGAACTGTTTTGTTTTTGTTTTAATTGAGAAACATATTTCATTGGCCAAAACAATGAGATGGATTTTAGAAACAAAATCTTCCCACCAACTTGCAGGCCCTCAGTTTTGTCAACCGTTCCCTTTTAAGAGAGCATAAGGAATGAATACTTTCCTATCCTTTTCATTTTTTTTATCCAGATAAGCTTCATAGCTCACCGAGAGAGTGAGAGAGCAATGATCCTTGAGAATTAAAATGGTTTCAAGGACCACTATTATGTGTAATAGCCTTTCTGAAGGCTTCAGATTCCCAGACATCATAAGCTTGATATACTGTGGGGAACATCACAATGAAGAAGATGGAAGGAGAGGAGGAATGTTTTTCTATCATTCCTCCTTTACTATCACTTAACCTTCCCAGTTCTCTATTTGCAGATCAATAAAAAGGGGAAAGGGTGTGAGGAATAGGAAAGATGGGGAAAGGGAGTCAGGGTTTTCCAGATGTCGATCTACTTTAGAGAAGAGTTTAGAAGGGTTGAATGCCTTTGTAAGAACTCCAGATGTTTCTTTTTAAGAGGTAAACTATTGGACTGCAACTCCAGAAATATTGATTCTGCATGTTTTATTATAGTGATTATAAAGTGACTGTTAAAGGCATTATAAGTTGAACTAGCAAGCAAGGAACTCCTGCATTGTCCTTGCTCCATTTTCCGAGTTAGTAGGTTGGTAACCCTAGGCTGTTTCAGCTACATTATTTCTTTACTCACCGTAGTTACTTACACTATTTGTAAATTGCCTAGGCAACAAGACTGCCTTCTTTCCAATTGTGAGGACAAAAACCTCAAAAACTGCAAATTTTCTACCAGAGCATGTAACATTCTTAACATGCTTTATTTGCTTTTTTGGGGTGCTAAGCATCTTTCCCTAGAGATTCTCAGTGTGCTTGGTTATATCTACACAAATCCTGTGTGCTCTGCAAAAATATAAATCCCTGTAAATCAACTGGCGGCTTTCAACTAACATTAAACCCTTTCCTTCAAAATTTCACAGACTCTTTATCACCAGTTTTTTCCCCTTCAGTCATCTTTCTCTTTGGTTATTCCCAACCCCTTGTTATACTAGAATTTGCAAACTGGTAAAATTTAAGACAAAAATTATTTTATTAAGGATGAGAAAGACAAACTGTTTTGGGAACAGGTTACTTTGGTGAAATAACATGTTCATTTTGGTGAACACCTCAGTGTTCCATTTTAATTCAGGCCATGCCAATCTGGCTGTTTCAAGTGCAGTTTACTGTAAGTAAATCTTCTGGAACTGGAAGTCATTCATGCTGTTTCAGTCATAATCCAGGTCAATATGTTTTGGACTATCCAGAGGCAAATCACGTGTTAAAATATCACCTTTTTGTCATATTGCAAAAGCTTGTTACTGTATATATGTCAGCCCAAAAAACAATTTCTTTGTACCTCATGAACACGTAGTTTTGTCAAGAAGTAAAAGAGTGTAGGCTTTGCCAGCCTTTTCCTATATGAACCCCCTTAATGTTCCTCAGTGGACCACATACCCCTCCAATGGAGCTGGGGGCAGGTCAGTTGTCTTGAAGTCAGAATGTAATGAAATTTAGGCTATCCTGGATCATAATGAATCATCAGATTCATTATGATCCAGGAAACTATAGACCCATCAGCCTGACCTCAATACCAGGAAAGATTCTGGAAAAGATAATTAAACAACAAATAAGTGAACACCTAGAAGCAAACAAAGTAATAGCCAAAAGCCAACATGGGTTTGTCAAAAACAGATCATGCCAGACGAATCTAATTGCATTCTTTGACAAAGTAACAAAATCAGTGGACCAGAGGAATGCTGTTGATATAATTTACCTGGACTTCAGTAAGGCATTTGATAAAGTAGACCATAACCTACTATTAGATAAAGTAGAAAATTGTGGGTTAGACAGCAGCACCACCAAATGGATTCGTAACTGGCTGACCAACCGCACTCAACGTGTAGTCCTCAATGGAACTGCATCTACATGGAAGGAAGTATGCAGTGGAGTCCCCCAAGGCTCTGTTTTAGGCCCAGTACTCTTTAACATCTTCATCAACGATTTGGATGAGGGGATAAATGGGGAACTCATCAAATTCGCAGACGACACCAAGCTGGCAGGAATAGCCAACACTCCAGAAGATAGGCTTAAGATACAGAAGGATCTAGACAAACTTGAACATTGGGCACTGTCTAATAAAATGAAATTCAATTGTGAAAAAAGTAAGGTCCTACATATAGGCAAGAAAAACCAAATGAACAAGTACAGTATAGGTGGTACCTTGCTTAATAGTAGCAACTGTGAGAGGGATCTCGGAATCCTAGTGGACAACCATTTAAATATGAGCCAGCAGTGTGCAGCAGCTGCCAAAAAAGCCAACACAGTTCTAGGCTGCATCAACAGAGGGATAGAATCTAGATCGCGTGAAGTGTTAATGCCACTGTATAGTGCCTTGGTAAGGCCACACTTGGAATACTGCATACAGTTTTGGTCGCCACGATGTAGAAAAGACGTGGAGACTCTGGAAAGAGTGCAAAGAAGAGCAACCAAGATGATTAGAGGACTGGAGACTAAGACATATGAAGAACGGCTGCAGGAGCTGGGTATGTCTAGTTTGATGAAGAGAAGGACCAGGGGAGACATGATAGCAGTGTTCCGATATCTCAGAGGGTGCCACAAAGAAGAGGGAGTCAAACTTTTCTCCAAGGCACCTGGGGGCAGGACAAGGAGCAATGGGTGGAAACTAACCAAGGAGAGAAGCAACTTAGAACTAAGGAGAAATTTCCTAACAGTAAGAACAATTAACCTCTGGAACAGCTTGCCTCCAGCAGTTGTGAATTGCCCAACCCTGGAAGTCTTTAAAAAGATGTTAGACAGCCATTTGTCTGAAATGGTATAATGTTCCTGCCCATGCAGGGGGTTGGACTAGAAGACCTACAAGGTCCCTTCCAACTCTGCTATTGTATTATTGTATTATTGTTATCAGTAATGAACGTTTTGCAATCACTTAGTAGGAAACGTTCAAAGCAATTATTCTAAAGAAGATGAAATTATAGAGAAGGGAAATTTTATAGAGGAAAACTCTGTATCACTACCATAAAATCATAGAATGTGTCATTGTTAACTAAGAGAAGCCTTACCTCTTATGTCCTTGCTCTGAATGTTTAGTGCTACTGCCTTGTATTACTACTGGTTACACTATCACATATATTCAGTGAATGACATGTATCTAGCGGGCAGTTCATGCTCGGAAAGCCAGAGCTCAAGTTCATTTTTCATCTCTGCCTGTCATTCAAGGTACAGCTACAGGCAATTCCCCCACAGAACTTCATCACTAAATCTTCCATATATAAACTAGGTGAGGATTACCTCGTTTTAATACACATGTAAATTTATATCCTGCTCGGTGTCAGGAAACAAATATTGCTTAGTCTGCCAAGTCTCCAGACTCAGGAGGCAAGTTCAGTTGATGTCACAAAGAGCATGAAACTTGATAAACAGATAAAACTTGTGACTTCACAGAGAGTTGGAAAAGATCAGCTGTGAATCCCTAGAAAATGAGGCTGAAAAAGATTAAAGACATCGCTATGATCACCCCTGTTTTTAGAGGATTCAGAAAACCTCTTTCCTTTCAATGTTTAGTAAAATTGTTCTAGCCTTTTTCCTCAATTCCTTATGCTGATTTGTCTAATGACTCAGTAACAACATGGCCAGGGCATGTAACTATTCTGTGAATTGCTGAATTGTGTAATTGTGAAAGCTGAATGGTCAAGTAATGTATGCAATAGTTATCACAGGCAGGCAGATAGCATCATTTACTCCGGGGCACTTGCATACTGAGAAGCTGCACTCAAGTGTTCAGAAATTCATGATTAGCTAATGGCTTGGAAATTTATTTTTCTGCAAATTATCCTCATTTCTGAATCCTGGCAAACTACGTAGAACAATCCCCTGGCAATTTTATCTGAAGAATGGTGCTGAGGGTGAATTCATATGATCACTTGTCCATGATGAGCAGTTAGCGTGGCCATTTGTAACTTTGCACACATAGTACTTTTTATTTTAAATTGTCACACCAGAATGGATTGAAAATAGGTTTATAGAGCTTTCATAAAATTGTTAACGTTTGGAATGGTACCTACCTGTAGCATCAAAATAGTGGATTGTGAATTTTGTGAAAGAGTAATAGTAGTCCATATAGGATACTATTACTTCTCTGGAGCTTGTTTCATTGTGGAGACCATCAAAACAGAAGATGTTCAATCAAACTGTCTATGCTTTATCCTTCTAAAGAAATTAAAACGGTACTAAATAAGCATTATACCTTCTGTTCAGAATGTAAAACGTGTGTTGGTTTGACACAAATTTTGTGTATTGTTTCCCTTGAAAAAGAGTTAAAATACCTAGTGTCTGTTCAAAGAAGTCCAGTTGTGACTTTTGGGATAAATAAGATAGATTCACCACAGGAGTCAGAAACTACAAAAAATACTCCTTTAGATGAGTGCTTCAGCTTGCTAGCCCCATGATTATACCATTATTGATCTCACAAGATGTTGTGAGTATTTAAGAATATCTTCAATGCCCTTTGTTTATACAAGAGATGAAAGCAAATTCTCCTCTCTTGTTTGTCCTTCATGACATAAACATACAGCTAAGGTGAAGTCCTGATCTTTTCTGCTTGGGCACATTTAGCAATGCATGGACACATGCACAGAAATCCCCTAAGAATTACAAAGGTAGCCACGCTATAAGGCTGTTTTTTCCTCTAGAAATCTTGCTTGCCATGTAGCATTTTAACTCTGTGTTGGAATGATGCAGAGCCAGCATCGTCATTATACAGAGTGAAATTGCATCAGATAGCGGATATTGGGTGATGGGAAATACCGAGTAATTTACCAGACAACAAAATATATAACAAACAACCTCCTCTTCAGATATAATGAAAGAAGTAATGTTCAATTGCCAGTTTGGTTGCCTTATATCTTTAGAATGAGTGAAGGTACCAACTTGTATTTCATCTTAGGTAGCAAAATGTGTTCAGCCAACCTGGATTTCTTCATAACATAGCCAAGTAAACATCTTTCCATTTATGTCTTCCCAAATATAATATGAATAATGAGAGGAAGGTTGATACTTCAGAGTGTTGTAATGCTGCATTTTCAATTCAGAGCTATAATATCTCTGTATTTGAAGCACTTTATAAATCTAAGCAGATAAGTAAGTATTAAAGTTTATATATTAATTATCGGATTCTCAACAGCTCAGGTAAAAAAGGGAAGATGGCAGTGTAATAAAAGTAAACTAAAAATTAAAATGACTAATTGTATATTATAATTTGCATTACATTCACAATTAATTGGCAACTATATGTATATACTAGGTCTGGATTTCTTACTTTCTTCCAGGATTTTATTTAGCATTCAGCAGGATTAAGTTGTTCAACTTCCAGTAGTTGTTTAGTAACAGTGTTCCACAGTGTATGTTGTCATTCTGCATAATTGGCATATGTAGCTTAGGTTTCATTTAGAAGTCCTCAGATATTAAAGAAGATATACCTTATCTCTAAATGCAACCAATTCCTCCATCAAACACTGCCATGAGACTACGCCAAAAGGAAAATGTTCTTTGATTCTCTCAAAGGAAGTGTAAGGAAGTGTGTGTGTGTGTGTGTGTGTGTGTGTAGGGAGAGAAGGGGAGGGAGGGAGAGAGGGAGGGAGGGAGAGAGAGAGAGAGTGAGAGAGAGACCCCTGTGTATTATTTGGTTGGTAGATACAAAAATTCATTCTCTTGTGAACTATTTTCTCACACAAAAACATATATAAGCTCACAAATACCTTGCATTCCTTCTTCTGGATAGAGATGGGGCAATCAGATGGACTAGAAAGGAAAGAATAGACAGAAAAAGAAAAGATAAGAAAAAAAGAAAAGAGCTGCACTTCAACAGGAAAGCATTCAAATGTGCATAATATTTCATGTGGATGGCAAACACTTCCCTTCCTATTGGTGAATACTTTTGATAATTAATTTTTTGGGAGGTGGTGGGAAAGTTCCTGATAGATAATTTAACCAATTTCATTGTAATTTTAGTACAATGACAATAAAGATTATTATTATTATTATTAGATAGATAAATAAATCATAAGGGTGAGCTTATGAAAGGTATCTGCTTTAAAGGATTGTAGATTTCTGATACATAGTTTAAACATTGTATCCCCTAGTGCTAAGTGTTAGCAAATCCCAATAGCGTTATATAAATAACAATGGAAGAGACACTATTTTCTACCTCAATCTAAAAGAGGGCTATATAATCATTTATATATTATGGGTCTTGGTCTTTGAGTAGCATATACTGTGTATTCATTCACAGTGAAGCAAAACTAAGTGCATTGAAAGTGATCATTCTCCATTCATGGATTTAATAAAATTCTCTTTGTTATCACATTAAAAATATAATTTGAAAATAATTTTTGAAGGCCTTCAAAGCTATATTTATTTTTCAGCTACTGAATTCAGCCTTGGAGCCTCAGATTATTTATCTCTGATTTTAAAATTAAAGGGAGCAATTTACATTTATCAATTAAAAAGTCCTTATATTCCAAAAAGGTGGTGAGTGGATGGGAGGGGTTTGATATAAAAATCTTATCATAACCATAGACCATCTCTAAATAACCCCCCACAAATATATCTTGCAGTTATCCCATGTGAACTCAAAATTGTGCAAATAACACCAATTTTCTACATTATGTTAACTTTACCTCATAATGACAAATGCAGACAGAGCTATCTAGTCCAATCTATCTTCACAGCTGAATAATAGAAGGAAGATCCACATTTATTTGCTTTGCATTTTTAACTTATTTAGGGAATAAATACCTAGATAATGAAAGCCAGTCATCTGCCGCTAAAATATCTATGAAACATATTCATTTCCTAAGCTGCAGAGAATGAAAAGCTGTTTCCTATTTAGCCTAATTTATCATATATCCTGAAACAGTTACCAAAGATATTTACTGTAACTAATACATTTAGCATAAAATGAAAGTGTACAGAAACAAAAGAATGGCATTTAGGCTAATGGCTATAGAGGAATGTTTAGTAATAATGGAGAAAATACAGTCCATTTTCCTTATTTTTTATGTAAATTAAATAATGGAAAATTCTTAGCTTGTTTTCTTCTACATTTGTACAATAGTAGGAATAGCCTGAGGCAATGGTATGATATAGGCAGAACAATTCTATGCATGTTTATTTGAAAATAAGGTTCATTGAGTCCAAGAAATCTTTCCAACATTATTTTAGCAATGGCCATAAACAATAGCCTATGGAACAAAATAATGTGTACATGTTTTTGTCTAAATGTTTCTGGTCTCTTGTCATGCTCTGCCTGTATATTTTTGTGTGAATGGTGTAGAGGTAGTCCTTGACTTACAACCATTCATTTAGTGACCATTCAAAGTAACAATGTCACTGAATAAAGTGACTTGTGGTCATTTTTCATACTTACAACTGTTGCAGCATGTCACATGATCAAAATTTGGATGCTTGGGAACTGGAATGTATTTATAATGGTTTTAATGTCCTGGGATCGAGAGATTATCTTTTGTGAACTTCTGACAAGTAAAATCAATCCGGAAGCCAGGTCCACAGGTTAGCATGTTTTCTAACTTAACAACTGCAATGATTCACTTAACAACTATGCTAGATAGGTTGTAAAATGGGGCAAAATTCATTTAACAGCTGTCTTGTTCAATTTTGGACATTTTGGGCAACTGTCATAAGTTGAGGACTAGCTGTATTGCTAAGTACATAACAGGCTGCATATGCGGTGTTCAGGTTAATGTGACCTGGGGTGAGAAACTAGGGCAAACTTAGAATGAAGCAGCCAGCAGACCTCTAAGCCTTTGGCCCCACTATCTAGCCCAAAAGAATGTTTTGGCAGTATATTTTTTCCAAATTGTTTCCCTCCACAGTCTCAGTCTCAAGATAGATCTGGCTCATTTCCATTCTTTTTCTTTTGACAACTTCTCCCATCCTACTAAATCTGTTTCTGTTCCATTCACTTCTTGCTAATGCATCAAGTCCCAAACCTTTCTTTCCAACATTTCACTGGATTGAAATAGTAAAATCTTTATTCTGGTTTATCTGGTTTCATACATTAGTTTATTTTAACTTAAAGCTTTCAGAAATCAAGTGTCTAATTCTAGAGGTGGAATGGGAAGTAACCGGAATCTGATCATGAAGCATAGTACTTTACAACTAAATAACTCCATATTCCTTCTGGACAACAGGCAAAATCACAAAGCATTAAATTTTCATTCATGACATAAGAGGAAGTTTTATAAGTCTTTCATCAAGTCACATGGGCATCCAGTTCATATATGCATATGTTATAATAATACTTAGGCTGACTCAATATCATTTATTCTACAAACTCAGGGATGCCTGCATCTATTTAAGGATCACACATGTGAGTAAACACAATTGCATTGATCCAAGCCACACGTCATATGAAATCACAATTTATTTGCCCTTCATATGTTTATAAAATCACAATTGGCTGGATTCTCATATCACACTTAGGTAGTGGATGACTGATCATTTGATGACTAGAACCACAATGGAAAGATTTAGAAGCCCAAAAGCCACAGTAAAGAGACAAAAATGCAATCTGGATGGGTTGGGAGCTTCTTTGGTTCTGAAAGGGAGAATCCAGGACACATTGTGGAGAGGCAGAACAATAATGTAATTAATTTGGACTTAAAAATCAAGAGCTAGGATTGTGGTGCACTAAAATGTATCTCATGAATAGCAACTAGGTGAGCTGGCAAGAAATCTAGGAAAAAACCATTCAAAATGTTACAAGAGTCTCCAAGTTAATGAGATCAAATTAACTGAAATCTGGAAATTCCTTCTGCATTTTCTAAGATTCTGTATTTGCCTATAATATTAGCATTAAAGGTAACTTCTTGAAGTCTGTGTAATTTCTGCTTCCTTAATATGTATGGGGTTGATTGTTACCTTTGAGGTTGTAGATTAACAACAGTGCCTGTCTTGAGGACATTACATGCAAAAAAGACATAGAAGAAATGCTGAGATTTACTTTACTCAATTTTCTTCATCTCTTTGTGGATGATGGGTTATAATGCTTCTTTCCTAAGAGAATAAGAAAAAAATAGAAGGTTTGACAAGATTATGGGAACAAAATCATTCCTCATGTGCAACGGCTTTTTTTAAAAACTTCACTTATTTCAACATGTATTACTAACTGTGCTTTTGTAAAAAATGGTTCTGATGTACAGTGAATGAAAGGAGGGGGAAAACCCACACATTTTCTCCTAACTCAAGAATGTTATGGGATTAGTGGTTTAAAAAATGCTGTATTTGTAATAGCAGAGCAATCAGTTTTTCTTTTGGGATCCAAAAACTTGTTTTGTTCACTTGTGGCAATAAAAAGAAACCCACCACTGTGTTATTTGTTGCTTCATTCTTTTTCACATCGTTTTCATTCTTTTTCACACCATGTTCTTCATGTGAATTATTGCTTTCAAAGAAACCCTTTTAAGTAGCTAGAGTATTGAACTCTACCATCCAAATGCCAAGAAGATTGATATCTAATGCAATAAACCCGGCTCTCTCCACCACCGCAACCATCATAGAAACCTTATATCATTTTGTAGAAGGGAAAAAATAGTATGTTTTCCTCTGCCAAATGCTTAAGTATCTCAAGTCCCATGTATATAAGAGATTTCCATCTCACCTGTTTTCATTTGAGAAAACTCTCGTAAATATTTTTTTATTTAATTATTCTTTTATTCACTTTCTGTAGCTGCCCAACTGACTGTGGGAGGTTTATAATTTCAAAACGAGCATACAGTTAAAATAATTTTTTTTAAAAAAAAATCCAGATTAAATAAATAAAGTAGTTGGATATGAGATGGGCAGCAAATAAATGTTATAAATAAATAAACATATGGCAGCCGAGATAGTTAACCAATTAACTGAAAAGCCAAGGAATGGCTCCTAACATATTTCAAGCCACAGATCCAAGTACATAACTAGGTTTTTTAAGCCTTAGAAAAGACCAAGAGGGCTGGGGCCATTCTAATTTCTCAAGGGAATGTATTCCACGAAGCAGGGGCTACAGCAGAGAAGGTCCGTCTTTTCGATCCTGCCAGTCAACATTCTTTAATTGACGGGATCTGCAGCATGCCTAATCTGCTGGTTTGAATTGCCTGGGAACAGACTCTTGGGAAAGATGATTCCCAAGACATGTAGGGTTCTAAATATGAAATCAGAACCTTGAGGTACATCTGGAAGCAAACCAATAGCCAATGCAGATCACATAATAGCAGTATGAAATAGCTCAAACAGCTCTGGATTAAAAAAAAAAAAAGAATAGAAGCAAGGCAGAGGAAATCTTGCACATCATATTACATAAAGTCTGGGACCCTTGAATTTATCCCATGAAATAAAGGAAAGCATCAAACCTAAGGAGATAGTGGTTTGAATATCCTATTTAAAGTAGGATGTCCACAAATGAAAAAAAAGATGTCGTGCCATCTTATATAAGCTACATTCATTTCAATAAAACTAGCCTGGAACACATTTTCTAGTAATATATATACCTAATTAGCATTTAGACTTATATACCACTTCACAGCCTCTCTAAGCGGTTTACAGAGTCAGCATATTGCCCCCAATAATCTGGGTCCTCATTTAACCCACCTTGGAAGGATGGAAGGCTGAGTGAACCTTGAGCCCAGTGAGATTTGAACTGCCAAATTGCAGGAAGTCCACAGTTAGCAGAAGTAGGCTTGAGTACTGCACTCTAACCACTATGCCACCACATCTTATTGATTACCATTAGCTGTATTTTTTTCTGCCATATGTTACAGGATGCTAGTTCTTAAGTGTAAGTAGTGGATAAATTTTGTGTTTGAAGGAAGATATCTGGCAAGATATCTTGTGTGGGAACCTCATCTTCAATTGTTCTACTTATCCAATAGTGTTCTAGTTTTCCTTTTAATTTTTCATAATGTCCCAGAATAAAGCAGTATCAAGAGCACAATATGAAATCTGGTCACTAAACGTAGCTGATCAAAAACTGCTAAATTGTTGAGCAGTAATAAGAAGACTGTGGGAGCTGTCCAAGGATGCTGAGTGCTGATGCTAATCCAGATGTTAATGGATAAGTAGAATTCACCAATTAGTTTCATGCTGTTTGATCCAAAACATAATTTTATTGAAGGAATGAGGAAAAACGGAAGTCTTTCACATTTACAAGCAAAGAGTAAAGAATTTAAACATTACCATCCCTGATCAAAATAATTCAACCAGTAAGACATATCATTTACTTATTTAGATTATTTTACTATGAAGGCTATGGATTTCCCAGTTGCAATGTATGGCTGTGAAAGTTGAACCATAAGAAAGGCTGAAGAATTGAGGCCTTTGAACTATGGTGCTAGAGAAGACTCATGTGAGTCCCTTGGACTGCAAGGTGATCAAACCGGTCAGTCCTAGAGTAGATGAACCCTGACTGCTCTTTAGAAGGCCAGATCCTGAAGATGAAACTCAAATACTTTGGCCACCTAATAAGAAGGAAGAACTCACTGGAGAAAAGCCTAACACTGGGAAAGATTTGAAGGCAAAAGAAGAATGAGACCACAGAGAATGAGGTGGCTGGATAGAGTCACTGAAGCAGTAGGCCTGAGCTTAAGTGGACTACAGAGGATGGTAGAGGACAGAAGGTCTGGAGGAATGATGTCCATGGGGTTGTGATGGGTCAGACATGACTTTACAACTAACAACAACTGTCATCAATCATTAAAATAAATATTGTGTGACTTCCGGTTCCGGCTCCAGCGGCGACGGGCGAGCTTAGCGCTCGCTCGCCGTTTTGTTTCTTTTTCTGCCCCCCCCACGGGGGCGAGACGCCCCTTGTTTGGGGGTCTCCCGTAAAGCCGGCTCGACTGGGACATTCCCCCTCACAGCGGTGGGGGAAGCGACCCTTGTCGCGGCTTAGGTGAAGGAGAACATGCTGCGGGGGGTTCTCCCTTCGCCAAAGGAAGACGGCGCCATTCGCAATCATGAAGAGGGCTAAACGGCTGAGTCGGAAGGCTTCCCGAGGCTTCAGCTGCGAGGGGAGAGTGAGTGTTTAAAAACTTTTTTTTCTGCTGTCAGCCGGGCTGAAAGGACTGGGAGGGGGGTGTTTGTTCTTAAAAAAAAAAACCCTCGGACTTAAGCGGCACTCGGAAATGGCTTCTCGCGGCGAGAAAGCGGAAATCTTTAATCCTGACTGTTTGCAGCAAGGGAAAGTGATCTGCGGTTGTTTGCAACAATGTCTCTAGGTCTGGCTGAAACAATCTATTTTACCACTTTCTCCTCTGGGCTCTGAGCTTGGGTGGTGGAAGATGGCTTCTCTTTGTCCCTGCCTGACTATTTCACTTATGGAAAATTCCCAGCATCTCTTTGCAATTTGGACTTCCTCTGGATATTAATGAAGAATTTTTTTTCTTTTTGGATTTGTGATTTCTTTTCTGGAGTACCTTCGCTATTATACTTATTGAGTTGGAAAATTGTTTCTCTCTTGGTTCCTGAACTTTACAACTTTACAACCCTGAACTGAACTTTTGGCTCCTGAACTGCCTCACCAGCCCCACCCAAAAAACGCCATTTTAGTGGCATTGATTTTAACAACTAATCATGGCACAAGAAACAGCACTGGCAAGTTTAGAACAAAGAATGGCTTCTCTTGAATCTGTTATACAAACTTTGGTACAAGAAATTAAGGCCCAGAGGGCAGAAAATATTAACTTTAAGAAGGAGTTATTGGATACACGGAAACAAGTGCTGGAAAACACACAGAAGAACGAAGAATTGGAAGGGGGGCTGGTGGGGGCTAAGGGAGAGATTAAAAATGTTACTAATGAAGTGGAAATAAATGGGCATGTGTCTAGGATTGATATGGAAAGAATGACATATTTTTTGAGATTTCAGAATGTTTTTGAGGAACCTGGTGAATGCCTCCCTGATCTTATGAGCACAATTTTAGCAGACTATTTACATAAACCTAAGGATGAGATCAGGGGGGACATTGACCTAGCCTACAGAATTAACTCAGCATATGCCAGGATAAATGAAGTACCTAGAGAGATACATGTGAAATTTGTTAGAAGGTCAACCAGAGAAGAAATCCTGAAAGTGCAGAGAGGTAGTCCATTAATCTAACAAAAAAAGAGGTTGCTATCTTGAAGCAGATCCCAAGAAAGATTAGAGATGCAAGAAGGAAATTTTCCTTCTTGTCTAAAACATTGTTTGATCACGGGATTTGGTTCAAGTGGGTGACACCCGAAGGGATGCTGGTGTTCTAGGAAGGAGGAAGAGTGAGGATTAAAACAGTTGCTGAGGCGGAAGCCTTTCTTAAAAAACATTCCTCTATCCTGGGGGAAGATCCAGGGGGGACGGAGGGGGCCATGGCCCCGCCCACTGGGGGCCAGGGAGGAGAAAAAGAAGATACAATTGCCAAGAGACTTAGATCGAAAAAATAACTTTGCCTTGATTTTTCTGATTAATTTTGCATAATATTTGTATTTGGATTTTCTGTAAATGTCTGACAGCATAGAACTGAGAATTTAGGTATATGTACTTTCTTTCACTTTGTAGTGTTATGAAAAATGTTTTTTTTTTTTATTGTTATCAATGTATTTTGAGGTCCCGGAAGGGCCGACGACTTTGACGTGAATGCTCTCAAAATTTCTTTGTATCCCTTACCCCACCCTACAGAAAAAATGTAAAACCAATAAAACTTTTTCAATATAAAAAAAATAAAAATAAATATTGTGTGAGGTGAATCATTAATCCAATTCAGTATAAATGGGTATCCAAATGCTCACGTAATATAAACAAATTTGATTAGTAAGATATAACTATTCCTGTCTTCCACACCTTACCACCATACATACACTTTACATATAAGCATTAAGAATAAAAATTAACAGAATTAATATAGCATAATGCAACATTTTATTGCAAGTTTCAGGTACCACAAGTGCCTTATTAATGTGTTTAGTTATGTAATATAATGTGACATAACAGATATTTACATTACTGCTGAACACAATTCCAATCATTCAACCAAGCATGTTTTACAGGATATTCTATTCAATTCCTACTTTTCCCTAGTTGTCAACTACACTTAATAATGCATGAATATGGTAAAATCTTCTAAGTACTTTTTTTCAAAGCTCCCACACATTAAAACACCTATGTGTTAAAATGCTGAATTTTTCCCTGTACCTGTTGCTATCTCATTTTTCCATATGCCATTTTGGCTACATAATTTACTCTTTATATGCCAAGGCATGGAAGTGAACATAAAATAGTAAAAAAAATTACCTTGATGGACTTTCTAAAACACAATTGGTCCATAAGGAATACATATTTTGGAACAGAAAATCCAAAGTATAGTTAAATATATCATTATAAAATCGACTAAGTCAAAGTAGTGAATTTTACAAATAGTAACTTAAGACTTAGTCACATTCAGAGAGACAAAATTTCACTGATTGGATAATAGCAGCTCTAAATAGTATGAATTTAGGTGGCCTGGAAATCTGACAAAATGAGAAGGTATTAGCTGCAATTGAGCATTTTTTGCAATTAGACCAATATAACATGGCTTAATTCTCAATATTTTCTTTCTCCACCAGGGCATGTTTTTGTTGAAATGGAACATCCTGAAATTTCCTCTAAAGAACAGTTGTTGGAAGTCTGATTCTTTCCAGACTTAGGACTTTTCTGAACTTGGAAACTATATTTGGTTTAAATATCTTGCTGGTTTGAAAAAGGAGGCATGATTCGTAGGAATGTATCTTTAGGTAGGGCATTCAGATCTAATTGGCTTCCCACATTCATGCCTTGCTATTTAGGTGGCTCTTTTTATATCCCACCATCAAAACTGAGGTGCAAAATGGTAGCATTTCAGTTTCTCATGCTGTGACTTACTCAAGGGTGAAGCAAAATCATTAATTAAAATTCAACTCCACAGAGGAAAGAAGTAGCGTTAGCCAATATGGGGGGATGTCTGCCCATGTTGAGTCTCAAGTTTGGTCATGTCAGCCCTGTGATGCAAAGCTGTGTTAGGAACACACTGTGGAACTTGAGACATATTCCTTGAGTAGAGTATACATTCTTCAACATGGTGAAGTACCTCTACAATCTCTGCGGGTTCCGAACAGAAATTGGGCCCAGAGTCCAGTTAAAATACTTTCAGTGCAGCTACATGTGAATAATGCACCTCTAGAATAATATGAAGATTGTAGGGTGGCTGCTGATGAAGGCACATTGAACATCACTTAATATATAGTCTGTATTTGCCAGTTACTTAAAACCCTAACCCTAGATACTTGAACAATTTTACCTGTTAAATTGGGTGATTACGCCATTGCAGGCTTGAATGGATTTTAGGATGTTTGGCAAAAACTAAGACCATTTTTGTGTAATTAATGTTGAGCACTCCTGCACTGAAATGGATGGTAAAGACATTCAAGGCTTGTTTTAGGCCAGTTGGCACCTGAAATAGCAATGCAGCAACATTGCTCTCTCAGGTGCCAAGGAGGATTAGAATATAACTCTCCTTCAATTTCAGAGAATGATGAGCTTGATTATTTATTTTAGGCACTAGCAAATGGATATACAAATTAAATAGCAGTGGTGTCTTGCCTAACTCTCTGCAGAAAGAATTGCATGGTGTAATGGCCCTGGTAGAATTCTCATAGAGGTCATGTATAAGTAAAAGCAAGCATCTATCTGTGGTAAAATTCTTAAATTTACACCATAATACAGTTCTTATTTAGAAATAAAATACAGAGTTGGAAGGGACCTTGGAGGTCTTCTAGTCTAATCCCCCGCTTAGGCAGGAAACCCTATACCATTTCAGAGAAATGGTTATCCAATCTCTTCTTTAAAATTTCCTGTATTGGAGCATTTACAACTTCATGGGGCAAGTTCTTCCACTGATTAATTATCTAACTGTCAGGAAATTTCTCCTCAGTTCTAAGTTGCTTCTCTCCTTGATTAGTTTCCACCCATTGCTTCTCCTCCTACCCTCAAGTGCTTTGGAGAATAGTTTGACTCCCTCTTCTTTGAGGGAGTCCAACTATCTGAGATATTGGAATACTGCTGTCATATTTCAAAAACTAATAAAAGAAAAAGCCAAATAAATAATAATGGTGTATTTTTTTCATTATAATTTGTCTTGGCATCCCATTGCCAGGAAAATAGTGGGATAAATAAAATAAATTTTATTTTATTTATTTATTTTGGATTTATACCCCGCCCTTCTCCTTGTTAGGACCCAGGGCGGCGCACAGGCATTATTAAAACCATAACAAAAAACAACAATATACATCATTAAAAACATATTAAATTATTAAACCCATGCTAAAAACCCATTTAAAACCCTGCAAATTACAATTTATATATATAAAAAGTCAGAAACGGGGGGCTATGCCAGGCCGGCTTGTTGGAATAGATATGTCTTAAGACGTTGGCGGAAGAGGCGGAGGTCCGAGTGCGTAGGTTGGGGGGGTAGGTCGTTCCAGAGGGCCGGGCCCGCCATAGAGAAGGCCCTTCCCCTGGACGTCACCAACCGGCATTGCCCGGCCGATGGCACCCGGAGAAGACCCTTTCTAAAATAAACATCAAGAACTGTCAATAAGCTCCCAAGTCCAATAAAAACTGCATATCACCTTTAAAACACTCCATTGAGCAACACTGGGATGTATCAATGCATTACCAAAATTTAGTCTGCCCATTCAGTCTCAAGAGATTATCGATTGTGGATCCCTCCTTCTCTTGTTCATTGGTCATGGGCCAGTGACGAACCTTCTCATTTGTAGCCCTTATTTTATGGAACATTCTCTTTGGAAGCATGAATGCTTCCTACTCTACAAATATTTTAAATAGAAGCCAAAGCAATATTTTTCCAGTAGTTCAAGTCAATCAATCAGAATAGAGCTGGAAGGGATCTTGGAGATCTTCTAGTCCAACCCCCTGCTCAAGCTCTTATATTAGGTATATAGTGCCTTTTATTTGTTAGGTTTTGTTTAAATGAAAACATTGATTTCCATTATTTATATATGTTTTAATGCTACATTTTTGGATTTTGTTGCACCCTGTCAACAGTCCACTAGAAAAGGGTGGATATAAATACTAAAAAGTAAGCCACTAATGAAATAAGCATCCAGTAGCTGTTCACATAAAATTATAGACAAAACAATTCTCATTTTCCTACTGGAGATCCCTGTATTCACGAGAAGTCAGAAATCTTAAAAAAGGTTTGGAATAAGAACAGGATTTAGGGGGAAAGTTAACCAAGTAGCAATAGCAATAGCACTTAGACTTATATACTGCTCCACAGTGCTTTACAGCAATGGCCCCCAGTCTTTTTGGCACCAGGGACCAGTTTCATGGAAGCTATTTTTTCCCCCATGGAATGGGTGGTGGTGGTTTTAGTTTCACATGCTTGCCTGCTGCTCACTCCAGCTGAGTAGCCTGGTTGAGGACCCTTATTTTACAGCCCTCTCTGAGCAGTTTACACAGTCAGCATATTGCTCCCAAAAAACTGGGTCCTTATTTTACCAACCTCAGAAAGATGGAAGGCTCAGTTAACCTTGAGCCTGTCAGGATCAAACGCCAGACTGTGGAAAGAGTTAGCCTGCAATACTACATTTTAATCACAGCACCATGAAGGCTTCCGAATGAAGTTGCTGATCAAACTGCAACTGTTTGATTTTCCCCAATTCCTTCATTTCCAGGATCTGCAATTCCTACATCACTTACCGAGCCTTTCCTGAGTGATCTTGGGCTTCAGAGAAGGCTTTTCACAGAGTGCAAGCACAGGAAGAAACTTTCAGTTTTCATGTGCAAACATCTTCATGTGAATGCTTTTGACCCACATAAACATTATTTGTAACAAAAGGTCTGGGTTGGGTTATGATGTGATTCCAGTCTAGTCTCAGGGTTTCTCAGGGTTTTATGCCCCATAGTCTAGATCAGGGGTCACCAACCTTTCATAATTTTAAATCCTGCGGACCATTAATGTGATCTGCCTAATGACCAGCTGAGTGGGTGTGGCAAGGTGGTCATGTGACTGGGTGGGCATGGCCAACTCCATATCACTCACATTGAGGGGTGCCTTGTCAGCATCTACTCGCCACTTCTCACCTGCCCACCTGGGATCCTTAGGGCCCCAACAGGAATCAGTTGCTGGAGCAAAGCAGCCATCATGTTTGGCAAAACAGCTGGCTCAGTTCAAATTGGATCTGACCGATATGGAAGCTCAGCAAAAGCATCTCACTGAGGACTAGGATAATAGGCTTTCCAAGCAGAGGGAAGACCTGCAGGAGTCAGGTGCCAGCGTCTGGAGGCTCAGCGGGCTGAGATGGTGAGCCAGTTCCAGACCACGATGCAGTCCCACTGGAATGAGGCCCTCTGACTCTTTGCAACCAGTGGCACTTCCCTTCAGCCTTCACCCAAAGCCCACACCAGAAGGCTGTAGCAGACCCCAAATCAGAATTTCTGCCCACCTCTGCCCCTCTGAGACTCTCTGCAGCAACACAAATGTTCATTGCACGTACCCGGCCCAGGGGCCATAGTTTGAGGACCCCTCGTTTAGTGCAATATAAAAAATGCCAATAAATTTTCTGCAGACCACCAGTTGTCCATGGACCACTAGTTGGTGACCACTGGTCTACATAATATGTTCCAAAATTTCTCAGTGATAGCTGCAGAGGACACTGGGGCAAAATGCTAAAATTGCATGATGTGTGAGCTGAAAAGTGATGAAGAAATTACCTAGCCTAGTACTAAAATTATGAGGCATGTTGTCTCCTTCATTCATGCCACTGCTTGGGTTTTGATTTGGAATAATCTGCTCACAATTACACTTTATTTTAAAGAACCTTTCATACAACTGCCAATTGTGTGAAAGCTGTTGCATCTGATCTGACCCTAGTGCTCTATCATTTTTATGAAACTTTTCAATGTATAGTTAAGTACTTGCTGAGACTTGCACTCCAGCTGTCTCTGGAGCAAATATATTTCTCAGGCGGCATGCTACAGCAATGGTAACCCTACAAAACAACTTGCATAAAAATTGATATGGATAGGAGATTTATCTTTGGACACATTTGAGCCAGAGAAATTTGGAAATCCAAATGTTGGAAGGAAGGTTTTGCTAATTTTCTAAAAATGGGATACAATGTTGAATTAATACTGGAGTTAATGGGACAATGGGCAGTTTGTTATTAAAATGCATTTTAAATAATGACATTTCATATCTTTTTTATTTATTCATGTAAGGACATCATTATGCAAATGACATAAATCACCCTGGGTGTCATAAAATCCTGGTAAAATTAATTCAAATTTAGCTGCTTCATCTGGGTTACTATGACTGTAACAAACTTGTTTCTTATTTTGAATGATGTCTGGATGGAACATATTAAATATAAATAGGGCTCTATTAAATCATGATTTTATAATGTACTACTAAAAAGTGCAGAAAAGCCTATAGGTTTAAAAACAAACTTGCAATTTTATCTATGAATGGTGCCCAATCTTAGTGGCATGGTTGCATTTCCCTACATATGTGAAAAGGGATCTATTGCATTATAATTTAAGGGGCAGATTATTTCACTCTAATCTTATTACTGTATCCCATTGCACATTTGCACCAGAGGAATTGGCTGAACATTTCACTCATTTTTCCAACAGTGGATTGAAAAATAAAATTAACTATTCCCCCTATTGTCCCCATGCTGACAGAAACCTATTAATAATATAAGGCTACTTCAATTTCCATCAAAGCAATTAAGTCATTTTTTAAATAAAATAAAGTAGAATAAAATAAAATGTCTACTCACAAAGTTGCAAATCTCTAATATTAGGCTGCCTTTTCATCTTCTTTGTTATTGTAGAAAAATGGCTTATTTGCTGCATTCAGCAGCAATTTAAAACTGTGGTTATAGGGGAATAATTGCATGTGGTTTTATGCAACAGAAGGATAATTTGATCTAAAAATCTGATCTAATGCTCCTGCGTAGGGACATATTCCTCCGAGAAGGGAAATGGGAATATATTAAAATAAAAAGAGACAAATGGCATGAACATGAGCCGAGGAAGAGCTATTATTATTCTCTCTTTATCAAGAGACAGATTTTGCTGGGCTTTTGCACAATTATAAAATGAGGGAGGGCTTCTCTTTGACAAGCAAGGGATTATAGTTAAAAGAAGATGATTTTCCCCCCTCCCCCTCAGACCATCTGACAAACAGAGTAGAGAAACAAGTGTGTGTCCATACAGGGAGCTGATAAACCGTTTCCATCTGGTTTGCCCAAAGCTACCAAAGCAATTCAAATAAGCAAAACAACAGCAACAACAAGGCTGATTTGTTGACACTGAAATATGATCTCATTTTCCTCTTTGGAAGAAGAACACATCCTCAGGAAGATTCTTTTTACATAACTCTTCCCCCCAAACATTATGAAGTCCAATTTTAACAGCTTAAAAAAAAAAACAAATGCTTTACGGATGGTAAATTGGTGCAAGCAACTAACTCTTGCTATGGGTAGCCCATACCAGCTTAGGACTTAGTTAAAAAGGAATCACCCCACAGAATTGCATTCCTCGGCAGGGTTTTGCATGGGGAACAAGCAGAGGGACAGCAATATTGCTTTCACTTCCACTTCTCCTTCACAGAAAGTATGTAAAAGCTAATTGCTGTGATTATCAACAGCCCATCACTTTGTCTGAAATAAGTTTTGTACATAGATTGCAGCAGGGTGCAACAGTAAGATACTTTATTTCACACTAGTATGATGGACTCATGCCCAAGTATATCAGGGTGTGTGGAGAGACAAGTAAGAACATAATGACATGGTGAATTAACTCAGGGCGAGTGTGTTGAGGAGGGAGGGTATCTGTTGATCAGTGAATAAATGAAATGAAGGAGTTGCTTTTATTTGTAAAAAAAAAAGGCTCCATCAATTAAAAGACATAACATAGAAGGAGAAGCAGGGGCGGGAAAAGCACTTTTGTACATATAATGCAGGAATCAGGATCAGAGAGTTGTATGAAAACATTGTGCAGAGAAGTTGCTGAGTGGAATCAAAACAAAAGAAATGTTGAAGGGCAGGGATAAGTACAGCACGGAACATTTCATCACAAAACAGACATAGCTTGGCAGATTCACCATATGCACGTATGATTGTTGTGCTAATTGGAGACTCAAAAAACCCACTTTAGACGACATCAAAATCTAAATGCTCTCAGGTGCACCTAATAGAAATAATATATTCTGATAAATAATGTCAATGTTAGAAATGGGATGAAGTTGAATTTGGTGGTTTCATTGTTGCAAGATGATGATGTTGAACCTATTGTTACTGCTTTTTATTCACATATCACATCACAATTCTGACTGTTCACATTTTTTATCTAGAAAACCTCTATGAAAGATCATACAATTGTAGAATTATAGGATTTGGAATGACCTTGGAAGCCATCTAACCCAACCTCCTGCCCAGTCCAGGAAATCTCATACCATCCACAAAAATAGCTATTCATTTTGTTTTTCTTGAAACTTCCAGTAATAGAGAACCAATGACTATTCCACTGCTTAATTATCTCACAGTCAGGAAAATTTCCCCTGATTTCAAGTTTAGCTTTCACCCATTTTGAGTTGTTTTTTTTAAATTGCCTGATGCTATAGAGCAGTGATGGCGAACCTTTTCGGCACCAAGTGCAGAAACCGGAACACATGTGAATGCATGTTGGAGAATCGGAAACCCGAAAACCAGCTGGATAATGTGCCTGCCAGCCAGCTGGTCTTCTGGTTTCTGGCACATGCATGTCTGGTTTTTTGGCTGTTTTATGGGCCATTTTTGAGGCCAAAACTGGGCCCAAAATAGCCTGAAAAAGGCCCAGAAAATGGCCTAAACGAAGCCCAATAAATGGCCTGTTTTTAGGCTGGGTTTTTTTGAGCCAATTTCAGGCTGTTTTCTGGTGCTCCCGTGACCACAAAGACCAGCTGGCAATGGTGCCCACAGAGAGGGCTCTGCATGCCACCTCTGGCACTTGTGCCATAGGTTTGCCATCATGGCTATAGAGTATAAATCAAATATCTATATCTTATGATTTCCCTTCATATATTGGAAGACTGATACCATGTCTTCACTTCTTTACTTTCCGCTAAACATACAAAGTTCCTTTAAACCACTCTTTTTAGGATTTAACTTCCAAGTCCCTTACCATCCTAATCATTCTATAGTCTTTCCAATTCCACATAATTTTGTTTTGCCATGTGAAAACCAGAACTGGACACTCTGTGGAATGACCAGTCCAGCACAGAGTAGTACTAGCATGTCCTGTGATCTTGTCACTATACCTCTGGTGATGCAGCCTAAAATTACATTGGCTCTTTTGGCAGCTGTAATACATTGTTGACCCATCCATAACCTGTCATTTACCAAAACTCTCAGATTCTTCTTGCAAATACTAAGCCAGATACCACCTACCTTGTACCTGTGCATCTGCCTATTTTTTATTTATTTTATTTATTCATTTTAATTTGTCAACAAGTAAAAGGAAACAAGTAGGAAAAACCCATGAAAAAAAATGGTACAAATACATGGATAAAAATAAGCAAAGCTTAGCCATAAACACATAAAAAGAGTACATATAAAAGGGGCAGTAGGACAGGTTCTGTAGGCACACTAGTGCGTTTACACATGCCCCTTTAGGGACCTCTTAAGAAATGTGTAAGGTCCACGGTAGACAGCTTAAAGTAAAAGGTATGGGGGTTAGAGGAACTAACAACAAAATTGAGTAGGGTGTTCCACACATTTACTATTCTATTGCTGAAATCGTTTTTCCTACAATCAAGATTAGAATGGATTGCATTTAGTTTGTATCTATTGATAGCCCTTGTGTTATTGCAGTTGAACTAAAAGTAGTCATTAACAAGTAGGACGTTATGGCAGATTATCTTGTGTACTAAGGTCAGGTCAGAACATAGATGGCGTAGTTCAAGGTTATCCAGACCTAAAATTTCAAGCCTGGTGGTATACATAATTTTATTACGAGAAGAGAAGTTGAGTACTCTTCTTGTAAAATACCTCTGGACCCTCTCTAGAGTTTTAATTCTTCTCAAATGCAGAATTGCTTACCACTAATCAACGTTTGTATAGGTTCATTTTATGTACCAATCATGCCCATTCCTTGCACAATTCATGCCTTATCACTCCCTATTTGGATTACTGTAATGTGTTTTGCATGGGGCCACTCTTGAAGAGCATTTGGAAGTTGTAGCTGTTCAGAATGTAATGGCGTGGGAGTACTGTATTATGCTCTTACAATACTACTGCTTTGCAAATTGCACAAGCTTCTAATCGGCTTATAAGGACAGTTCCTTCCATCAGTGTTAATTTGTTGGATCCAACACTGTACCTTCTTGGTGGCAGTGCTATTTTATAAAAAAAAGATTCCTGGAAATCTGGATAGTCCTAACCCTGTTAGTTTTTCACAAAGTTCTGAAGACCTGGCTGTTTTCCCAGACATCTGGGTCAGGAGGCAAGATGAGCTTGGCTGCTCTTGAAGCATTTTCTTTTTATAATTGGAGTTTATTGCTTTAACCTTGGACAACATGGGTCCTACCTTGTGGGTTTTGTTTTAACCTCTGAATACTGCCCAGAATTACACTTGTGAGAAGAGTGATCATATAAATTATTTAAATAAATATGTTTGGTTCAATAAGGCCCAATGTTCAAATCTGCTAAGATTCTTTTGAATCTGTCTTCTGGCATATTAGTCATTCTCTGCGAATTTTACAATATCTTTTTTATTCCCTCAACTACAGTAAGTTATTTATGAAGATTTTAAAGAATACCAGGCTGACGACAGAATCCAGAGATATCCCTCTGCATAGCTTATTCCATATGGACATAGACCTACTAAATGCATGCATTGGCCAGGGTTGTTCAGCCAACTGCAAATCTGTCCAGTAGTGAGATCATCCACCTTCCAGTAAGGAAGATGACTTTGACAAATATAAGTTGAATGAGAAGGGATGAAACATATCTTAAGTCTACAACAGAAAGAAAGTGGAAGATGCTTGGGTAGATACCTTCCCAAGTCAGAGGACTACAAGGAGGGGAAAGAGGAATATTGCAACCAGTTGCAAGATTGATATCAACTTACCAGGTAGTCCAAAATGAGAATTTAACTCCATAAGAGGGCTACTTTGACTGAGAATGGATATAGTAAACATTTACATATGAACCACATTATTTATATTCTTCAACCTCAGAAAATGTATGCAAGATGAGTTCCTCATATGCTGATGGCAGAGATGAAAACTTAAGCATTGAAATTTTCCAGCAATTGTTTTCACTGTATGGAAATGAATGTGAAATGAATGTTTCTTCATAGCATCATTATTGTTGATGAAACATGGATGAATCATAATTATTGTATGGAACACCCTCCCACACACACACACAAACAAACACAAATGAAGTGTCAGTCCATGTAACATCATCACAAAGTTTCACCTTTAAGGCATGTAGAGTGGAGGGAATAGAGGTTTTAGCAGGAAAACTCATGGTTACAATTTGTTGAGATGCAAATGGAATTGTTTATGTGGGTGTTTATGTGGATTTCTTTGAACCTGCATCCACTCTCAAGTCAGAGTACTATAACACTCAAAAATAGTGATTAAGTAGAGTTCAGAAACACAAAGAAAATTTTGCAGCAAGATAATAGCGTTACCTCATAAGCTGATACCCGAATAATAGTTGCAATGGATGCATCTGTATTTGTGCTGAGTACCAGCCTTTGATTCCAGAACCTATAAAGAGTGAAGTTATATAAACTATTATATGTGGTTGGAAACATCATTTGTTCTACCTGAAGGATGGATTATTATCCCTTCTTATATTACTATAATTTATGTTTTCCTATGGCTACGTATATCTATTCAAAATACACAGCTCTTGTACTAGAGAGCTATTAGCAAATCAGAGTTAATCCAAGGTTTTTAGAAGGGGAAAAATGCCATTTACATTGCAAGAAAAGAATAGTTCTTGAAATGTTTGCCCTACCCATCTCACTGTTCCCTATTCAGAACTGGGGATAACATAAACAGAAGGCTTATAAAATACTTTGGGGATGTGCTGTTTTGAGAATTATAAAACCCCTAGCATCTGCTTACATAAAATGTTAGTAACTTGTACTCTGCACCTGTTTCGAGCATATCCAGACCATTTCAGCAGCCAGAGGAAGGCAGACTCGCAGCAGGTTAATAATATGGCATTGCTCTGCATTACAGCTAATAAGATTTAAATATAGGCTAATGACTGCATGTTTTCTCTTTAATCAATACGCAAATCACCCTTTTATTATTATGGCTTATTTTTTTTCCCAATTGAAATTCTAATTGAATTATGCTTCAGCTCGTTAATTGTTGATATAAGCCATACCTCAAATTTCTAGCTTGGCTTATTCTTCGTTTCCCCACCCCAAATCCCAACCTTGCCCTATTCATCTTACAAGTTATAGGGAGATCGTGGTGCTGTATGCTCTCATGTCATTTTAGATGTAATCACACATAGAGTTACATTTCCTCAATTGACTTAAATCAGTATGGCTAATCTTTTTTGTCACTATGTGCTGGAAATGGCATGCAAAACCATCCTGTGAGGAACACACAGCCTCGCTGGTCTTTGCGTGTGGGGGAGTGCCAAAACCCCAGAAAAGCAGCATTCTGTCGCGCATACATGTGCTGGGCATCTGAATTTCCAGCTTCCAGCACAGGGGCATGCCTGACAAACAGCTGGCCGTCACGCATGCACGCGACAGAAACCCAGAATGCTTCTCTTCCAGGTTTCGGTGCTCCTGAGCTCATAAAGGCCAACTGGCCGGTGCGCGTGTGTGCATAGGAATACGGAAATGGAGCCAGTGAGGCCACACGTCCCATGCAGGATGGCTCTGTGTGCCGTTTCCGGTACACGTGCCATAGGTTCATCACCACGGGACTAAATGAAAGGATGTTCAATTTAGTACAAAAAGGAAGGAATCAGCCTTTTATGGGATCTTCTCCCGGTTGATGCTTTCCTTCAGATGTATCAGTACAACTCCAAGAATTCCCAAGCTTCAGATGTAGATAGTAATCTTCTATGATAATATGGTATCAGAAACAAACTTGTGCATCTCAGAAAGATCCCTATAAATAAAATATTCAAGAGACATGATCTACTGAATTACAAAAATATATTTCTGTTTCTAAAGTAAATAAATAAGAATTCTTAGTATATGCTGTTACATTTCCCCTGGCTTATACTGGTGACATGAATGGGAACACTTGTTTAAAATGCTGAGCGTCTGCACTTCAAGGGTGTTTGCTGTAGGCAGTACAATATTTCAAAGATAAAAATAGAGACATGCTCATCAACACTCCAGGATTTTTGTCTTGGTCCTACTGAACATTATTGAAAGCTCTCCTCTGTCTTTAAGAGCTTTTCCAGCAGTGATTAAGAAACCAATAGAATGCTAATGCTTTGAATCATTTAATTAACTATATACAGTACTTAAAAATGCATGTCCTATGCTATGTTATCAACAATTCAAGATATATTTTGGTGAATGCGGTATAAAAGTGGCTGCTATTGACTGAATGACACATTAAAATGTATACACTTGTACTTCACTTTGTGCAGTAGGGCCAAAATATACCCATTTTCCCCATCCTGAGATTTAAAATTCAGATACAGTGGTACCTCGGTTCACGAACTTAATTCGTGAAATGACTCTGGTCGCGAACCGAATTGGTCGTGAACCGAGGCACAATTTCCCATAGGGTTTAATGTAAATCCGGTTAATCCGTTCTGACCTTGTTTTTTGGTCGTAATTCTTGAACTGACTCTGTTCGCGAACCGAATTGGTCGTGAACAGAGGCACAGTTTCCCATAGAGTTTAATGTAAATCCGGTTAATCCGTTCTGACCTTGTTTTTTGGTTTTTGAAGCACCCAAAATATGAAACAAATTACAAGACACATTTGTACAGTTCTGACCTTGTACTGTATTTTGGTTTTAGAAGCACCAAAAATATGAAATAAATTACACATTTGTACAGTTCTGACCTTGTTTTTAGGTTTTTGAAGCACCCAAAATATGAAAAAATTACACATTTGTACAGTTCTGGCCTG
Organism: Rhabdophis nuchalis; assembly: GCA_039707465.1. Classification (NCBI taxonomy): domain Eukaryota; kingdom Metazoa; phylum Chordata; class Lepidosauria; order Squamata; family Natricidae; genus Rhabdophis; species Rhabdophis nuchalis. Next base: position 38,926,047 of record CM077649.1, on the reverse strand, counting down.
GTTTTTAGGTTATAGAAGCACCCAAAATATGAAAAAATTACACATTTGTACAGTTCTGCCCTGGTTTTCAGGTTATAGAAGCACCCAAAATATGAAACAAATTACAAGACACATTTGTACAGTATGGTAATGTACAGTATACAGTAAAGAGAGAACACTAAGCTTGCTTGAGATGACTTCTGGCATGGATGGTGGGAGGCGGTTATTGTTTGGAGGGAGAGTCCTCCTCCATAAGGACATCAGGGGGATCTTCTTCAGGGCTTTCCTCTCTCCTTTGTCTCCTAGCTGCAGGCTCAGTTTTGCTGAAAAATCTGTCCAATGTCACTTGTCTTTTCCTGCGCTGCAAAACCTTCCGGAAATGAGAGACCACATTATCATCCATGAGATTTAACTCTCTGTTCGTGACAGTTATGTTGGGGTGGTGATTTTCAAAAAAATCATGGCACTCATGCCATTTTAGCATAATGGATTTAATGGCATCACTGGTAACCTCCTCCGTCTCTTCCTCTTCCTCTGTGGAATGCTCCTCAAGAAGTGCCTTTCGCTGCTCACTGTGGAGTTCAGAAAGTTCCTCAGTGGTCAGCTCCTCCCTATGTTCCTCAACAAGGTCTTCCACATCAGCACCGTCAACGTCCAGACCCATACTCTTGCCCATGGACACAATTTCATCCACTACCTCTGTATCAGACCCTTCTAGGTCTATGTCATGTTCATGTTCAGTGACACATTCTGGCCACAGTTTCCTCCAGGCTGAAGTTAGGGTTCGGGGAGTGACCTCTTGCCAGACTTTTTCAATGAGGTTAATGCAGTGGACAACATTGAAATGTTTCTTCCAGAACTCTTTCAAAGTCAAGGACGTCTCTTCAGTGACATTATAACACCTAGTGAAGAGCGCCTTTGTATACAGCTTCTTGAAGTTGCAGATGACTTGCTGGTCCATTGGTTGCAGAAGTGGTGTTGTGTTGGGGGGGAGGAACTTTACCCTGATGAAGTCATACTCAGCATCCACTGTGCAATCTCCTGGCTTTCTCACAGATCATAGTTTCACTAACGCTATCACCTGCCAGCTGTTTCTCATTCACCCACACCAACAAAAGTTTTTCCACCTCTTCCAGCACTTGCGTCCTCTGCTTGGTTAACCTTGTTACTCCTTTTGCAACATCAGCTACTTTGATGGCGGCTTTGTTTTTCAAAATAGTCGAGATTGTTGACTTTGGCATCTTGTACTCCAAGGCCAGATCAGTCACACGAATACCACGGTCATGCTTTTCTACAATTTCCTTCTTCAGCTCAATGGTTATTTTCTTCACAACCTTGCTGTCACTTTCATTGCTCCTCCGCACTCTCTTCTTTCCACCATGCTTGCACTGCATATCCTTGTCACCTGCATTCCCAGGTTGCACATCATCTCCTGCATCCCCAGGTTGCACATCATCTCCTGCATTTCCAGGTTGCACATCATCTCCTGCATTTCCAGGTTGCACAACATCTCCTGCATTCCCAGGTTGCACATCATCTCCTGCATTCCCAGGTTGCACATCATCTCCTGCATCCCCAGGTTGCACATCATCTCCTGCATTCCCAGGTTGCACATCATCTCCTGCATCCCCAGGTTGCACATCATCTCCTGCATTTCCAGGTTGCACAACATCTCCTGCATCCCCAGGTTGCACATCATCTCCTGCATTTCCAGGTTGCACAACATCTCCTGCATTCCCAGGTTGCACATCACCACTTGCATTTCCAGTTTGCACATTGTCACCTGCATTGCTGGTCTGCACTTTCTTCTTTCCACCACGCTTGCGCTGCATATTCTTGTCACCTGCATTGCTGCTCCGCACTTTCTTCTTTCCACCATGCTTCCTGGGAGCCATTTTCGGAGTCAGCTTTTCTGTGTCGTTTTCTGTGTCTGTTTCTCTCCACGACCGTTCCTACAGGAAGTCGCAACCATGTGACAAAAAGGAAATACGTTCGTAGATAAAATGTCCGCGGCTCCTGTTCGTGAAGCGAAACGGAGTTCGTGAACCCGAGCATTTTTACGAACTTTTCTGTTCGTGAAGCGAAACGGAGTTCGTGAACCGAAACGGAGTTCATGAACCGGAGCGGAGTTCGTGAACCGGAGCATATTTTTACGAACTTTTCTGTTCGTGAACCGAAACGGAGTTCGTGAACCGGAGCACATTTTGAGGAAAATTTCTGTTCGTAAACCGAATTGGTCGTGAACAGAGGCGTTCGTGAACCGAGGTACCACTGTACTCTGAAGAGGTATACAGATATACTTCTTCACATATGATTCAATAATTTTGTCCCAAGTTGGCAGGTCTGGCCAATCTATATCCCCCATTCACCAGCCTTGGTCCAGCAAGAGTTATGACTATTATCTTTAAAAACTGAAAGGTGAAAGGGTCATGTATAGGCCACAATGTGAAATTTACTCCAGGGGTGGGATTGAAAAATGTTACCAGCCAGTTCACTGCCTGGTTGCTGGGTGGGCGTGGCCACAGTGGGCGTGGCCTACTTGGCCTCCTGCACCACAGCAGGGGGGATTTTTGCCTTCCGCAGGCTCTGGAGGCTTTCCTCAAGCCTCCAGGAGGGCGAAAACAGCCTTCCCTGGGCTCCAGAGGTCCTCCAAAGACCGGAAACGGGCTCTTTTCTGGACTTCTGGGAGGCTTACTTTTTGCCTTACCCAGGTTCTGGAGGCTTCCAGGAGGGTGAAAATGGCCTTTCCTGTGCTCCAGAGGCCCTCCAGAGCCCTCTGGAGGCCAGAAAGAAGCCTGTTTCTGGACTTCTGGGAGGCCCATTTTTCACTCTCCCAGAGCCTCTGCGCGGGCCCTGCACTTACCTGGCATCCAAAATGGACCTGTCAGGGGCAGAACAAGGTGGTCAGGGCCAACCAATCCTTGGAACTACCAGTTTGGTAAAATTAACATCCGGTTCACCAGAACCAGTCCAAAGTGGCTGAATCTCACCCCTGGTTTACTCCACGCCTACAAGGCAGGGTGGACAATAAAATGAAGCATGAACCAAAGAAGCATGTATATATCTAGAGGAAAATTATAACCTCTCATGTTTTTCATATTCTTCCAAGTGACATGAAAGCAGTCTGGTAAAAGGGACCTGTGCACAGAGCTAGAAAACAAAAGTCCCCCTAGTTCATAAAATTGCTGAGAAATATATTCAGACTTGCAAAATTCTGCTGCTAAAGTTTTGCAGTAAAAATTAATATGTAAAGGTTAACGTTCCCTGCACATTTGTGCTAGTCATTTCTGTCTCTAGGGGGCACTGCTCATCTCTATTTCAAAGCCGAAGAACCAGCACGGTCCAAAGACGTCTCCATGGTCATGTGACCAGCATGACTAAATGCCGAAGGTGCACGGAACACTGTTACCTTCTCAACAAAGGTGGTTTCTATTTTTTCTACTTGCATTTTTTTACATGCTTCTGAACTGCTAGGTTGGCAGAAGCTGGGACAAGTAACAGAAGCTCACTCCATTATGTGACACTAGGGATTAGAACCGCCGAACTGCCAACCTTTCTGATCAACAAGCTCAGTGTCTTAGCCACTGGCCCACTGCATTCCCTTTAGCAGATTTTACTCTCCTTTAAATGAAAAATGGCAGAGAGTGAGGGAGGGAGGGAAGATAGACATACTATTCAAAAATAAGAAAACTCAACATGCACAAACACCTGGTAAAACTTACTACTGCTATCAGTTTATGGTACATCAGGCTTTTCAGGATAACCTTGTCATGTAAAGGATTGGAAAGAATATCCTTGATGGCCCAGGTACAATATTTTCAACAGCCTTGCCATACTGTGCTGCAGTGGTGGGATCCTACCAGTTTAACAACTGGTTCAGTGATTGTGTGTGTGCACAGTTTTGAGAAAACTTTCCTTCTGCATTACTGCTGGGGAGGAAAACAGTCGAGGCATGGTAATCTGCTCTGTCATGTGACTCAGCTGAAAAGATATAGTTCAGTAAAGCATGAGGGCGCAGAGATCCACTTGATCATCGGAGTGAACCGGTTCTCTCCCAGCTGTTTGTTGGAGCTACTGGTTCACCTGAACTGGTCCAAATCGGTATAATCCCATTCCTGCTGTGTTGAAGGATAACCAACCTCCTCCCACCAATGACCAGTGACTAATTTGTTCATGAAAGGCAGAAAACTTGTAAGTGACCTTTTTGTCCTGGATTTAGTCATACAGTATTCTGTCTTTGCAAGTGTATTGAGAGGAAGTCAAGTACAGCCACCTGTTGTATACTTAAAAAGAAGAATTGACCCAAAGGCTGAATGTTCAAAAGGCCAAGAGAAATAGACAATATTAATCTTGTATGTGAGTTCAGAGGTACATCATAGCTAACTGCTAAGAGGTGTAACCTGGACAAATTGTTATCCACTAATACAACATCAACCATGAAATATTTTTTTTATTCCCAAAGTGTTTGAAGTGTGAGTTATCCTCTTTGTAAACACTACATCATCAATACTCATTGACCACAGTAAACTATTATAGTAGTTCCGAGGTAAGTGTTGAAAACTGATTCCTCTATTATACTGTAGCTCTTTATCTTTTTTGTGGGTATGTGTATTTGTGTGCATGTATGTGTTAATTCAGCCTATGGAAAATGGCCAAAGAAGCTCAGATTATTTGTTTTTAAAATGTATAAGTAAATTCCATCTATCTTATAAAGATATAGGTAAAGGGTTCCCCGCCTATGCGTGCTAATTGTTTCTGACTGTAAGGGCAGTGCTCATCTCCGTTTCTAAGCCAAAGAGCCAGAATTGTGGCTGGCATGACTAAATGCCAAAGGTACATGGAGCACTGTTACCTTTCCACCAAAGTGGTCCCTATTATTCTACTTGCATTTTTTATGTGCTTTCAAACTGCTAGGTTGACAGGAGCTGGGACAAGTAACAGGAGCTCATTCTGTTATGCAGTGCTAGGGATTCGAACCACTGAACTATCAACCTTCTGATAGACAAGCTCGGCATCTTAGCCACTGAGCCACCACGTCCCTATCTATCCTATAGCACCCTTTAAATACATTTACAGTTTATAGTACTTAAGGGCAACATTTATTTTTTTTAAAAGGAAAAAGGACACACACACACACACACCTTTACATCCCTATCTTTATCCCTATGTCCTGGGTGAAACCCAGAGCATCCAGGATTACATCAATAAGATGGCACACAAAGACAAGCTATTGAGAGAATATCATAGGCAGCAGAAGACATGGTAGGAAGATCAGATAGAGGATGTGCCATGGCAAAACATAACTTTGCATGGTATGCACCATTGACAGATAGTTGAGATGGTAGATATTGGGAAATCCTACCAACGGCTGGAAAGAGCTGTATGAAGGGATAATACTGATGCACTGATAATAGCAGCACAAGAAGTATAAAGGCTAGACCAGGGGTGGGCAAACTTTGCAACTTTAAGTCTGAAGGACTTCAGCTCCCAGACTTCTCCAACAAGCTTTGCTGGCTTAAAGTTGAAGCAGTGAGGGTTAGACGATGTAAGGTTGGCTTAAGGTTGAAGCAGTGAGGGTTAGAGGATGTAACCATGGATTCAAGTAGAGCATTCCAGGAATTGACCACTCTGTTGCTGAAGTCATATACTGCATATACTATACTATAATGTTGCATAGAATCCTCAAGCTTCCAGGGAGAGTACTGAGAGACTGAGAAAGATACATGCCGCCCAGAGGGAGGAGAAGGGATTTTTTAAATATATTATATATATATATAGCATAATCAAGATATGACATTTAACATTCACATTGTCTATAGAGTAAATACCTTTTCTAAAAATAATTCTCCCCACTATTAATTTCTTTCTTTTAGGAAGCTGGAAATTTACCCAATTCTGATTAAATAACACTAATGTGTTGGAAGCTACTGCTTTTCCTTCTCTTCAATTTTAATTTTCACACATTATGACAATCTCATTTGAGGTTATAGCTTTTTCCCCTTAAAAAACAAATAAGTGAAGATAATGCATGGTGGAGAGAAAACGGAGAGTGCTACTTTTTATTTTTCTAATAAAACTTGAAACCCTATGTTGTGCACTGAAGATGAATTGTGGGAGACTCCAAAGAGAAAAAGGAAATATCTTTTTACATCCTTACTTCATACTAAAAGCATAATTTTCTTCCACAAGATATGAAAAAGGCTACCAAATTAAACAGCTATAAATGGGGCTTGATGATGAAGCTTTAGTGGCTAATAATTATGATGATTCTGTTCTGACTCCAGAAATATATATCTCTTTATATATCAGTCATATAGAAAGAATAGCAAGGTATGGTGATTGATCTCGTTTTCAGCTCATCTTACAGGTTGTATGGGACAGGTTGTAGGTCTGACAAGCCTTCAGTCTGATCCTGCAGAGCTTTTCCTATCTTACTACCACGTAGGAAGAACTTAGTACAATGTTCTTCCATTTTCTTGGCTTTAGTTGTATGAGTCAAGACAAGGGGAAATGGGCACGGAAGAAAATTGTACAACTAATATAATGTAGAAATTCAAGTTCCTGCGATTATTCATTTGTTTACCACATCTCTTATTTGTCTTTTAGTTATTGCTTCCAAAATATCATTCGAAAGAGCTCCCCCATTAATATCAGTTTATAAAACATAAATTAAAATATATCCCCTTCTTACTCCTTAATGACTACACCACAATAGATATACATTTTCTTGTAGCGTTTTAATATTGTATAGACATAATTCACATTAAAATAATAACAAACAAACACTCCACCCCAGCATTAGCTAGTATGCATATGCCAATTCTAAAACTAATTTTACATTTATTTTTTCTTTTCATTTTTCTTTTCCTCAACCTTTTTTATTTCTTCTTTTCTTATTCCTGTTAATTTCACAGAGTTTCCTGATGCTTTATTCTGTTGATTCTGAGCAGTTTACAAAACTCAATTTGATAATTAAGGCTAAACACATGTAATGAACTTCATCTAAACAGAAGCAACAATAATCTCATTCATTCACTCACTCACTCATTCACTCACTCACTCATTCACTCACTTACTCGGCACCATCTTTTTGGAAATGGCTTTCTCCTGGGATATTCTAAAGAGAAAAGGTTTTTACAAGTTCATAAAATCCACCCACCCACCCACCACCACTCTATATTCTAATAACAAGTATCAACAGTAACACAGATAAACAAAATAAATGAAATAATATCAGAGGAGGGGTGCTGCCAGTTCAGCCAAGTTTGGCCAAACCACTAGTGGAATTCAGGCCTGGGTCACAGAACTGGAAGTGACCCCGAACCGGTTCCCTCACCACCACTGATGTCACCACCATGTTGTATTTTAGTCACTGTGTGTGCGTGCAGAACAATTTCCATTGAACAGTGCATGTGTGTGGGTTGCGAACTGGTAGTAAAGCTGGCAGCAACCCACCCCTGATTAATATGGATCTCAGTGTTTCTTAAGCAATCACCATTATAGAAAACTAACACTTATTATTTATTTTATTTTATTTTATTAAATTTATACCCCGCCCTTCTCCTTGTTAGGACCCAGGGCGGCGCACAGGCATTATTAAAACCACAAAAATACAATAAATATCAATTTAAAATATATTAAATTAGATTAACCCGTGCTAAAACCCATGTTAAAAACCTTCCCAAATTATAATTTATTTTATTTTTTTTAAAAAGTCAGGAACAGGGGGCTATCCTAGGCCGGCTTGTTGAAATAAATACGTCTTAAGACGTTGGCGGAAGAGACGGAGGTCCGAGATAGTGCGAAGGTCGGGGGGTAGGTCGTTCCAGAGGGCCGGGCCCGCCACAGAGAAGGCCCTTCCCCTGGGTGTCGCCAACCGGCATTGCCCCGTCGACGGCACCCGGAGAAGGCCCTCTCTGTGGGAGCGGATCGGACGAAGGGATGTATGGGGCAGGAGGCGGTCTCGTATATAGCTAGGCCCCGAGCCATGGAGCGATTTAAAGATGGTTGTCAACACCTTGAAGCGCACTCGAAAGGCCACAGGCATATTGGATGAATTACCTCATAAAGGAGACCACAAACATACCCACTCTGACTCTGTCAGGTCAGATAGAATAAGCAGAAACAATTGGAGACAAGCATCCCACAAGTAATATAGGGCTTTCTAAATCAAAACCACAATCACTAGAGCCTAATAGGAATCAGTGCAGATACTCTTATGTTGCACTTGAAAGTGCCTATGCCACTACTTTCTGAACCATTTGAAGACTGTTTATTTCATCCAGACATGTGGAACCTCTTGTAAAGGGAAAGGTCCTTGATAGTATTACTTGGTTGGCCTGTAGCATAGATATAGTTTACTGGTGATCTCCTATCTCGTGCTGATACATTATTTCACCCAGTGACTTCATGTGGGCTTTGAATAGGAACAGGGAATGAGTACAGCCTTGAGATACTCCAAAAAACAGAAGCTGAGGGAAGACTCTAATATGGAGGGAGACTGTCACCCTCCATATTGACTACAAGAGGCTTAAAAGAAGTGTTTGGTAGTGCACTATTTGGCTTTTTTTCTTATTAATTGTGCACCCAAGGTATTCAGTTATAACTGCATCCATGCTGTACATTAGGTGGTTTGTTTCTTGCAATGAGCATATACTTATATTTGGTATTATAGTATTGGCATATTTTAATACGTGCTATTTCTTTGCATCAAGATTCAGTGCTGGCAACTTTATTCTATGCTGTTCTAGATGCTCAGTTATTTTTGCTGTTGTTTGTTTCAGTTAATCTTGTTTTTTATAGTTAGATGTCTTTGTTCTTTCTAAGGAGAAAGCAGATGTGAGGGTTTGGGAATGAAAATAATTCAGTTCTTATCCTGGTTCCCTCTATTGCTAACCTTCCCTTTACAGTCTGGGCTACTTCTAGTAAGGCTTTGATTTCTTTGCCCTGGGTAGACCTTCACAATTATTCCAATTCTACTTCCGAAAATAATTTGTTTCATATTATAAATTAATATTCATCCTATATTCTATTGTTTCAGGTCCTGGATGGTCTTCTTTCTTGAACTGGTACATTCTTTTCAGATAGCTTGTTCTTGCTAGACTTGATTTGAAATAACAGATCATTATTAGGGTTTTTTTGTTTTCAGCTATGCATATTTGCAGCAGATAAACAAGTTTTTTTCAGTAATCCTGTGCATATTGGCCCTGGTAGCTCACCCATCAGTCCAGAGTCTTGTAAGGGTCTTCTCCATTTGTTAACAAATATCCCAGAATTCTGGTGGCTAACTTGGTCCATGCTAATCTGGATGGTGATATCCAGTATAGTTTTCCAAAAATTATATCTCACCATACTGGTTATGGGAAAGATACTCTTTGTCTGTCTCCTTTGCTGAGACCTGTACAGTATGGTTGAACCTATTATTACCATTTTAATGTGTAAACCATCTGATTCCCAGTGATGTTCAGGATGGTTTAAAAATTTTAAAAAACATTTGAAAACAAGAACAAGAGAAAAACATAAAAGCAGCACACAACCCCTCCTCCCCAAAGGTAACAACAAATAAACAAATGCAGAGGGGAACAAGGAGAAGGAAGAAAAGGGGGCATCAATTATCTTCACCAGAAGCCTACATGAAGAGGCATACTTTGGGGCCATTTGAGATTCTAGTAGGATGGGGGTTGTTTGACTCCCAATGGGCATTTATTTATTTATTTTTATTGTATTTATTCATTTATTTTGTCAAACGTGTATAAGATAATATGTATAAGTATAAACATAAGTATGAACACAGTAAATGGGTACAAATAAATGGAGATAGTAGGATAGGGACGGTAGGCACGTTGGTGCACTTATGCATGCCCCCTTACAGACATTTTAGGAATGGGGTGAGGTCATTCCAGGCCTTGACCACTCTGTTGCTGAAGTTGTATTTTCTGCAATCGAGTTTGGAGCAGTTTACCTTCAGTTTGTATCTATTGTTTGCTCGTGTATTATTGTGGTTGAAGCTGAAGTAGCCATTGACAGGTAGGATGTTGTAGCAGATAATTTTGTGTACTACATTTAGGTCAGACTGCAGATGGCATAGTTCTAGGTTTTCCAAGCCCAAAATTTCAAGCCCAGTTTCATTTTGGAGAGCAAATATCGCTGCAGAGAAATCATTCTTTCAGGGTCCTAATAGATGATATGTACTAATTGATGGAACCTGGAGTTCATCAACCCTGCCAAACTGAACTAGCCAGACTATTGAGGGAGCAGGTGATTCCTCAAGAAACCAAGAGTGACCTTCAACTAAGTATTCTGTAATGCAGCAATGTTAATATTGGCTAAGATTAGCAAGCAGTATAGACTGCTGTGATAATGTAAACAAAGTTGATATGGTGTCTGACCTCTGCTTTTCAATTTTCAGAGTTAGCTTCTTATGTAAATTAGACTTCTCTTTTATCTTCGTATTCTCAAGGTATTTAAAAATATACACTTGGAATTTCTTTAGATGGCATTTTCAATGTTAAAGGGGATGAGAATATGTTCCCAAATAAAATCTCACTGAGCAGCCAACCGCCACAGCTTGTTAAATGTGTTTCTCTGGTTAATAATATATAAGAAGGCAAAGGTGGAACTGGATATCAGTCTTAGCACATAGGTTTAAGCCACAGATTTCATGCAAAGTAAGTTGAATTGTAATTATTTAATTTGTTTAATATATTCTGTTCAGAGAATTCATTTTATCTTCTAGAATTTAGATTTTTAAAGTGAAAGGCAAATATATAAAAAAGGTTAAAAAATAATGCCGTATTTGTCCTCAGCAGCACATATCCGAATTTGATGCAATGGCATTTGGTCTAGTAGCGGATTAAGGCTCACTGGTGCCCTAAGCACTGACAAATCTTGGTGCCGCCTCCCCTTGTACATACTGTATAAATCTTCATTGTTTTTTTTTCTTTCTCAACTTTGTGGTGCCCCCTTGGGCCTGGTGCCTTAAGCACGTGCTTAGTCTGCTCAATGGTTAATACACCACTGATTTGGTCCAAGTAGAGAAAAGAAGCATCACAGTGATAAATGAAAGAAAAAGAAACAGAAAAAACTACAGTAAAATGCCTAGCAATATCTTACTTCTATCTCTGTGGATGTCAGTTCCTATTGTTCTCCCACAGTTTTTTTTTTTAAAGAAGGTTCAAATCAGTTTATATTCTTCATTTATTCATGTGACTCAAAGAAGTTGAACTCAGCAAAGAGAAGCCTAAGTCTGGTCTAGGAAGAATTTTCTCCATATGGTTGAATGGTTCAGCCACATTTATTTACTCGAAGCCACATTGATATGATTGTTCCCCGCACCACCTCTAGCCTCCAGGATCTTTCCCTTCTTTCCACTGTTATTATTTTTTTTCCTGGACAGATGGAGCCTCTAGACGCAGTCATGTAACTAAAGATGATGCTAGAGGCTGATACTTTACGTCTGTAAAATGCTGCTTCATTTATCAATCTCTTTTTCTTTCAAAAAGAATCCTTAAAATATAAAATTGGGGGAAGGGAGTCTGGCAGACAATTTTTGAGAACAAATTATGTATGTTTTTTAATGGTTGTTAACTGCCAGGAATTCTTGCAGATTATGGCAGTGTGCAAATCAAACAAACAAACAATTTTCATTGCATATCCTGTTTAGACTATGGGCTTAATGGTCTTGTTTTAGCAAAGAGGGTAGAGACAGCTGCATGTATTAATTTGCTTATGAAATGCACAATTAGCATTTTTCTTCTAGCTATACTGTCATCTCATTCTCGGCTGCAGCAAATGGAATGTTAATTTGGTCCTCTCCAAATGTGTTCAGAGTCTCATCCCGCAAATTCACTGTTAGCATTCTGAGATTTTCAAGGGGGGGCAATTGTAGTCCCAACCCTTCCAGTTTGACCTATTAGTTAAGGCATCTGGTTAGAAACCAGGTGGTTATGAGTTGTATGTAGTTCACCTTAGGCACAAAGCCAGTTGGGTGATCTTGTGCCAGACACTGTCTCTTAGCCCGAAGAAGGAGGCAATACCAAGCTACTTCTAAAAGATCTTGCCAAAAAACCTGCAGAGACTTGCCCAAGTAATCTATCAGGAATCAACACTGACTGAAAGACACAAAATTGATCCATTCAGGGGATAGCAGGTTGGGTAAGGCTGGAGTAATGTATTGGAATGGAGAGACCAAAACATGAACTATGGACCATTTGGTCACTTTGGGCAGGTCAGTCAGTACCTTATGAGAGTAAAAGGAGGGCACATCCTAATATATTCCACATTAAACTCTTTAAGGTTGAATGTAGCTATATTAAATATTAAAGCTATTATTTTTGGACTGCAAAACTCAGGAACACATTAAATGGCAGAAAGAGCTACGGAATATTCTAATTGTAATAATAGTTATTTGGATTTTTGCCGCTTGTATTTGGTTGGCTTATTAAATACATGGATATGCTGTCCTTTAAAAAAATACTGTTTGCATATAAATGAATGGAACTTTCAAAAGCACATTTCAATCAGAATAGAGCTGGAAGAAGCCTTGGAGGTCTTCTAGTCCAGGGGTCCCCAACCCCTGGGCCACGGACCGGTGCTGGTCTGTGGCTTGATAGTAACTGGGCTGGAGTGAGCCTCGGGTTCCACGTGACCGCCAAACGCGCGCACAGCCCACGTGACTTGACTCACCCGCTGGAGGCTCCCACCGTTCTGCGGAATTTTTTTTTACATGAAACTGGTCCCTGGTGCCAAAAAGGTTGGAGACTCCTGTTCTAGTCCAACCCCCTGCTCAATCAGGAGACCCTATATAATTTCATATAGGTTGCTCTCCAGTCTGTTCTTAAAAACCACCAGTGATGAAGCACCTACAACTTCTGAAGGCAAGCTGTTCCACTAGTTAATTGTGCTCACTTTTAGGAAGTTTCTCCTTAATTCCAGGTTGCTTTTAACCTTGATTAGTTTCCATCCACTGTTTCTTGACTTGCCTTCTGGTGTTTTGGAAAATAAATTGAACCCCTCCTCCTCGTGGCAGCCTCTCAAATACTGGAATACTGCCATCATGTCACCTCTAATCCTTCTTTTCTCTAGACTGGCTGTAGATTACAGTTTCCAAGTAATGGCTAAATTAAACTGGTTTGGTTGTTCTGGCCACATTTCTCTGACTGTGTTTATTGAAATCAGCATATCCTTATGATATTTGAGTGAGTTACATGAGGGGAGCAGGATTTTCAAGCCAGATCATGTAGCACAACAGCAACAGAGGGAAATGTTGCTATCCTACAAACTGCTTGTCTCCTGGGAAGGTGGAAAAACTCTGTCCTATACTGTCAATCTGGTACTTCTTGCTGGCATTATAATCATTAGAAGAGTTAAAATGAAGAAAGATAACTATAGTATCATGGAGATTCTTTGAATAATAGATAACATCAAAAGCAATGTGATGCTTATACTCAGAACTGTAGACATTAACACAGGATGCCAGGTTCTGCTTGAACAGCTGCCACAATGGACAGATCCCTATGGAGTTCTGAGGACATTCCAAGTTCCTGTGGTTTTCGTCCTTGTCACTTCATCATGACATTGGTCTTCATCATAGACATAGATCAGGCAGTTACTCCATTCTCAGTGTGTTTTCTGAAATTGCCTCTTTGTGTTTCAGATAACCTGAACAAAACCAAACTCCTGCAATTCTACAAGACAGCTCTCTGTCTGAGAAGCAAGCACCTACCTTTCAATGAAAAGGTAACTCCAATTGAATCAGAAGGCTAATAAGTTCCAATCTTCATACCAGTAAGACTGAGGGCAAATGAAATAAGATATTTAACAACCGTTTCCCCTGGTAATGATTTTACTTGAGAAATTTCTGTCTACTTTGAGGCTCAAGGTTTTTTAATTCTGCAAACTATCTTGATCCTTATGTCCTGAACTATTTGGAACATTGTTCTTTTCAGATTCAGTTCTTCTCTGAATGCATTTAGGTATGAATACTAATTTGGGAACTGTGAATAACTTTGGTTCACTTAGATAAATGCAATTAAACCAAAATCTCCTTCCAAATATTAAATCTTCATATTGAATTGTTCCTTTTAACGGCCTCTGGGTTCTGACTAATTTTTGAGTTGGCCTTCAAGGTAGAATAAGGAAGCCAGAGGGCTGGATTTTAGCTTTGGGAACAAGTATGTGCTTAAAGTTTTTATGTTATTCAAAATCCCTCTTCCTATTTTATTTGAAATCTGGATGGGTTAAGTTTTACCATGTGTCTTCTGCTGAGATTTATACCCTAGCGGTTGCCTTCCTTTGTCTACAGCACAAGTAGTCAATCACACAGAGAACCTAATTAGAGAGTAAGGAAACCCAGGTGTCCTACTTCTTTCTACATAGTATAACATCTGCGGCTCCTTCATGAGTACTTTACATTGACTGATTAACAATGGCAGTAATGTACAGGCATCAAGAGAGATCAGTTTCTCCTTGCCAGACACTCAGAATGCAACTATCAAGTTAGCCCACTCTGTTGCACAGCATGACACCACTAGCCTGAATACCTCATCAGAGTTCACTATCTTGAGTCTTGGCCTGTTGCTGCACCGACTTGTATCTGAAACAGAAGAGTTTTTCAAAGGCTTCTTTCCTAAGATTCTAGAAGAGGCCTAAAAAGTTTTGTTTTCTTTGCTGTGCTATGCTACGCAAACCAAATGGTGTCTGCCAAATCTTGGCCTAACATTTTCATGAATTTAAAAGAAAGCTATGAAGCTCTAGTGTCGTTTTTTAGTGGAGCTTTATAGACAGAAACAATATTTTAAAACTCGGGTACTAAAAGAATACTTTAAAATTCATATCTCTGCTACACGTAGAGCATTTTCATATCTTCTAACCTACCTACACAAAGATAAACAAAGAAAAATGCTCAGTTATGTAAACAGGAAATCTGGTAACCTTTCCTAAAACCTTTTAAAACAGGGGAAATGTAATTCTTAGTCTTCTGACAATGTTAAAAAAAAGAAAATGTCAACTTGTGCAGTAGTATTCAAATTGCTAGGGGATAGGAGTTGAGAGAGGAGTGTTTCTCCTTATCTGTAAACAACCTACCACCCTCCTTGGTCTCCTTACTAGAAGAAAGTAGAAAGCATAAGTTGGCAGAGTGGCTTTGTTCTGAGTTTGCAGGTTTCATGAGTGATGCCTGTTTTTCAAGCATTCCTTTGCATTATTCTTCAGGCAGTAAAACGGGCATATTTTGTGACAGTGGAAAGTTATTAAGTTCCAGTAAGATACCCAGTTGGTCTGACAGCATACATAGAGCCACATACTCGGCATGCTGATCCAGCCCTATGCTCCTGTGCCTGTTTCAGTTTTGCATTTCAGAGTCCCTGTCTGAGATCTGAAGATAAGGTTGATTTGTTTGCTCACTACAGAAGACTTCAACGAGATCAAACTTTTCATCTGCAGCTTGCTGGGTGAGGCTTATAGTATCTGACACCCTTTCAAAGCGATTTTGACATATCAAACTGAATGCTTACAATTAGCTGTTGTTTTCTGAAGCAACACTTTTAATTCATTCATGCTTGTGAAGCCCTGTGATAGAATGAAAAACTGTGGGGTGTGAGTGCAAGCACCAAATGTTGGTACCACAGTGCTTCTTTGTCAAACACGCATCACCATTCCTGAGAAATTGCAATGCTTCTGAATGGGAAAGGCTTCTCTGGTATTTATACAGTCCCAATGATGCAATAAATACTAATCCTGGCATTAAAAACAAAGCAAGTCATAATTCCAGAAACTGCTTTGCATTTAGAGCACCAAGTGATTTTGAAACAGTTTACTGCTGGGGACAGCAGCAGAACTTATCCATGACATTTAGGTTTATGAAAAAAGGAAAGAGATTCACCATGCTTGATTAGACTTTCATCTAAAATAAACACATAAATAATAATCACAATGGCTAACAATGCACAGTGTATTGTTTGTTGCTGTTTCTTTTCTTCTTGGCTGGCTGCAAATATGAGGAAAATGCATGACGAACAAAATCCAACGTTGAGAGCATAAAAAGTCGAATATGAAAATGCACAAATAACATCCATTGCAGAAACACATATACACACACACACACACACGTCAAAATTTGAAGTAGTCAAAATGAATTCTTAGTAGATAGTTGATGAAGTGTGGGATTAACATAATAATAATAATAATAATAATAATAATAATAATAATAATAATAATAATCTTTATTGTCATCGTACTAAAATTAAATTAAGGATAGTAAGGTTCACATTCTGCATCTAATTATGAACTTACCATTTATCAGTCATATTTTTTGGG
Organism: Rhabdophis nuchalis; assembly: GCA_039707465.1. Taxonomy (NCBI): domain Eukaryota; kingdom Metazoa; phylum Chordata; class Lepidosauria; order Squamata; family Natricidae; genus Rhabdophis; species Rhabdophis nuchalis. Next base: position 38,909,754 of record CM077649.1, on the reverse strand, counting down.
TGGACTAATTGTATTGAAATTTTTTGCCTTTTTTTACAGTTCTTGTAAAGGATTTTTCAGGTCAGAAGCTTGAAGTTCACTTTGGAAATTCTATTGTAAATGAAGGATATGGAATATTTTTTTCTCCTGTAATATATCAGCATTCCCATATGGGTTATCTATTGAATGGTCTCATTGCTGGTAATGGCAAACTTGCTGATAATGAGGCCATTACAGAAGTGGGCAAGGCAATCCCATTTCTGTCTCCTTCTCGCCTCTTCTGCTTGACCTGCTTTATCTCCCATGTCCAGAAAGCTGCTGCAGAGTAGGCAGACATCACTCTTGCTTGAAGTTTGAACTGACTGCTTGCAGGAAGCTTTTGAAACTGGACCAAAGTCCAGATAAAATTATATCATGTATAGCAAGCTCCCCGTTCCTGCTTTAGAAGGAATTCACTGAGGTACAGTACAGTCAATCCTGCATGTGTATTCTAAAAACTAGAGTAATAAGTTAAACATGAATACTGACTACACCTATTTTAGGGACTCAGGAAAAAAATATTTTTATTTTTATTGCCCTACCACCAAACAATTAATGTCAGCAAAAGTTTCTCTCTATGTTTAGTCATAACAATTACATAAGACACCTGCTAATCACACTAAATCAGGAACTGTTTAATCATTGTGGAGTAAACCCCAATTGACTATGTTTGCACCACAAGAATCATGATTTGACTCCACTAGAATTAATGTGGCAAGATCCCCCTATCTGAAGCTCCATGTATATACCAAATATACAAAAGGCCTGGGCTTAGTTTGTATTTGAAAAATTAATATTTCTGTCAGTACTTTGAGTTTCCCCCAATTAAATCTGAGCAATGTTTACTTTTTCTTAGGTAGGAGTCACTGCTGTTTAAAATGTAGCATTTTAAAATTACAGGTTAACTCAACCTAACATCTTCAAATTTGTTATTACATCTCCTTAATGTTATTCATTTACTTTGCATTCCTGGAGTGAGAATGCCTTCAAAAGAGCATGAAAGTAAATATCAAATATGCAAAGAATGACTGAAGCCTTTTATTCTTTTATCAGTTCTAAATTGATGTGAAATGTGTGTTCTCTCCTGTTCCAAAATCCAGAAGGATAAATTGCTAGAAAAATTGGGGGCTCTCGAATTCCCCTCTTTTAAAATTCCTGGCCAGCAAGTAGCAAATCAAGGAAGGTAAATGCTGCCCCTTGGTGAACAATTGTAAGGAGTTATTTTAAGCTTCTCTAGAGACTAAAAGCTCATTTTCCAGGTACAACTTCTATTCTTTTCAGATACTATATTAAAAGGAATTATATCTGGCAAAGCTGTGTATGTCATGTACGTTTAAGCAAACTATGAAATGTCATACCGAACGATTTACCACTTTTCATTTAAGAATTTTGTTCCCCTCATATTTATAAAAGGAAAAAATGTTCAAACCAACCCTTTTTCCAAATACTCCTGTGAAATAGAAACCGTTTGGCGTCCATCCAATATAAATAGTCTTAAAATCAATGAGAAAGATTAGTTGCAATTAATTTAAGCCCCATTAATTTCAATAGAACTTAAGCATGAGTAAGGCACTTTAAGGTAGATACCATTACCAAATATGCAGTTTATCTTAACTTGCAAATAATTAGAAGCTCGGATAATCAAATCCAGCAACTACTTCAAGGAAAAATAGATAATTATAAATTTATAACTCATGAGTTTCTAGTACTACAAAACAATCATAGTTGTTTTGTTTGTTTTAACACTAGTAGTTAATAAATGAGAGACAATTTGGTGTTGTCAGTAAGACTAGAAACCAAGAGACAATGAATTCTTATCCCATCAGCTGAGCGACTTTGGGCCACTCACTGTCTTTTAGGTCTAAAAAGCAGGCAATGGCAAACCACTTTTTAAATATTGTCAAGGAAATTGCAGGGACTCATTCATGCAGTGACCAGGAGTCAACCTTGACTCAAAAGCATACACAGATTCAAATGTACACACACACACTTTAACAAAAAAAGAGGGAAATGCTTGAATGAACCCATATTACAGAATAGTTTCTTTTAAACAGAGTTTATTTATGGTCAGTGCGTAGACTAAGATAGAGATGCAACTTAATAAATGGTAATGCTAAACTCTGATTTCTAATTAGAGATTGATTTTTGAGAAACTAACAAGACATGATGTTTGGAAGACTCCTGGGTTATGAGGATTTTGGAGATAGTGTTGGCTAAGCTGCTACTGGACTAGACTGCAGTCTTTTTTCCATTGCCAACTCAAGTTTTATCTCACGTTTGCTTTTTTATGGCTCTTGATAGAAAGAAAACTTGTTAGTATTAAATAAAATAGACTTTTATTACAATCCTCTAAAACTTTATTATTTTATTTGATTGATTTGATTTTTATCCTGCTATTGCTCTGTAGTGAGCATTTAAGACAGTTGACAAAAGTTAAGAGACGTAACATATATATTTTTATTTATTACAATTCTTTGCTGTAAGGTAACTCTGGGTGGCTTATAAAACAGATATATATTTACTAATGTATGAAATCACAATAAAATTGTAATAAAAATACAAAGTATAATTAAAACTAACAGATGGGAAGGAAAGGAGCAAAATATTTGGGGGATGGGAGCTGCTATTGGTTGATAATCACCTCCCATTGGGGCCTTCCCTGTTGGGGAAGGACAGGAACAATCTCAACTCAGGAGGCAAGATGTTCCAAAGGACCAGAGACCATAACAGGGAAAGATCTTCTTCTGGACTTCGCAAGCTGGAACTCCTTGACTGATGGGGCCTGTAGCATAACTCCTTGCTACTGCAAGCAGAATAGGCCTATCCCTCAGAAGTGAGACAATTCCTCAGGTAACCTGGACCCATTAAGGTTTTTATAGGTAACTAGCCGATAGCCTGGCATTGCCTGGGTATTTATCTATAGGGGGAAAATGTCTGGACCAAACATAATTTCTAATGTCGGATTTTCCCCCTTACCAGAGGGAGCCCCCTTGTGGAGCACTGTGAAGTCCTTACCATGGTGACTTCACTGTGCTGTACAGTAGAATCCATTTTAGAGCAGTACAGTAGAAGCCATTTAAAGGCACAGCAGGCTGCATCTTAAGGGGGTGCTAGGGGTATCTTACCCCACAGTATTTTGCTCCAGAGAGTAAGTCATCTGTACATCACGTTTGGTTGAAATTGCTCAAGACATTCCAAAGTTATGCTGAGACAGACACAGACACACACAGACACACACACACACACACACACACACACACACACAATACTTTGAAACAAACAGCTCATGGAACAGCAGTGTAACATGGGCTACTCTAGGGTCCTGAGGATTGCCCCTGCACTCTGCATGAGTTGAAGCTTTTGACTGTTCTTCAAGAATAGCCCCAGTGGTGGGTTTCCATTTTTTTAATTACTGGTTCGCTCGGCGCAACACTTCTGCACATGCACAGAAGCTTCTGGGCAAGTGGGTGGAGTGGGATGAGCCTCCCACCACCACTACAGTTTGCTACAGTTTGCCCAATCCAGGCCGAACTGGGAGCAACCCACCTCTGGATAGCCCCATGCTGAGTGGATATATTAAGTTGGGGGAAAACAGTGAGATAACAGTAAATATTAAAATCTTCTAACAGGTTAAAAACATAGCAAAGCAGAGAGAATGGAGGTGGAGGTGGAAAGTAAGTGGCTCTGGAGGAGAGTGCATTCTTTACCCAGAAACAATTCAGAAGGCAGGCTTATCCCACGGACAGAAAGATTTTACTTATTGATTTAATGATTTAAATAACGAGAGTGGTGACATCTTCAAGAGGACTTTTCTTACTGACCTTAACAATCAGATACATTTTTAACAAGTGAAGCAACCCAGCCCCTAAACCACATAGAGCTTTGAAGGTCAAAACTGTTATCAGTAAGCCGTTGGTAATTCATAAAGGTCTTTCAATACCAGCATTTTTTTGAACCTGTAACTTACACTGTTTAGTAATATAGCTGTTGCATTTTACATCAATGTAAACTTGCCACCAGTGCCTAAAACAATCCAATATGAAAACCAAGAAGTTGGCAAGCACAGAGCCTCGTGGTTTTGAACATATAATGTTAAAGAAAATCACTTTCAAATCACCTTATGGCTGCTTTCATAAATTATTACTTATTCTATGTGAAATGGCTAAGAAAAACATTCTAGTTCAATTTTGCACATATTGATATGATTCTTGCAGATCTACAACAATAATGAATAAGGTGATTTGCACTGAACATGAGTGATTGTACTAACAATGAACCCTGTGCCTTTCGAAACCAAGAATAATAACACTCTCATATGGAACCATGGTATTTTCTTATTCTGCTAGTTTCTTTAGTTCTGTTTTCTGCTCACTTGGGTTTATTGATCACTTGTTTTTCATTCTGTAATCAACATTTCCCCATCAATTTGCTGGTTGACAGGTCTGTAATATTGAGAAGTTATAGGCCTAGTGTGTGGTATTGCCTATGGTTTCCTTTATGAATTGTGACTAAGCAAAGGATGTTTCTTCCTGCTATTCTGGAGTGTTTGTAAGTGTGTTAGAACTCCATAGAACTCCATAGAACTCCCTGGGTCCTTTTGGAGAAGGGCGGGATACAAATTGAATAAAATCTAAATCTAAATAGCAGAGGTGGGTTCCTACTGGTTCAGACCAGTTTGGCTGAACCGGTAGTGGTTTGGTGGCCTGGGTCGCTGGAACCGGCAGCGGCCCAGGCCTGCCCCACTCCTGAATTGGTTCTCCTACGGGGCAACCATCTTGATTTTTGGTTCTGCGCATGCGCAGAACAATTGTAATTGCACACATTTATTTTCTCTCTCTCCTTTTTTAACATTTTGAGCATGCACAGACCTATTTTGTGCAAATGCACACACACCCATTTTTGTGTACCGAACCGGCAGTAATGCCGGGAGTAACCCACACCTGCTCTATAGTGGTTTTTGCCAGCTCATGTAATGTTCATTTCTTTCCTAAGACAGTGAGAACATTTCCAAATAAGCACTGACTTTAGAACATCCACCTTCTTTGTTTGTTAAAAATTCCTATGTGATTGGCAGTTTTCCTGCTTTGCAGTATGCCAGCTTTCTACTCATTATTATTATTTTATATAAAGGAACTATTTTAAAAGGGAAAAAAAAGATAGGTGCAATGTAGATTATGCCCATAGATAGCATATTTTCTATAGCTGTGGTAATCTATTGCAATACCACTGCCTTTTAGGTCATTGTATTATCTAGCTTTTACCTACAACACTAGCAGTTTTAATTCATGAAACAAAGGCTTGGGGCTTTTTAATGGTGAATTGAACTGAGACAAGAAAAAAAGAAAGGTTCAAAAATGATTGATGAGACAATATCATGTAAACAAGAAGAAAAGAAAAGAAATCTTAGCTATGTCAACCTCAATTTGGTGATCCCAAACAAGTTGAACCAATTCCTATTATTCTCATGCAGAATGATGACTAGTTATTCTGGCTGGCTGGGAAGTATTGGAATTGATGTGGGACATATCTTATTCAATGGAGACTAGATTGGAGCACGATGGCTTATTTTCCTAGCAATGGTCTTTGGTTCTCAGCATGTCAAAAGAAAAACTATTTATAAGTTGCAATGCTTGAATTCATGAAACATACTCCAACACAGAACGAAAGACAGAGAGAAATTTACATATGCAATATGAACTAAGTGACATTTTCCACAAAATCTACTTATTTTGCTTCTACTATGCTAACAACAGCTTATTATTTAGGTATTTTAAATGTTATTAACTGTGATTATTATTGATAGCTACAATGTATTATTTCATTTTCCTAATGGAAATTTGGCTCACTCAATTACCATCCATATATATTCTGATGCTATGGAATGAAAAAAAAACCTCATAATTACAAGGACCATAGAATAGGAATCATTGTCAGAAAAGCCTGAGGAATGATGACAAAAGAATAGCTGGTAGCAGAATTTATGAAGAGCTATACGTTTCTGGATTTTGTATTAATTTCAAGAGTATTGGAGTGGACCATCCTCTGACTTTGAGACAAAGTAATCAAGACTCAAGAAAGTAAGGTTACTATAGGTCAGGGGTCTGCAAAGTTGGCTCTTTGAAGACTGGTGGACTTCAACTCCCAGAATTCCCCAGCCAGCTTTGCTGGCTGGGGACTTCTGGGAGTTGAAGTCCATCAGTCTTCAAAGAGCCAACTTTGCAGACCCCTGCTATAGGTCATTCCTGCATGTTACTGAGAGCATGCTTATTTTAGGTTTGGAAACCACAAGTACTACTATTACTCAGGCCAATTTCCTCCCTAGGGTAGCACTCTACCTGGCTGCACCAATAAAGCACAGTGTATATAGGACAAAATACTTTATGGCAAATTTCCCTCTGCAATTAAAATTAATGTTCATCTTACCTATAATTAACATAAGGATTTTTGAATTTACATTCTTGGGACCTTAATCTATTTCTGATTTGGCTCAGGGCTAACTAGGTGTAGTAGTGGCCCTTTCTATTACAACCAAAATAGATCCAGTAATATCTAAGATGATTGAATTAAAAAAAACACGCATGATGGTTAAGATGATGTAATTATGCATTGCTTCATATTTTTGACATTTATCTCAAATAGTTAGATTTAGCTAAATATTTGTTTTGGATAGAGAGCAAAAAACAAACTATTTTATTATGTATATAACATACAGTATGTATAAGCTATATTATTCTAGATGATCTATATGCAATGATAGTACAGTAAGATCAGTAGAGTACCCTTTTAGCTGATGAGGGATTTTTTTGGATTCTCTGCCTCAGATGCTATAAAAATTGCAAAGAAGCAATACAAGGAACATTGATTTATGTTTTCTATATATCATGTATGGTTCACTGCTCTTCTCATGGCTCATACATCTTCCTTATATGCAAGTGGCCAACAAGAAAATAGGCGTCCTAACTCTTTAAAGATCTGGAAATACAGCTCAGATTTCATGAACAACAACAACAACAACACACACACACACACGGCATGATATATGATATGATATTATGCCAGTGATGCCTTCAAGCTGCAATCTATATATGCATTTTGAATGTGCATACTATTTGCAGTTAATTTATTATCAAAATCCCAGAACAGTTGTCTTTAAAGAAGAAATGGCTTTAAGACATTTTTTTCCCCGTCTGCATCTCCCAGCATCCACAATCATAGGTTGTTCTACTCAGATTTGAGCAATGTTCATATATTTATTTGTGAGATGGTAAGAATACCATTTAGAAAATAACTGTCTTTTTATCTAAGTAACTGTCTTTTTATCTATATATATAAAATTGTTCCACAACACCCTGTTAGGGCTCCAATTAAGGGAGGAGACATACTGTTTCCTTTTCTGCCTTTCGGCTCATCACCAGAGACCATCTAGACAGAAAGCGATGAATTTCGTTGTGTGAATTTTTTAAATATGTGTGTTAGTTTTATGAGCTCTCTGATTTATTTATTGATCAGCTCATAAAACTAACATATATATATGTCAGTAAGTCCCTTTCAAGAACCAGACGGTCAGATTGAGCCATTGGGGCTCTGTATGGTGGATGGCGCCCTGGCTGAGTGAGACTTGATCCGTCGGGATTCTCCACGGGGGGGTGAGCTGAGAGGCTGCACAGGTCGGTGAACCAGGAGGTGCACAGGTCGGTGAACCATTTTAATAAATAAGAGACCAGGATGGATCCATTTCGGGCTTACTAGCACTCTTCAGCTGGCCATACTCCTTCTACTGGGATTTGAACCAGCACTTTCCAGCATATCAGGCAAGCCTTTCTATGCCTTGAGCTAACCGGCTTCCCTGATTACATCAGCCTTTTACAGGACTCTATTGATGAGAGAATATTTTCACAGCTCCTGTTATGAGGCCCGTTTAAGGGAGGAGACAAACTGTCGTCCTTCTCTGCCTTTCGACTCAACCCAGAGATCATCCAGACAGAGACCCATTAAGATTGCTGCTGTTTTTTTAGATATGTGTTAGATTTTTAAGGTCTGATTTAATAATTAAGAGACCATGATAGATCTATTTCGAGCTTTTTAGCTCTCATCAGCTAGCCATACGCTTACTGGGATTTGAATTGGGACTGTATTACATGTTAGGCAGAAGCCTTAGCCACTAAGCCACCATATATTCGATTTGTTGTAAGTCCAGCCTTTCCTCAAGCAACTCAATTTTGATTTATTTTTAATTTACTTGTTAAATTTTGAAACCACTCATCTCCTTCACAGAGAGCCTCTGAGCGGTGTACAAATAAAATGTTGAATCATTAAAAAAACCAGTTTGGAATTTGATTTGATCATATATATATATATATATATATATATATATATATATATATATATATATATATATATATATATATATATATATATATATATATATATATATATATATATATATATATTGTTATATATGAAATAACAAAATTAAAGATTTTTGCAGCCTTATGGTTTAAAGTAATATCATTTTATAGTGGTTTAAACATTAAAATAATAAGACAAACGAACATAAAGGAATAAAAAGAAAAAATAGTACAAGTAAAAATAGGATAAAACATACATCCCTTCGACCCATCCGCCCCATACATCCCTTCAACCGATCCGCTCCCACAGAGAGGGCCTTCTCCGGGTACCGTTGGCCGGGCAATGCCGGTTGGCGACGCCCAGGGGAAGAGCCTTCTCTGTGGCGGGCCCAGCCCTCTGGAACGACCTGCCCCCCGATCTACGCATCATTGGGGACCTCCGCCTTTTCCGCCAACGTCTTAAAGCTCATTTATTCCAACAAGCCGGCCTAGCATAACCCCCGTTTCTGACTTTTATAGGGATAATTTTAAATTTTAGAGTTTTATTAGTTTTAGCACAGGGAAAGTTTAATAGTTTTTAATAATTATGTATTTTTGTATTTTTGTATGGTTTTAATAACGCCTGTGCGCCGCCCTGGGTCCTTTTTTAGGAGAAGGGCGGGGTATAAATCTAAGAAAATAAATAAATAAAATAAATAAGAAAGGAAATGAAATAATATAGTAAAGAAAAAGGAAAGAAATATATAAATAAATCCCTATAAATAAATAATTTTAGTAATTTATTAATTTAATACAACAAAAGATCTCTTCTTACCATATATCATCTCTTATCTATAAATAAATCTTTGAAAGCATTTAGTCCAGGAAAAGTATATTAAGAGTTATCAGAGATAACAACATATCTATTTTAATCTTGATCAAATAAACCAACTTTATATTTCTTTATTTTTAACAATCTTGATGTTCAATCCCTTCAAAAACTTTCCATAAATTGATTTATTTTAAATGTTATCTTTGTTTATTCTAAGAAAATCCTTCAAAATTTTAAGAAGCCTCTTTTGTTGATCCAATTTTGGAAAATTATTAAGGTTATTCTCTTGGTTTGTTATTTGTATATCTCTTTTAATTATTAAGAGCCAGTTTCATGTGTAACTTCAGAGTAGTATCTTTTTCCATATCACTTTTAAATCTGGTTTCAAATCATCTTCACTCTTTTCTAGAAAGTTTCTTTCTCATAACATTTTTAAATACATGCTGCCTATAATGTCAGATAGTTTTAAAATTAACTTCTAGGTCTATTGTTCATAAATATTCTTCAAAACTTCAGGATCAAAGTATTTTGATCCATTCAGTTTTAGTGAATAAAATTTTCAATGCTTTTCTCCTTTAATTGCAAATTTTAGTTTCTTCTGGTTCCCTATAGTGTGCAGTCTTCAAAATTCCATCCTATCTTATTGTTCAGAACAATAGCATTTTCCCACAGAAAGGTTTCTTAGAATTAGCTTTAAAATCTTATTTCAAGGATTATCCGGACCCTTCATATCATGGTAACTTATCAAAATTAATTTATAATCACATTTTTATTTTAGATTTTTAAAATCTAAAATAAAGTAATATTACTTTATTACTTCTATTTATACTTTTGATGATTATTCTATAATTCTTTTCTTAAATCCTTACATTTGTATTTAAACTTGTTTTTCCACTAAGGATTGAAGGACAGTTACCCAGTGTTCTGAAACCTGCTGTTCAGTGTTCTGAAACCTGCAGTGTTCTGAAACCTGCTGTTGCAGGTAAATGAAGTTAAGAAGCAATTTCTAAAACTGATAAGAAACAATGCTTGGTAAACATTATGTCACTATCGGCTGCATTAAGTTATTTTTCAATTCTCAGCCACTTGGCTCAATATAAAAATCTCAGTTCCTGCAGTCTACTCATGAGAAGCAGTGGTCTGGCATACAAGTTTTCCAAATTCACTATCTGACCACCAATCTCTATTGCAATATTGCCCTCTTCATTCTGAGGCACCATGGAATTAGAAGTCCAAAATTTAAATTACTGTGGTTAAGTAATATGGGAAAACCATTTATCCAGACTTGGATCTCTAATTGTAACTTCAAAGTTTTGAATGGAGCTTCAAAACTGACCATCTAAAAGGTTCAAACAAATACTACTTTTTCCTTTAATTTCTTGTTAAACTTTGCCATGTTGAAGATGAAATGGCATGGGATCAAAGGAAAGGCCATGGGGCATAATGAATGCTGTAAGATATATTTAATAATGAGTTTCTGAAGGATTGAGAGATAAATATTAATGTGAATTAATGTGATGCTATCACATAATGTTCTTTTTTGACCTTGACTGCTACTATCTTGAGCTTCATATGACCTTCCTTTTTTCTGAGCATAATGGATTTATATTCTATTACACACAATTTATTTCTCTGTTATGCTATTTTTCATAAAGATGCATGCATGCATATAGAAAGAAGAAATAAATATCTGAATGGAAAAAAATAAAGTAGGAAGGATTTAAAAAAAAAATCCAAATGGATAAGCTACAATATGGACCACCTATTGCTCCTTGCAACATCAGAATTAATACCTGGTACAAAAACATCCTCAGAACAATAGGGTATAAAAACCTTGGTATCTATATGGAGTAGTTCAGAAATGTAGTTTTCTTCTGAATACTTATGTATTCTAAACAGCACATTTCAGAGAAATAATATTGAATGAAATGTTTGATAACATAATTGTACTTGTCTTTTTATTTTGAAGATTGCCATTAAATTTGCAGGGATACAAGAGCAATACATATTTACCTTATTATACCATCCCTATCTTCCTATTCCCATTTTTCTTCCATTGTTAAGACCAAAGGAACATTTTTTGTTAGACTCACTGGAAATCAGCAGAGACTTCTGTAGACTCAAGAGCAGGAATTTGAGAGCTAAGAGTATTAAAATTCATGAGATTAGATTTTTTCAAATTGCCCTTACTTTTTACATGGTATGTTAATAACATTTTTTAAAAGTTGAATTGTGTTGTTATAGCTTTATGAATATCTATTGTGTATATATACATGTACATCTATAGTTACTAAAGTAATGTATTAAAATATAAGTGTTTACCTTTATATCTTATTTATATCTTGCCAATCATTCCTTAGGAAGTTCATATTTGTCAAGAGATGCTGCAGATTTGGTAGCAAGTAAGTCAAGTCTTTTTGCGAAGAGTAGACTGACAAAGGTCAAGAAGAACTTAATATTGGTCTTTGACTAACCTATAGTCTGTTCTTCACTCTATTATCCAAGAAATAATAGTAAGTAAAATAAAAATGCAGTTCTTTGTCTTATAAATACACCTTACTTCACCTGACTCTGCCGGAATCTAGTCTGAACATAAGACATTGTGGAGGAAATATGGATACTTGCTGGTTGGCCCTATTGAAGGCAAAATGAGATGACTGCTGCAGATAGTTTATTTTAAGCATCATGAAAAGGTAACAAATGGTTACCAGGGAAGGAATCAAGTTCTTGGTTTTGTTTTTGCTAGATCCTGATTATAAAGCATGTTAGTTTGGGAAGAAATAGCATTTGTTACTTTTGTTCCAAGTAAAAAAAAAAAAACACGAGTCAGACTACTCCTGGGTTCCTACCTTGATATGTTCCTTTCAAAACAATTTTGACTTTCCCCCCTCAGAATACAGCATTGTCTCTTCTCATCCTCTAAGAACTAGTACACTATAATTTGATCTCCCTCATTTTTAAATCTATTTATTTACTATCATCTATTATCTTTGAAACCCTATTAAGATTAAATATAACGTGCAGTAATGACAACATGTAACCGGCCTTAGAATATACAATAACAACATAGAAGTGGTGGGTAGCTTCTGCCTTTTAAGACTATCAAAGGTTAAAAAAAAACAGCAGTCAAAAAATATACCAAAAACTAGTACTTGGTAGAGTAGTGATGAAGATATTCAGGAGCTGTGATGTGTCTATACATATAAAGATCAGAATTGTGTAGGCAATCCTTTTCCCTTGATACTCTACAGATGCAAAAGTTGAACTGTGAAGAAACAGGATAGAAAGAATATTCATGCTTTTGAACTTTGGTGTTCTTTGGAGAATACTCCTGAGAATATCAGGGATAGCCAAGAAAACAAACAAATGCATCCTAGAGTGAATCAATTCAGAGCTCTCGCTTGAGGCACAAATGAATAGACTTAAATTATCATATTTTGGACATATTATGCAAAGACCTAACTCATATGATGAATCTGTAATGCTTAACTCCTTGTGTTTTAATTATAATGTACTCTTTTATCCAATTTTCACTGACAGCATGCTGTCCTATCAAATAGAGCTGCTGATATCCCAGTAATTTTTCCTTATTATAAAACATTTCAGTTAATTATCCCAAAGTTATTTATCTTTCAGACAAATTTGCTTCTAAAACAGCAAATATTTTGCATTTAAGTTTGGAAACTTATCTTGTAGGAAAAACATCAGGAGACATAACATCAGGAGGCAAAAGCTAATAAAATTTGTTAATCTGAACAAGTACTATCAGACTCCTGATTTTTGGCTATCATAAATTAACACAGTTCTCAACCCCTGATACTTGCTGAGCAAGTATGTACCATACACTTATATCGAAGTAAATGTCCATTTATTAGAAGATCGTGTGAATTAAGAAGAATATTTCCAATCTGATGTCATCCAATTAATTCAATAAGACATCCAAATATGCATGCTGCTGAATCCATGTGCATATAAGGATGGGATATTTTACAAAGCTATTGTTTCGATTATCAATCCAATTTCATGTATTTTTATATTAAAAAATATGGAATGCTTCATGAATTTGCCTGTTATCCTTGAGCAAAGGCCATGCCAATCTTCTCTGTATCATTCCAATTTTAGTATATGTGCTCTGAAGTAAGCACACAATTTCATATTCCCATGTACAAGGACAGAATCAGTATTTTTTAACAACTTTTATAGGAATGAAGGGGCTGGGAGACGTGATCACAGAACCACTGAACCATATCTTTCAAAGACCCTGGAGCATCGGGGAAACTACCAGAGGACTGGAAAAGACCTGATGTGGTTCCCATTTTCAAAAAAGGGGGAAAAAATAGCTCCAGGAATAATCAGGCTGATATCAATTCCTGGGAAGATCCTGGAAAAGATGAGCAAGCAATGAAACTATGAACATCTAGGGCAGTGGTGGGATACAGCCGGTACACCCCGGTACAGGGGTACTGGTGCCTGCTGGGAGCACCAGGTACCGTTCAGTACAGAGCTCCGGAGGGCCCACCTGCCCATCCACCCATGCTCCTTACTGTATTTGAGCCGATCGGGGCTTCCGCACACACACACATGGAGCATATGGCACCTGGGCGATGCTCTGCTGAGCAGCTGGAGCATCGTGGGTGGTAAGTATGCATGTGCATGCTGTGCGTGTGCACGTGGGGGATGCCTGGCCCCATTGCACCCTACCGCTTGCAACAGGATCCGGAACCCACCACTGATCTAGAGGCAAGCAAAGCTATAACCAGAAGGCAACAGTTCCTTAAATGCAACTATACCTATATGGAGAGAAGTATGCAGTGGAATACCTCAAGTTTCTTAGGCCCAGTACTCTTCCACTGGGTGAAATATTATCTAAACAGTTCATCAGTATTCAGTAAATAGATATGAATGAACATGCAGAGGCATTCAGAAGAATATGCAGTGAGTAAATAAATGAATGAATATTTTAGGAAGCATGTTTGGGAAAAATATCGGAAGCAAATGGTATCAAATGATTTTTGTCACCAGAATTAATTAAAATGCATAGTTAGTGGGATGGCAATAATATTTAAAGTAAAAGCCAGTCATAATCAATGCTCTTTGAAGTGGTCCCAGGAGTTGTTTTTTTCCCTAGCTAATCAGCTAATGACTGTATGACAAGCTTTCATGTTTTCTCCTAGATATTATATACAAAACATCTGCTGAACTTTACAGAATCAGACAAACCAAGGTTAGGTTATATGTTCTTTTGATTTCAAAGTATGGTGGTAATGGGAACAAACTGTAACCAAAATTATTTTGGATTCCTATTCCTTTCATTTAACTTAAAAAAAAATCAACCTAATTATAATTCCTTGAAGAATTAGCTTTGGTCTATTAGTTAACAGCTTTTGATGAAAAAAGGGATAACAAACCGGAATAAAACCAAAATCCCCTCTTCCTTTGCTGAATTTTTAATTTTACTTTCCCATTGACATTTCTTCTTTACTCCCTCTTTTCTCTGACTTGCATCTGATCCAAAAGCTTTTCTACAAGAGTAAAGGAGAAGTGAAATATACTTTGGGAAACGTACCCGATTGCCCACTCCATTCTATCACAAACATACAGCTATAGTATTCAGGAAATGTTTGTTTTTTTGAATATTTGGAAATCTGGTCTTTAATCTATTTTACTTTTCTTCTTGTTTGTACCTTAAAGTCAGTTATAAAGAAATTCAGAAAGGAGCTGTACTGTGTTTCTATCATTGTAATCCAACTCATTTTCAAAGCATTAATTCTGGAATTCAAATCATCTTTAGCTGGAATTTTATTGCACTGAAATCTGTGATATTTACTATTAGGTTTTGTAAAGGATGGGATTTTATAATGTGACTCAAATTGCCATTACTGCACTCCTTTTATCAACAGAGACTTTCTGCTATTCAGAAAAGAATCTTACTGGTGAGGTTTAAACACAACTGTGTTTCCATGAATAGAAGGAATCTGTAATGTTATCTATAACCTTTCCAAAATTTTCCAGGTTTATAAATTAGGGAGATCTTTTGAAAGATGCTTTTGTTGTTTAGTTTAAAACATGAGCAGAAAATCATTTCATCTTTGGCATGAGAAAAAATGATCTCCACTAATATTTAGAAATCAAGGTAGCAATCCAATTTAATAATTTGATAATCCATAATGTGACCAATCTCAAGCTTTCATAAATATGTATGTTAGGCTGTAATGTAAAAACTAAAATTGTAGAGCATACTAAGCTAAATGTGGCTTGCTTGCTTACATTTGTATTATACCAATTCAATGTAGTCTGTTCAGCAAACCCAGTTAAATAAACACTGAATTATTTAAACAGCTACAGAGTAATTGGATTCACATGTCATACTAAATTACAATGTAATAAATTTGTATCTTAGAATATTGTATGAACTCAGCAATTGTGATTGGTCAGCCACAGTTTTTCCAGTGTTATATGATTCCAGCCAAATGTGATTATTTAATTTTTAAAACCCAGCTTAGTGCATGTTAATCTAATCAATAATTAATTATCAGAGTTATCTCATTTAGTTGACTATGACCAACAGAGGCTACATTTATAAACATACTCATTCAGGGTTAAATTAATCATGCTTTACTCAAACCAATTTTATAAATACAAAGAATAAACTACAGACTAGATTTACCCAAAATCTTAGGCTAAAATGTAGTTGAAATTTGTGATTCATTTATCATTCAAAAAGAGCCAGAGAGGAAAAAATTAAGTTTTCCACATCCAAATTAACACCTTGAAAGATTTATCTGCTAAGAAAACTAGGGGTCATCTCCCTGGAGGATCTTCCTTCATTTCATTTGATGGGAAAGAGCTTACTCTGCTATACATAAAGAAACTTAAGAGTTGCAAAGAAAAAGAAAGAAAGAAAAAGTGTTTAGAAAGTATTGATTTCTTTTCATAAACTAATACCTGTTGAATGTTTGACTTTCTGAGAATATATTTTTTTAAAGGCCAACTAGCCACCTTTTAGAAGAAGCTAAAGAGATGAAGCCACCTGAACCTATATATTAATCCCCACTGAATATCCAAGCTTGTTGCATTTTAATACTATAATTGTATACAAATTTCGCTGTACAAAAACTTGAAGAAATTACTGAGCAGAACCATGCCTAACTCTACATGAAATCCAATTGCAGGAGCGGAGTGTTTCCATAATAAATAAGTGTCCTTGTGGTTTATTTATATTAGAGGTTCTCTATGGAATTGTCACAAAACTGTAATTTACCCTGAAATATAATTATACCGAATGTATGTGCATCCAAGTTATAGAGATAAACTGCATTATTTACCAAGGAAAATTCAACTTTGTTTATAACCCCATAAACCAGAAAGAGAAAAACCTGCCATTTCTGTTGACCCAGGACATTTACTTCAGGTTTTTTAAATTCAAAACTCTTTTTCAACTCACACATAGAATTTATTATTATCCTGACTCAGGAAAGCGGCAAAAGAGATTTTCAGATACTGTTTAATTTATTACCATGTTTAAATTTTTTTATTTTGGTTTAACAAATATGGCTCGGTTTAGAAAACTAATTTCAGAAGAAATAAAACTGGATAAATGGAGAGTTGGTACTGTTGGAATTTAAACTGGACAGCAATGGAACGGAGTAAACTGATTCCTTTTCACTTCTCCCATAAGTTTTTTTTCCCAAGCCCAAAGAAAGACACTTTTGTTGTTTTTGACCAATCGCAACTTATTTAAGCCTATCTAAATATGTCCATTGGGTAAAGGGACTATGGTCAAGAGTGGTATTCACTTACTGTCTCTATTGGTTCGCAAATGTGAGTGGGCACTTGCACACGCTCGCTTCACTCACACATGTCCTGTCAACGCATGTGCTCGGCCTTCCATGCATGTGCTTTGGCTTGAAAACATGCCTAAATAGGATGGCATAGAGGTGGGGCGATTTCCACTACTGGTTGGGTAAACCAGTCCAAACCAGCTGAATACCACCTCTGGCTATGGTTGAATCAGGATAACTGTAGTAAAATATTTCTGGGTCCCTTTTGATGTAATGTTATTGGGAATGCTGTTTGTGTTCCTCTGGGTGCAACCAACAGCTTTAAAAGTATGCCAACACTGTGGAATAGCAATCTAATATATTATGGCAGGAATATCTTGCACTTAACACAAAGGTGCCTTTTGAAAAAGGCAAGTGGTCTTTGTGAAAGTCCAGTTGACTTTTGAAAAAGCACCTTTGAGACAACCATGACCTAGATGACTGAGAATCTCCAGAGATATCTTGCCGTTAACAATTCATGCACTTTATGCAGAGGAATACCTGTTCTGACTTTTAAATAAATAAATTAGCAAATTTCTACCTATTGTATGATTTGCATATTGATTTTTGACTGCATTATTATTCAGCAAAATGCTTCTATAAAGCTTATTCTGAGTTATTTCCTTTAAAAAAATCATTCTATTTATGTTGAGAAAAAGCAATGTTTTATTTCTATTCCCTTTCATAACCAGAGTTTTGCGGTGTTTTCCTCCACAAATTTCATTTTATGTATTCACCCTATATATATTTGTTGTCATGTAGTACCTAGCTCAAATGCAAGGGTGTCAAACTCACATTATCATGGCAGCATCACGTGATGTATTGGGACTTCCACCCCTTCACTAAACTGGGCATGGGCTTGGCCAGCATTGATGCATCCGGCTGATGGGCCAACAACCCTCCTCTAATGCTACCTCTAAGTTTTCTTAAAGAAATCTTCCCTAATTTGATATCCCTCAGCTAAGTTGGGTTGCAGGTCTCGAAATTTCCAATCAGTAATAATCGACCCTTAGCTATTCTTCCAGAACTTTAAGATGCTTTCCTCTTTTGGAGGAAATTCAAATATCTTATAGGCTGTTTTAAGCTGTTTGGGTAGCCTACTGGCTAAGCTATGACAGAGTTCCTAGTCTCATAGCCTGCCTTTCCAATAAAATTCAGTTGATAATGCATTTGCTTTCTTTATATGAAGTGAAGAAAATAAATTATGTCTGTTTGCAAAAAAAAAAAAAAAAAAGTACCTTGAATTGGTTAGGAGTAATCTGTAATATTGAATTATTGAGAATATTGAATTAAATTATGTGGGCTTCAGACTTTGATTTTAATTCTATAACAGCAAGCAAATAAATATAGACTTCTGCTATTTTAGCATGACAATGAACACAGATTTTAAAGCTCTCCCATTTTACCAATGGAACATTGTATTATGTTATAAGAATTCATGACAAGGAGAAATGACTACACAGGAATAACAAAGAGGGTAGGACATACAGTAATTGACCTACGGGACTGATGTATGGTAAACTTTAGAGTCGATCTTTTTGAGAATAAGCAGTGGAAGGGAAAATAAATAAATTGGTCTAAAGGTTACTAAGTTCTGAAATAATATATCATTTCCCCCTATTAGGTTCAGAAAACTGATACAATTCTCTAAGTAAATGTCCTTGTATCTCCATTACCTGGAAACAAAGTCTTGTGGTGATTACTTCTCCATTTGAATATTCCTTTACTAAAATGATAGTAATTAATTGTAAAGATGGGATATTGGTGCTGTAACAAGCAGGATCTGTTATAATGAGCACATTTTCTTGGAGTACTACAACCAGCTATTAAAAATTGTTAACTGATCTTCAATTATTTTAATTGATTAGCAACAACCAGTAATATATTGAGGTAAAAAAAATCTTGCTCTATATCACTTAATTCTATAGCATTTCAGAATTGGGTTACTTCAAAGTTCCATTGTATGTTATTTATTCTTGCTCCCACACACCACCCAAGTAGAAAACAATCCTTTAGGACTGAATGAATATACTGAGCAGAGCCATGAAATGTTGGTATATAGTTTTTCACATAAATTCCATACAAGAATCTTACAAATATTGGATGATCTCTTAGATTTCCTAATAGAACTTTTCACTCAGCCCTTGCCCTTGTCTTAATTAATTACTGATGCCTTACCTTTCTTTCAATACTGAAAGACAGTTTTGTAATGACCCTTAGAGTGGAAGAACTCAATGCTACTGGTAAAAACCTTTCTCATGAAGTGGGGCTAAAATATCCAGTGCATTTGCCAGGCACAATTTATACATTCCCCATTTTTTTTAAGAATCTGCACCTGAACTAGAATAATAATAATAAGAAAAGAGTAAAGTTACAGTCACCCTGCAGCCTTTATTACTGTATAAAGGGCAGTCCTTTATTTCAAAAAAACTTTTTTATTTAATTTATTTAATTATTTATTTTCTTTGTTTTGCTTCTTTTTTTAAAAAAAATTATCGAATCATTAAAAAACAAAAGTATACAAAATGAAGCATTAAATGATACAAAGTGATTTAATGCTTGTTTTGCTTCTTGAATTCTACTTTTACCCTTATGAAACTTTTTGCCCTCTTTTCATGGTTGTTCTTCATTTTTTCCAAAACAATATGGTCAGTGTAAGTGAAATCTTTTTAGAATACTGTCTCAATATGGATTTTAGATTTATGATTTTATGTATCTTGGATAGTTTTTTTTAATGAGGCAAATGGTTTTTTACCCCAAATGCTACAAACTCCCAAGATAAGTGCCTTAAATATAGATTTGTAACATTCAAAAATGTTAATTCTTACAATTACTATAATTCAACAGGAGAGGCCAAATAACAAACATATTCTATATTGTAGGGGATTGTTTAGACTGTATTATTTCTAACAACTTGACTTTCAGCTCTAAATGGTCGAAGTAGCAGTATATGCTAAACTGTACACAATGATTGGCTTCCTAATGTCTCCCAACCTATCTCTGAGGGAGAATGTGAAGAAAATGGCTGCTGCTAAACCTAATGTTCCTTGTTACTATGGCAATTGTACTATGGCAAGTCAAAGACTTTTACTATCTTTTTAGTACAGGGATATTAAGAATACAATGGAATTTGCTTTGAGAACAAAATATTTCATATTAGGCAAGTTGGTATTCATGTTGGTTGCATATTGGCTTTCCTTTCCACTGACTCCACAATGCACACCAGATGGTCATTTCTCCATTGTAATATGTAGGAATGTGACTTCGCTATCACTGATTTTGGATTCTCTGCATCTCATCAATGAACACAGATTTAGCTGTGTTTCTCTGATAAAGAATCCATTCATTCTTTTCTACAAATCTCAACTTTTCTGCCCAGGGGACTACCTTCCAAATAAAAATAGAAAATAAATTCAGTTTTTTTAAAAAAAAAAAAACCCAATTCCATCTTACCCTTCATTTTTTTAAAGTATCTCTCTGAATCAATAACTTGGTAGTATTGGTAGTCCTTGATGTACGACCACAGTTGAGCCCAAAATTTATGTTGCTAAGCAAGAAATTGGTTAAGTGAGTTTTGTCCCATTTTACGACTTTGTTGGCCACATTTGTTAAGTGAATCACTGCAGTTGT
Organism: Rhabdophis nuchalis; assembly: GCA_039707465.1. Classification (NCBI taxonomy): domain Eukaryota; kingdom Metazoa; phylum Chordata; class Lepidosauria; order Squamata; family Natricidae; genus Rhabdophis; species Rhabdophis nuchalis. The sequence continues at coordinate 38,889,127 of CM077649.1, read as the reverse complement.
TAAATTAGTAACGGGCTGTTGAGTGACACTGCAACCGTCATCAATGTGAGTCAGTTGTCAAGCATCTGAATGTAAATCACGTGACCACGGGGATGCTGCAACAGTCATAAGTGTGAAAAATGGTCCTAAGTCACTTTTTTCAGTGCCATTGTAGCTTTGAATTGTCACTAAATGAACTGCTGTAAGTTGAGGACTAGCTGTACTACAGTCTGATCTCAGTGTTTGCATAGTCGTTTTAGTATTTATTTATTTAGAGCCACCTATCTTCTGATCATCTTTGGGCAGTTCCCAATCAAAAGTTCAAACAACCAGTAAAACCATATTAAAACTATAAAACTAAACCCATTAAAACAGGGGTCTCCAACCTTTGCAACTTTAAGTCTGAAGGACTTCAGCTCCCAGAATTCTCCAGCCAGACTTAAAGTTACAAAGGTTGGAGACCCCTGCATTAAAATACAGTATTAAAAACAACAAAAACCTGGCACCACATCAAACTTTTAATGTGCAGTCATCCAGTCCGATCCTAATGCTTGGGAAAAAGGCAAGTCTTCAAAACTTTATGGAAGGCGAAGAGTAGAGGTCTGCCAAAGTTCAGAAGGCAGGGGCTACCATGGAAAAGGCACACTTCCTAGCTCCTATCAGATGTTAATATTAGGGAAAGGGACTAAGAGCATGCCCACCCTGTAGACCTGGTAGAATTGGTAGATGTCTTTAAGAAAAGACAATTTCACACGTAACTTTGTTCTGTGTCATAGGGCAAAATTCAAGAATACACCAGATAATTATTATTATGAGCCATGGTGGTGCATTGGTTAGAGTGCAGTACTGCAGACTACTTTTGCCGGCTGACTGCAGTTTGACAGTTCAAATCTCACCAGATTCAAGACTGACTCAGCCTTCCATCCTTCTGAGGTGGGTAAAATGAGGATGCAGATTGTCGGAGGCAATATGCTGACTCTGTAAACCGCTTAGAGAGAGCTGTAAAGCACTGTAAAGCGGTATATACAGTAAGTCTAAGTACTATTGCTATTATATATTATTATATTTTACTGTATATATTATTTATAATATATAAATATAAATAATAATTATCATGAGTAATCCAGATTTGCAGCTATAGAGGAAAAAGGAGTATTGGAAGTTGCCAAAAAAGCCTCTTTACCAAAGAGAGAGAAAAAATAAAAGATTCTTGTATAGATGAACAAATGTCTTCTAATCCAAATGAAACATGGACTGTGGAAGAAAATTTGCTCTATCAAAAAGCAGATGTGTGAGGCAGATCTTTAGTTCCCTTAATGTTCCTTTTGAGCAAAAGTTAATTTGAAACTACACTGTAATTTTGGATAAATAAATGATCAGGGGATCTCAGATAATCTCTTTATTATGTGGATGCAAAAATGGAATAAATTAACTTTGTACTGATCTTGTGCATCTGCATCTTGCCTGAAGCAGTTGTACAGTTGGAAAAATATAAGAATATGTGGAATATGTGGTAACATTTCTTAATATTCCTATAGAATTCTAAGCTTGTTTGCTAAGGAATTAACTTTTGTCCTCATCAAATTTTGTGTAATTAACACATTTTACAAACTTCTCTTATCTCATCTAAGTCATTTATGAAGATTCCCAAGACAGAACTCTGCAGTTCCCCACTGCATACCTCTTTCTAAGTATACAGACCCATTAACAACACATTGGCTGTTTAATCACTCAATTGCAAAACCATTTCCTAGTGGGACTGTCCAACTCACATTGGTCCAGTTTATTAAAAAAAAGAACCTATGGTCTACTTAATCAAATGCCTTACTGAATTTTAATTGTATTATGTTTATAGTATTTCCTTGGTATACTGATCTAGTCAAAGTTGTATGAGTTGTTTGGTGCAATCTCATTTTAACAGGACCACATTGGCTTCTAATAAGAACTCTGTTTCTCAGTGATCATAAGCCTTTTGCCTGATTCTCTTTTCTATATTTTACCAGGTACTGATGTCAACTTGATTGGCCTGTAGTTGCCTGGATCTACTTGTTTCCTCTCTTCAAATACTGAAATAACATTAGTATTTCTCCTTGTTCCAGGATTTCTTAAAGATTTCAGTCAATAGTTCCAAGATAACTTTAATGCCCTGGTGCAAGAGACTTGAATTCATTCAAAGCAACTAAATGTTCTCTCATAAATTCTTTACCTATTTTGATCAGTATTTCTCTTCTGCCCTCCATAGTTTACCTTTTGACAAGTTGGGCCACTCTTTTCTTTTTCAAAGTAGGATTTTTTTAAACATATAACTTTATTGATTGTCAAAAAAGTACAAAGTTAAAAAGTAAGAAAAGATTTGAAAAAAGAAAAAAGTCAAAGAAATATGTAGTTATTCTTAACAATAATGCAATTTCACCTCCCTTTTTGTTTGATCTCTTCATCTTGAACAAATTTTATCCTTCTGGTACTGTATTTTTCTTCATATTCTGCATATTGATGTATAGGCATCTAAATACTTTAGTACTTCCTTCTTATATACACCTCTGGTGTATATTTGAGTATCTTCTTTCTCATTTTCTTTCTTACCGCTTCTTTCTTGGTTGACAACTGTGAATTCTTGGTTGGGTTACAGTAATACATTTCTTATTCTGGATCATTATTTTTAGTAATATGTAATACATTTGATTAGATCTGCAGATCAACATTATGGTCAATATTATGCTAACAGACATTACTCTGGTCAGCCTCCTAAGGGATCCTGTGTCATTTGCAGTGCAGATTCTGCATTAAAGAGACACAACTCCTGTATTAATTCTTCATGAATGTTGGGCCACGCACCTTTGCAGCATCTGCAATGGTCTATCTTAGTGAACAGATAATACCTGGAAGAAAAGTTTGGAATGTAAAGCTACTGGAACCCATCTGTCCTATAATAACATTTCTTCTTGCAGGTATCCATATAGGGATGACAACTAGCAAACTCAACTTGTTGCCATTGAAACCATATTGGGACTCGAGTTTCCCTTATGCTACCAATATATTACTATTAGGACATTCAGTTTTATGGACTTCGCAGGTGCTGGAAGCTCATAATATATGCACTTCATGAGCAGAAGAGATTTAAGCTAGTGTGTTTCAATATAGATAAATGCAGTATTTTGCAAAATAACTGTCTATTGTACCAAATGCAGCAGTGAGGCTGAGAATGATTGGATTCTGCAAACTTCAGGACAAAGCAATTTATGTTCTAATCACAGCTTAGTAGGACAAATCCCCATAGGTATAGATTGCAGTATGCTGAAGTCTAGTTAAGTACCATTATATTAGATGATAGTTGGAAGCAAAATAATGGTAGTTTGAAACAGTATAGAAAGTATAGAGGTAGTCTTTGCCTTAGGACCACTCATTCAGAGACCATTCAAAAAAAAAAAAAGGACTTATATGACCCAGGCTTGAACTCACAGCCATTGCACCATTACCCTGGTCATGTGATAAAGATTTTGAGATTTGAGATTTTATTAGATTTATACCCCGCACCTTCTCCAAAAAGGACCCAGTACCTAAAGATTTAGGTACTTCTCAGTCTGTCTGAATTTATATTGAAAGAGGGCTGCAAATCCCGCCACCCCTATCTCCTGCAGGTCTATGCTCTTTTGGACATCCTGCACAATGGCATTAATTGGCAGCAGCACAAGGGATGAAGTTGAGTACCTAGTCCTTCAGCAGTCTGTGCCAGTGGCCACTGCCCCCAGCACCACTGCTACAACTGAGAAATGTTGTCTCAAGCCACACAACTTCACCAACCCCACCCATCACTGCTACACAAAGTTCCAGCTGCTAATCTTTCCCATGTCTTGCAAGAATGGAGCATCTGCCAGTCTCCAAATAGTGCAGACTGCTTTTGGCCAGCATCTACTTCAGCTGCAGCCCCAGCATTGCCACCAAGTATGCTGTGCCAGGTGGCCAAAAGGGCATAGATCAGATGGAAGATAGGTGGGTTGGGGGAGTTGCAATGCTCCTGCAGTTGTTAGGGATGCTGGCTCAATTGGATGGCTTAATTTTTCCTAGAACATGTTTGAGCCATGCAGCTAGGTGGGCTGCAGCAGTTGATGCTTTCAGAGGCAGCTGTGGTTTTATACCACACTGCAGTACCACCCCAATTCAAGTGAGATCTGTGCAGGGCTTCTCCCTCCCCTTCTATGGCACTTCTTCATGCTTGTTACCTGGGACTCCCTCTGCTTAATGACCTGCAATTCTTGGGTTAACAATGGCAACCGGGCTTGATGTCTCCCTTATGACAACAAGACTAGTTCATCTGCTGTCCAATTCTGAGTGGATGTAAGTGATTAATCCTCCAAATGCTGAATAAATTCTTTACAATAATTTACAAGTCCTCATTTCAGATCTTGCAAGTAAATCTGAGGAAAACAGAATAAAGTTTCTGAGAAGCTACCCCCAGATTCAATAGACTTTTTTCATTGCTCTTACTGCCATTTTTACTTGTTTTGCAGCAGTGTTATTCTTTTCTTCTATCACTTTATGCCCTGTAACCTTTTAATACATTAAGGAAACTTGTTGAAATTCCCTAGCACAAAACATAACCTTTTTTTTAAACTTAAAGTTGATGGTACCTCCTGGCACTATCTGCTCAAGACATCTGTTAATTGAAAAGTAAACTGAACATGCTAAGCATATGATCAGCTTTTTTGAAATGGTTATGTCAGTCAGATAACTTTTGACTGAGAACTAACATTGTAAGACATTTTTTGTCCATCTATAGTTGATGAAATATGGAAACTTGAAAAAAATGTTTTTCCAGAAAATTGAATAAAAGGCCACTTTGATTGTTTAGATGTAGCTGAAAAGCAAAATGAATTAAAGACAGAAATATGCAGCAAAAGAATTGAAATGGAAATAGGCTGGTCACATAGAAAGAAGGGCAGGTGGACCAAGGCAGTCATAGAATGGATCCCATTCAGTGGTGGGTTTTAATTTATTTTACTACCAGTTCACTAATGCATGTGTGTGTGCTCGCATGCTCGCACGATGCTTTTGCGTGTGTGCAGAAGCATCTGGGCGGGTGGGCAGAGCCTCCCATCACCGCCACTACTGGTTTGCCCGATCTGGGGTGAACTGACAGAAACCCACCTCTGATCCCACTTGATAAAAAGCATCCACAAAAGAGGCGTAAAACAAGATGGATCAACAGCATGAGCAAAAATTGCAGGCCCAATTGGTAAAAAGAAAGCTCAGGATGGTATGGGTTGGAAACATACAGAAGAGGCCTAGACCCTGCAGTGGATAGACAATGACTAAAATGATGATGGTTATAGAAATCAAGTGACTGTGAAATAAGAAAGAGAACACTTGAGAGTCAAGCCCTAGAAGGCATTCCAAGGAAATGCTTAACCACAAGACCAATAAATTTCCAGATGAATAAACCACAAGCCAATATTGAATTTCAATACTGAACTGAGAGGTAAGGGAAAAGTGACTGGTCAACTAGAAATATGAACGCCTGATAAACATAATGGATCTTTTCATTGAATATACTGTATCTTTTTTTGGTATCATCTAAATACCATTCTTCAGGCAAGATGGCATTTTGTTCTCTTGCAAACTGAATCTTACAAAAGTAGGTCAAAACAATGGCAAGGTGAATAGTTATGAGCAAAGACTGAACAAGTTTGTAGCTAAAGTCTACGGGATAGAGCATAAAAATGCATTATTCCTTTTATTGCAAGAAGCTAGGCATTGTTAGTAAGAATTTGAAAGTTGATAACTTATGGCCCTTTTTTGCAAGTTCCTATTGGACTATACCACTTTTTGCAGAGGAATGAGACAGAGAGTGCTCTCTGTTACTTGGTTATTTTAGGGCTAGAAAAATATTGTACAAGTTCAAAGTGTATATAGCTAAGAACTTGCTTTCCTTCTAAAATTATACAGTGTTTAAAGTTCTAAATGGATCTATTTGCCAATATGTCTCTTTCTAATTGACATGACCTCTTGTGAATCAGAACATTTCTGAAATAGTCTTACTAAAAAGTTTCTATACCTATGAATCTGTCCTTTTGTATGACTATGCAATTAAATGATTTAATCCTATCCTTCAATAACATGTTATTCCACATTTGTTTTCTTCAATCTACAGTTTTCTACAATACAAGCCAGTTTGGTGTAATGGTTAAAGCACTAGACTAAAAACAGGAGACTGTGAGTTCTAGTCCCACCATAGGCATGAAAGTTGCCTGGATGACTTTGAGCCAGTCACACTTTCTCAGCCCAACTCACATCATAGGTTGTTTTGGGGAAAATAGGAGGAAGAAGGGGTATTAGACATATGTGCTGCCTTGAGGTTTTTCTAAAAAAAAATAAAGATGGAATATAAATTAAATAAATAACTCAGGTAGCCTCCTATACATTTTTTTCCTGCCATGAGTTTAGGCTTTGGCCAGTTTTTGATCCAACCATTTTTTAATGCTGACCTTGTTTCTAACCACTTTTTGATTTCTTTTGAAGTGTTCAAAAGTGCATATACCATCTCAGAATTATTATATTGGCTCTCATGGTACTTAGACATGACTGGAATTTGGAAACCTGGGATAAATCCTGTGGTTTTTCTAAGTAATTCATCTGTGCTGCCTTTGCAATATGTACAATGGCTGCTTTTTTGCATGGGTAACATTTCCCTGCCTTGATTAGCAATCTAGCCTAGCCTAAATTTAAATCCCTATAGGTGTAAAAGGAAAGAATATGATATCCATAATTAAATCTCAAATGCATACAGGTGCTATGCTATTGAAAGATACCACTTCTAAAAATGTCAGAGGTTGCCCTGAGCCAAGAGGTCATTTATCTAGCTTCATTTATTCATAGTTTTTTCTTAGCTGTACATAGCTTGAACAGATATCAGATTTCTCTATCAAAAATATTTAGTTTCTGGTAAACTTGTGCTATCCTTGTTCTATCTATTGCCATCCTTTTTCCAGAAATTCTTCTAACTTCTTTTGATAATTCAAAGAGATTATACCCATCTTGCACTCTATATCTTAGAAATACTGGAAAGTCTCTGTGGCAGATGTTAAACTATAAATTGGCTTCATCTGGGAGAAAGTGGTTTCCTAGATTTCTTGGCCCCAAACAATTTCAGGACATTATAGGCTGGAAGATGGCTTTCTTCCTAAGGAATTCACAGTCGGCTTTTTGCTTTTTTTAAAAAAAGGAAATAATGGGAAATAAGGGAAGGATAAACAGTGAAGAAAAGAATGCTGGTGCTTATATCAGAAGCCTCACGAGCAAATGTGGATTTTGAGAACACCTGTTCTAGAGGACATGCCTGCTTTGGGGTCACCTTCAATGAAAATTGGTCTAAACAGCTTATAAATTAAACATATTCTTAAAACAAATGGCAACTGCAAGCATGAGAAAAGCAATCCCTGTTAAGTTTGTTAGAAAGGTCAAATAACAGGGATAGGACAATGGTCATAAATTCAGCTTCTACAAGACATTTTCATATTTAATCTAAAATTGTCCCAGTTAATTAAAATGACCATTTTCATTTACCTGCTATTCTCCTTAGGTGTGGATGTGGATTTCAACATTAAGTTTTATGAGTTTGAGGTGTATCTGGATTTTTGATGAAACTTAGTTCTTTGTATCACTTTTTTCCTGCAGAGAACCATAGCTGATTATTTTTGCCAGTTTATAACAATATGCTTTTCACCATAAAAACATACATTGCTTTTAAATGCTTACTTCATCTGTTGAATTGCTTAACCACTAGAAACATAGTGGGGCAAATGTCATCTCCTCTGCCTACTGGCCTTTGTAGCAACTGCTTGTAACTTGCTTTGTCAGAAGAAAAAAGAAATTTCTGCAGGAAAACACACTGTTGGAAAAAATGTCCTTCTGGGTTCAGTTCCAAGTGGGCAAAAAGGCACTGGAAATATGGAGGCTGCTTGGAAAGATGGTTTAATGGTGGACAGGACCACATGATTTGAGGTCCTGGGCCTAGTCGCCTCCCAATCAGGAGGTTGTGAGTTTAATCCTAGGTAGAGGCAGATGTAGGGTCTCCTGCTTGGGCAGGGTGTTGGACTAGATGACCTGCAAGGTCCCTTCCAACTCGGTCAATCCTCTTTAGAAAAGGACATGCTTCAAGATGTTGGGTGAAGAAGAAAAAGAGTCTTGCTGAGAGTCCCTGAGTTTTTTATACCCTCTGCTGGGCCCCAGCTTAAGAGTTTCCTGTTCCTGTGTAAGAAATGCATCCCATTGGCTGTCAGACTCCCAAGGGGCGGAGATCTTAGCTAACGTGTAGACTGTTTCAGGGCTGGTTGAATCTTGATGTAATCTCTTTAGGTGCTATGTGGTGAGATGGGTAGGGTTAGGTAGAAGGCTAATCCTACCTTTATTGAATCTTGGATGAGGGCATTTCCCTATGAATAGACATAGATATCTCTATCTCTTAAGGACATTTGCTGTGGGCTATTGATGAAGGTGGGGGCTATTAAGATTGAGCCTGCTTCCTGCCTAAAAAAACATTTCTCCATTTCTCATCTAGGGAAATATAACACTCTGCCTTTCAATATTTCCTAGGATATTTCATTTTTCTAGGAGAGGGGTGGGTGCTAACTTCCTTCAACAGAGAGAGAGAGAGAGAGAGAGAGAGAGAGAGAGAGAGAGAGAGAGAGAGAGAGAGAGAGAGAGAGAGAGAGAGAGAGAGAGAGAGAAATAAGCAGCCTTCTCAAACATTTCACACTGCTGTTGCAAAGTAGATAGTACTGTACAGTTTTACTGAAAAGTCCAAAATCAAAGTTGCAGACTAAAGAGTGTAATTCTACAATATTTCCTAGGCAATAAAGCCCATAGCATCTTCCTAGGCTTATTTCAAGGTGCATACAACTGCGTTGGTTGCCTCAGAATCACTTACGGACTTCTTCTATTGAACTACTGGCTGTCAAGGAAGGAGTGGCGGCCTTGGCTGCCTCTTGCCGCCTCTCCCCCCCCCCCCCAGCCTCTTTTCTTCTTTCTGTTAATTCCCTTCTGAAGGGTTGATATTTTATTCAGCAGCTCCTGCTGGGCTTGAATCTGTGACAGAAGTTTCTCAAAAAACTCTCAGTAGACAAAATGATAACAGCTGCTCTTTGAAACTCTC